>OY728585.1:9345893-9898393 GCA_963422195.1 Carabus problematicus | reverse complement strand
TTACATTGTCTAACTTGGACACTATCTGTTCACCACCGCTCAATGACCGCGGTGGTTTGTGCTCCGCTTAACAATAGAAAAAGAAATGTCATTGTATTATAAATCATTTAGAATTTCAAAATAATTTGATACATGTACACTGTTCTTTAATAATAAACTAGGAATGGATATAGACATCCAGTGGCGGCCGGTGACAATTGAAACAGGTGGGGCCAGGGACTAAAACCAACTATTTTTTTTATATTTATATAGTGGGTTCTATTATTGATTTATAGTTATTATTTCTATTACAATAATGTTTAGTTACAATCCACTGATGCCGAATATATTGTTTAATTAAGATGACTAATAGAACCCATAAATATAAACACATAAAAGTCAAAGAATATATTTTTTTTATTTATTATAAAGTAAACATAATGTGTACTCGTATTATACATATAGTGACATTATCAAAACGAAAGGGATTCAATAAAGACAGACACTAAAGAAAATAGATACAGACAAAACAGAAAAATAATAGTAAATTAAATTAGAACTACTGATAAATCCAGGAAAAAATATAAAATACAAAAAAAAAATACAAGACTCTGGACACCCTATAACAGATCAACAACGAGGACAAAGAATCACACGCTATTTACATAAAACAAGCTAATTCACGTGCTTGACAATGAATGTGCGCTATGTATGCATATACGTGCTACGTGCCAACACAGTTGAATGGGCCAGTCAAACCTGGCCCCGAGATACGCGTTTTCGCCTGTATATAAAACACGATCGATACTGCGCGCGCATCATACATGCTCCGTGTATACAATACACGTATACAATAGGGCCAGCTCCGGCTGGCCCCAGAGTCCGTACTAAGTCGCATTATACAATATTGCCACAAAATATGCCATTTTTTTGTTAAACAATAAGACGTGTTGAAAATAGATCAAAAAATAATAATTGCAAGAAATACATGTTTTAAGGCTACATGTATTGGACTAGTTATAAAAATATAGGTGGGGCCCGGCCCCTAGGGCCCCTATAGACGAGCCGCCCCTGGAGACATCCATGCCTGCAGCTCATCGACGTATGTACATATGTCCAATTCTGAATTTATCACAAATTATTAACCTAAATACACTTTTAGAATCGTAGGTGCCCCGGTCGAAGTAAAACAATAAATTTAAAACAAGTGTGAAAACCACGACCTTCTCGATTTATACCGGCCTGCTAGCTGAACGATATAACAATAGATTTGTTGTGCCGACAGCTCGGCCAAATGTTGAAGTATTGGCGCTAGTAACAGTAGCTACTTGTCACTGTCAAAAAATGGCAGTTAATATTGTAAAAGGTTGTTGTGTAAAAATTATTAATTATAAATACAAAATAAATCATAAAATATATAGATATATTAATTTAAAAAATGATTTTTTAAAGAAACTTGATTTTATAACATTTAAAAATAAAATATATTACTTAGGTATACAATTTATTGCAAAATATATCACTTAGGGTGTTACCATCATTATTAGAACAATTCGGCTGAAATATAATTTATTTTTAATTAGTATAAAATTAATTCAAATGAATACGTATAATAATTTTACAGAAAATACCATAAATAATGTAGGTAGAGCATCACGTTTTAATAGATTTCGTGTACAAGACGTGTGACGAAAACAATCTTCTGCAAAGTGATTACTACAAATATGAGGGTTTTTCACGTTGCAAATCTTTTCCCCTGAATAAACATATTATTACGTATGTGTAACTATAAACTATCATGCTATTTATGTGCCATATTCATGTTTGACGGGAATTCATGCAATAAACTTGTACCTCGTCGACTGCAGCTTGGTACACAGCACTTCTTATCATGAACCATAATTACAGTGATGTGTTATTAATATAACACACCAAATTACACTGCAGTTGAAAGTGTTGCTGTAAAAACACCTAATAATTTCCAGTAAAATGAATAATAATACCTGAGAATAATACCGACCTAAATATTACACAAATAATTAATTTATAATTGCACTAAATGCACTGGTTGTAAATAAATTTTACAGAAAAGATTCGTGTATCACGACTGAATTCTGTAGTTTGTTGATTAACAACTGTCAAAATCGTATTTTTTTTCAAATGTTTTCCTACTGTTACTAGCGCCAGCGGCGGCACGCTGAAACTGGGTCTGTTAGCGGGCCGGAATAGAACACTTTTAATCGAGAAGGTCGTGGTGAAAACATTTTCTTCTGTTAACAAAAGCAAAGCAGACTAAGCCGACTATAAATACATTAATCTTCTTTTGTTCATTTTTTAATTCAAAAATATTTTTTTCTGCAATGGTCTTACATAATTTTTCAAAATAAAAAAATATGGAAAAATATTGTTCCATTTGCTGCATATGCAAGAAAATTTTGAATACAATAGAGTGGAAAATAAAGGAGAAAAAAAAATAAAAACTGAAAAAATTTTGGAAAATATTTTCTTTTTCAAATACTAAAGGAAATTTTGAAAAACAAAATGCACAAATGCACAATGCACAACTAGACCATAATATGCATTTGTAAAAAAAAATTCATCAAGATCGATTGGATAGTCTAGGAGGAGTTAGTGAAACAAAAACATACATACGGTCACATGTTGTAATAGTCATTTCGTGATCCAAAGGGCCTGTCCGGGATTTCTGCGCAAAAATTTTTAAAATCGGAGAATGCTAGAGACATCGTACCGAACACTATAAAAACATGCTCCAATTACATGATTTTAACAATGATTTGAAGGTTGATAGATGTAAAACACACTTAATAATGTACACTTTACGACCGGTACAACAACTTAGTTTCAGCGTGACGCCGCTGTCGCTGCCTGTCTTACCAAACAATTAGCGAAATATGTTTCTAGCAGTTCAATTTACAAACAACGGTATTCATTCGAATCACGAATATTGAGAAATTTTGCTTATACATGATACACAAACTGTAGTTGTTGCGTTATTTGGTCTTAATTATGTTTGTGCCATGTCTGTTTGTTACTATTATTATTTACATGACCATTTTATATTAATTTGTTGGTGTTTTAATTTCTCAGTAGAGTGTGGTGCAGTATAATAGTGAGGTATAGCATCATGGGTAAAAAGTGTTGTGTACCGTGTTTCAATCGTCAGGGAAAATTTTCACTCCACGAATTGCCGTCAAATATTAATATGATACATAAATGTCTTAAATGTTTATCACGCACAGAGCGTATTAACTCATCAACAGCAACAATTTCATTGTTTTTCACAATACACTGGCAATTTTGTAACCAGGCTTAAAATGTGCAGTGGAGTATATTTGTATTTTTAGTAACAAGCAAATAAGTTATTTCTCTCACCCGCGTCAAATGGTATGTAGGTTTGAAACGCTTCAATATTATCATAGCCTCATATGTTTATAAAAATATTGTTATTTTTCTTTTAAAATCGCCCCCACGTGCAATACTATGTAGATTCTACAATTACAAATACTCTGTTGTAAAAAATTCTAAATAAACGAAATATTTTCCAGGTTGTCAGAAATAGGAGTTGAGTGGTCGGTATAGACATCGGTATAAATTTTATTTAAAACATCCAACAGTTTATTGTAGAGCTAGCGGTATCGTCGTAAACGGTGCCCGTTAATATTCTACAACTACAATAACAAAATAAAAACTAAATACATATAACAAATTTTATTTATGAGGTCCGACTGTTAATTGTACAGCTAGCAACAGGGCCGTATACAATCCCCATTAATATTCTACAATTACCAGTAAGTAGACGAAAGGGCCATGTTAACCCGACCTCCTAATGAGGTCTTAATGAGGTAATATGAAAGTGTCGATTTCTAATGAGTTTTTTGAAATTTGTACTTTCTCTAATTATGATTTGTTACACACACACACGAATTGAATTTCACTCAAAGCGTACAAAAATATTCTCTAATATTTTTCAAAATATTTTTGTACGTTTTGAGTGTAATTCTCAAGAGATTTTGTTTATGTCTGTTTGAACTAGAATTTTGTTCTTTGCTTGAAAATGACCAAAAATCATATGGTCGAAACGTCGCATATCTATTATCATCTTTATGATTAAGTTTTGAAATAAACAGTTCACATCACCTTGAACTATAGTCATTTATTCCAACCATTTTGGATTCCATCTTTTTCCTTCTCTTTTATTATTTTACATATACATACATAATTTTGTTAATTTAGGGACCTAGAATAAAAGTTGTTTCTCAAAATATCTGAGTGACACCAGAACCCCGAAAATGTAAACACCCTTAAAGAGTGAACAGGCTTGGCCGGAATTAGTTCACTAAATCGCGACTCTACTGTTATCTGTTTTATCCAATACAGTGGTAATATTACCTTTATCTGCCTTAATACTGTATATTTGGGGATTATTTTTCAAAAATATCTTAGTTTGTTTAATGTATCGTAGTAACTGAATTTTAGAATGTTACATCTGTAATCCGTTTAAGTACTATTATTGTATTATATTAAATATTGCGGTTATTTTAGTTCTCTATTTCTTTTTATAACACTTGTATACATAAAATTTACATTTTAAGAAATATTATGTTAGTTGAAGAAGAATTAATTAATTTAATAGAAGGATATTCTATTCTTCGTCAGGTCTTATGGCGTTTGGAATTGTTCGTGTATTCAAAAAATTTTTCCACGTCATTTTCTTTCAATTTGATAAAATATTCTGTATAAAATCCATTAGTTTTACTCTACCGGTTAACCAAATGAGTTTTAAATTTATTTATATATAATTTTAATATACGTATTGTTTTAATGATAATGATAATTATCTTTCTATTACGATAGTACGAACCATAATAACAATACACAAAATTTATATTTCAAAACAAAGTAGGTTGTTGTTATTGAACGATCCAAACTTCTTATTATTCTAGTATTATGTTATGTAAACTGTGAAACCTGCAAACGTGGGTTATGCAGCTCTATGCCATGCTATGCTATGTTATGCTATGCTATGTAAACTCTGTGGGCACCATTTGAGTTATATATAGTTATGCGGCTTATGTAAACTCTGAAGTGGTATACGGATATCTGTACATTGATAGTTGCCTATGCTATGCTATGCTATGTTATGCTATGCTATGTAAACATCTCAATGCAATGTTTCACATGACAGTGTTTACATGTAGAATAATTACCCAAATATGTACGCGGAATTACCCACCGTTGCATAAATTATAATCGTCAATTGATCCTGTCTGTTAATGAATAAATAATCAAAAACTCATATTGCGTTAACGTTCCATTCACATAACCTTACAGGCTGACCGCCACTATCGATCATATTAAATTATGTTTACATCCAGGACCGGCGCGCTACCATTAAGCCAAACTTGGCAACCACCTGAAGCGCAAGCCATACGGGGACGCAAACATTGAGCCACCTTTCTAGACCGGCACAGTAGATAATAATAATAATACGATTTGAACTATTTCCATTGCAATATTAAGATTGAATAATTTGGGGCGTAAATTTAATATTTGGTCCCAAGCGCAAGAATTCCTTACTGCGGCCCTGTAATATGTCATTCAAAAGTTACACACCTGTATCTATTATTGAATTGTGATATCTGTAATGTTCGTCCGCAACACCGGATTCACAGCCAACTGCACCAGTTAAACAATACATTACTATCTGACGTGTCAAACAGTAGGGAGCAGCTGACAAAACTCACAGCATTCCTAAACACACCTGGAATTATTATATAAATCTTGTAAATTCTGTTTTTTTATAACGATTTTTTCCAATTATATACAGTGTGGAATCCATTTATAGTGAACTCGCTTATAATGAACGTATCTCCGAGTCCCAACTAAATACTTTCGTTATAGTGTACACTCGTTTCTGTAAATTGTTATTACAGGAGACTAGCTAGTGTTATATTATATGTATAAATATATTTGTACATTGCCGTACGTACTGTCACGGTTTTTTTTTTTTTCTATATTTACCGCCATATATTGTAATACAAGACTGGAAGTAGATAGCGCCATGTATCGATGTATAATGACAGGTAGGCGGGTGTGTATTTAAGTTTTAACAGAATAATTAGGACCAAGTTGTGCACGAACAAGAACAACGACAGAGTCGTTTGGAGATCGTCAATCTGACCTGACGTGGTACAGTTTTGTATTTAGTTGTCAGACGAGTGAGTGAGTGTTAGTGCTGTGAGAGAGGAAAAGTGTAGTGTGACAACTCAGAGGGTTACTCTGAATTATCGTCGCATATTAGTACCGGACGAGTAACCTCTGTGTACTCCGAGTCGGAGGATTTCCGTGAGCCACCTACCCACACCTCGCCATATCGCATTTCGTTTGGGAACTAACCCGCTGGAAGCTGGAGGACTACCGCCAGGCGAAATACCCGCTTCCGCCGTGGAGGATTTGGTGAACCACAGCCTAACAACCAGCTCACTACCTGCAGCTAGGTAACTTTCTTTGTTCTTGACCACGTTACGTGCTAACTAGTGACAACCTGCGTGTATTGTCGACTCGTTCCATCTCGCCCTTCCGGGCGTGGTCCGCTCAGAAGACGATCGAGTCATTTCGACCATCTTCGACTACCCACCGATTACGACACCCCCCCTTTTCTTAACGTGTCTACTTCAATTAGTGTCGTTAGTGTACCGACAACCATCACGTTGTGATGACCACTCATACTCAACTGTGACACCTACATTTGTATTTCGAACATTGCCTTTGTAGTTCTACTAACGCTTGTTTTTTTTGTTAATTTATAAATTTAACTTAATCTCTTTAATTACAATCAATTTAACTGTTCTGATACTATTGTTAAAATCTCCTCCCTCTATCGAGTGTACCACCGCGCAGTGTTAGCGTGGATGTGTCAAGTCACTTAACTCCCGCGAGGACAGGACCGGGTTAGCCCACCTGCAACTTTCTATATTTTCAGTACTGACACACGCCAGGCTACCACTGACTGTGGCCCACACTCTTTTACTAGTTTATAAGATTAATTTTAGTATTTTTACTCATTTCTCGTTATATTATTACTTGTTTACATATTGTTCTGGTGTACCCTTGGCACGGACAGTTTGGGAACGCTACGTAATTATTTTATTACGCGCCGACAGGACCGGGTTAGCCCGCCTGCATCTTATTTAGTTTTCCTTTACGAACCTTTCCCGGACTGTCTTTGTCAACGGCCCGCCCCCATTTATATTGTTATTATCTTGTGTCCGATCTAAGAGATATACGTATCTGTTTTCTCCAGTCTTGTGGCACAATATATGCTCCGGCAAATTTAACTCCAATACGCTTTTGATTAATTTATGAACGTTCGTGTGACGATTTACATAACTACCATTTATACATCCCGTGAAGATACTTTCCGATACTTTTACGCCGTCCAAAGTATCGTGGCGCCCACCACGAGCTCCCGTTACCTGACCCACGCCGTACGCCAGTTCGTACCCTCGCCGACACCGACTAGCCGGCCACCGTTTACCACCCCAACTCCCCGGAGAAAGGTGGGTGATAGTACCTAACCTGACACATACATACATATTTCGTAACTGTTGTCTTTTCACTGTGTAAATCGGATCAAAGGATATATGGAAAAGTCATAGGATCCCTTGATTATAATCGTGAAAAACAAGGCAAGGATATTAATCGGTGAAACGGACATTGATTAATAATGAATGTTAGGTTACGAAGTTCATATATTTTAAGACATACGTATGTACATTTTTCAAACTACATGTTGTTCAATTCTCTTATTAAAACACTAATAATGAAACTTACATACTTATACATATTACGAATACATATTTCATAACAAATAAAATAGAATAAACTCATGTTTTAGCATGTGTTTTTTTCGTTATAATGTGACATTTCATCAATGCGGAAGGACCGGCAGTACCTATTTCCAAAATCGGTAGATTTACGTTTATATTACGAAATCCGTGAGAAATTTGTAAACCGTGTAAAAACGAATCCATGCAAATCAAGCGACAGACATTGCAAATACATATAGCATTCTTTTTTTAATTTTGAGCTTCTGGTCGAGTGTATGAATAAATAACCAGCATATTCGAAGCAACTACATCGATAATCTGAAAAGGTTAACGAATTAACAAACAAATATTGTTGATTATTTCTCTCAACAGTAGCTTACCGTTAACAACAGTACATTATCTATGCCCGTAAACTGGAAATCAATTATCCCAGTAGCAAAATATGCATTGTACATGATGTACCTTTGCAGCTGAAAAAGTAACACCAGATTTAGAATATGTTTAGTTACAAGCTTTTGTGCTCTGTGTTGTACCTGACGTAATATATCCCGATTGGTTTCATGTGCCACGAGATGCCGGAGTCTTGCACTCAGAACCCGACGCTATAAACAAACATCATCATGAATAAACACACACACACACAGTAGGTACATTGTGACGCATTATGCAATATCTTACTTGGTTTTTGTTCGCCTGGCATATGAAAATCAGTATGACAATCCTGATTGTTTGTGTTACGATTAAAAATGATTCCTTGAATTCGGGGTACGTAAATACCCATATTGAGTGCAGTAATATTTTTATCGTTGATGCCGTTAACAAACCTACGATCATGTATCTACATGAGTCCGTAAACAACTGAACCACTTCTGTGAGTTGTTCATGCACGTGCCGTGCGAGCACTATCCGTCTGAGTACGAAGTTGTCGTGCAGATTTGTCTGTCCAACAATCTCGATGTTTGTTACTGTTGCTAGAAATTTTAATGATGATAATACATAGTAAATAGGTGTATATATATATATATATATATATATATATATATATATATATATATATATATATATATGTACGTATATATATAAAAGTGTGATGTACCATTTTGTTGCAATAATATGTTAAGACATACAAATCTCTCTTGAATTATAACCAGGAATAATGTGACCCATATGAAGAATAAGTGAGTTAAGGTTGGAATCAAGAGCCAGGCTAGCTCCATATAATTGCTTGTGATTGCTGGCAGTCTACGTACTAAATCAGGATAGTTAACAGTGATCAGTGCAATCACCGTGACTTTCAGGGTGATTTGCCAGTGTTTCACAGTGATATTCACCGCTTCCAACTGGCTGTCTATGTTATGGAGTATTCGAAACACTCTGTCTAACTGAAATGATTATATGAAATACATGTATGGTGCATGTACATGTGCAGTGTTCATACATACATACTTAATGGTTATACTTACACGATTACGAGAGACGTATGTCATCAGGTACCCTGCATTGCAAATAAATAGAGTGAAAAACATTACAAAATATCCAACCAAATGATATATTCGTAAAAATAATGATGGCAAGTCGAAATAGAAGATAGCGATTATTGAAAACGCCATACAAAATGGTAGAAATATGACCGACATCAAAACACTAATCAATTTACTGTAACTAGTGTTTTGTATTGTGTAAACACCCTCGATTTTACCGACCCAAGTTGCTCCAATACCGAAAAACCCGAATACTAGTAGAAAGGGCCGGGCACACTCGTACACGTTATCAATTTTCAATATATTTTTGAAACAACGCACTGCATCTTGTAACCGGGACATTTTCTGTGTTCTGTCAACTGTTGTTATTAGTGAAACTTTAAATAATGCTGTCGACAGTTCGGTATAAACTGACGGTGGAGGTCGTCTATACAATATATATATATATATATATATATATATATATATATATATATATATATATACAGTGTGTCCCAGCGACTACCATACATACCAATGCATGCATTAGTATATACCAGATATAAAGTTTTCGGTGCATAGTCGGCTTAGCGCCGGAAACAACAAAAATACGATGTTTTCACAGTTCATTACGTTAATAATTTGTGTCTCACATTTTGAATTGCAACAACGATTTAGATAATTATACCGTGTGTCTCATGACGATCTACACCTAGGAACGTTGCACGCTCATTTGATTTTTAAAACCAAAATATTAATCTGACTGTTTTTGTTCTTTTTTTTTGAAATTGTAGTGTCAAGTTGACGTTTAAATTCCTTGAAAATGTACTATTACATCGAATATGTTACAAAACTGTACTTGCATAACAAACGAAATAAAATAGTAAGCATAAAATTAATAATTATACTGTCTAGATTGTAAAAAACTAAAACGATCAAATTAATATTTCACGATCAAGAACGTATGCAACGTTCCTATGTGTAGATCGTCATGAGACACACGGTATATACCGTGTGTCTCACGACGATCTACACATAGGAACGTTGCGCGCTCATTTGATTTTTAAATCAAAATATTAATCTGGTTGTTTTTTTTTTTGTATTTGAAATGTCAATTTGACGTTTAAATTCGTTGAAAATGTACTATTACATCGAATATGTTACAAAATTATACTAGAATATCAAAGGAAATAAAATAGTAAGTATAAAATTAACAATTATACGGTCTAAATAGTAAAAAAAAAACAAAAACAGTCAGATTAATATTTTGAATTAAAAAATCAAATGAGCGCGTAACGTCCTATGTGTAGATCGTCGTGAGACACACGGTAGAAAAGCCCTTGTCTGTCTGTCACGCATGAAGTTAGCTGCAATTGCGTAACCTAGGCAACATTAATGACAGCGCATGAAATGACAGCCCCCCTTAGCAACATAAAAATAAACAATAATAACATCATTTTGACAAGTAGTGTTTGTGAATGTATGTTTAAAATAACTAAAATACGTTATTTGTACTTCTACGAAGTCTATTAAAGCTTCCATAGAAGGATATTTTTTGAAACCCCCGACAATAGTAAATATTTTTTTTGCAATATAAGATCCGACTGCAATAAAGACAGTTAGATGGAGAAAGACACAAAAGATGGATAAACAGACAAAAATTAGATATTTTAGAGAGTTTGCGACTAGGAGACGCACAGGTGCATGCAGAACAGAAACAAAATTTTACAATAATATTTTTTTATAGAAATTACAAATGTGGGCACATGGTGCTCACGGGTAGAGCCTAGTAATATAATAATAGTGGTTGCAATAAAAATTATTTATTATAACTGTGTTTATGTTAGTGCATAACATTGGTGTTAATTAGTGGTAAATAAGACAAATTGACAGAAAATGCAGCAAAACGACGCTACCCGCCTATGCGCCAGCTAGTAGTGTAGGAATTAAGATATCGACGTACGTTATTGCATTAGTATCGAGTACAACGAGCCTCATTTTGTTATGCTTGTTGTAGTATTGTTCGGACAATCTAAAGACAAACGTGTTATATCTGTCCTTGTCGTGCGTGCTACTTGACAATTGAAATGAGAGAGATAAATATATAACTATACGTTAGTTCGTATATGATCCAGATGACCTTCATGAGACTTCTTTCATTTAAATTTCTGTACATTTAAATTTCACACCGATATCATCTGTTGCCTTACCAACCTTGTCCAAATTATGATATGCGAATACATATTATTAATTAAATAATACATATATATATATATATATATATATATATATATATATATATATATGATAATATAGATAATATATATAATGATTAGAGT
Organism: Carabus problematicus; assembly: GCA_963422195.1. Lineage (NCBI taxonomy): Eukaryota > Metazoa > Arthropoda > Insecta > Coleoptera > Carabidae > Carabus > Carabus problematicus. Next base: position 9,886,765 of record OY728585.1, on the reverse strand, counting down.
GCCCCCGTAATGTATGTATATATATATATATACCGGGTGTTAATTAAAAAACTGGCCATAGGCGTTTAACATGTAAAATCAGTTTTTCCTCCTGCATTAGTTACCAAATTACTTTAGAGAAAAATACTTTAAATAAAAGTTGTAGAGAATTAAATTCTGCATCTAAGTGAGTAATCAGATTTAATTTTGGACATTTCCTAACTGAGAAAATTAAGTTTAAAATTTCATGAAAACACGTAATATATAGGAATAGCCATGGAATTTAAACAAAATTAAAAACAATTGTATGACATTTGCTGTCAAAAAAATTATTAAATCACGAATATTTAGATAAATTTGTCCAGAATAGAACCATTTTATTACTTGAAGCTTTTCTTCATGTGAAAACTGTTCCATACTTTTTGAAATATCTGTTATTGAACGAAAATTACGAAACACAAATTTTTTTGACAGTTACAATGTCATACAATTGTTTTTAATTTTGTTTAAATTCCATGGCTATTCCTATATATTATGTGTTTTCATGAAATTTTAAACTTAATTTTCTCAGTTAGGAAATGTCCAAAATTAAATCTGATTACTCACTTAGATGCAGAATTTAATTCTCTACAACTTTTATTTAAAGTATTTTTCTCTAAAGTAATTTGGTAACTAATGCAGGAGGAAAAACTGATTTTACATGTTAAACGCCTATGGCCAGTTTTTTAATTAACACCCGGTATATATATATATATATATATATATATATATATATATATATATATATATATATATATATATATATATATATATATACAGTGCGAATAACGTAAGACTATACATTGGCGACTTTATTTTAGCTTTAATCAATTTGCCCATGTCAGTAACAACTGAAATTACAATGACGTTTGTTTTGGTAAATGTCACTATTTTCAATATTGTGTTACTGATATCTCACGAGTTTGCGTAATAATTAGTGCAAAAAATGTACATCACAGAAGAAAAGTTTAAGATGTATTCCTGGTATTTAGAAGGGGCGTCTTTGCGAGAAATTTCTGATTATTTCAGCTTTGAATTCCCGGGCAGGGCCCATCACATGTCATCAAACGATGGCAAATTTAGTTATCACCCCCAAGTGATTTTGGAAATGTACTGATACCAATTACAATTTCAGTACTTGAAGTGTACTTTTAATTCAATAACATGTAATAGATTTAATAAAATATTGGAATAAATTCTGTAAATGATTTAAATAAATATAGTAGTCTGTGGACTGGTGTCTAATTTTACATTATTCAACCATAATAAATTGGAGTTTTTGTATGATATCACCATGGTAACATTAAGTAAATGCCCTATGTCTAATTTTAAATTATTCAACGAGTTGATACTAGCATGGGCAAATTGATTAACGCTAAAATAAAGTTGCCAATGTATAGCCTTACATTATTCGCACTGTATATATACAGTGCGAATAACGTAAGACTATACATTGGCGACTTTATTTTAGCTTTAATCAATTTGCCCATGTCAGTAACAACTGAAATTACAATGACGTTTGTTTTGGTAAATGTCACTATTTTCAATATTGTGTTACTGATATCTCACGAGTTTGCGTAATAATTAGTGCAAAAAATGTACATCACAGAAGAAAAGTTTAAGATGTATTCCTGGTATTTAGAAGGGGCGTCTTTGCGAGAAATTTCTGATTATTTCAGCTTTGAATTCCCGGGCAGGGCCCATCACATGTCATCAAACGATGACAAATTTAGTTATCACCCCCAAGTGATTTTGGAAATGTACTGATACCAATTACAATTTCAGTACTTGAAGTGTACTTTTAATTCAATAACATGTAATAGATTTAATAAAATATTGGAATAAATTCTGTAAATGATTTAAATAAATATAGTAGTCTGTGGACTGGTGTCTAATTTTACATTATTCAACCATAATAAATTGGAGTTTTTGTATGATATCACCATGGTAACATTAAGTAAATGCCCTATGTCTAATTTTAAATTATTCAACGAGTTGATACTAGCATGGGCAAATTGATTAACGCTAAAATAAAGTTGCCAATGTATAGCCTTACATTATTCGCACTGTATATATATATATATATATATATATATATATATATATATATATATATATATATATATATATATATATATATATATATATATATATATATATATATATACCGGGGGCACTCTATATTATCATTTTTGTCTTCAACCTAATGAGATTCTTTTTTATAGTAACAAATATTACAAAGTGATACAAATGTTGCCTAGGCCTACTGCGACTGTCCACAGAATTAATATCGATCTCTATGTTGATTTAACATATTCTGAATGTGGCTTTTATCGACTAATGATGCATATTATAATTATGAACAATACTCATTTACAAATAATGTTTTGCAACTATTGTGAAACGACAAGCGTTGCTTAGCACCGCTGTCACTGTACACAGAGTTAATATTGATCTGTATAGTCTGATGTACAAGTAATGTTCCAATATCCCGGCCCGTTATATTAACTAAATTCTCCGACTAACTTATAAATCAAGAACTCATCAAGGTTGATTGCAATGATATGCAATCATTACAGCCGTATAACGAATCAAGCGTTAATCGGGATAGCATGGGGAAGTGCGAAATTTAAATTAAATTAAATTCAAATATCAAGTAATTAATTGGGTCGTTTCGTTTTAATATGTTTTCGAGATGTGTTGTTTCTAAAATGTCTTAAGAGATAGTTTCCACTGGTAATTGTTATTACTAAAAGCATGATACAAATCACTTCACACTAAATATGCAAAGAGATTATTTCACTCTGATATTTATTACTTTCTTCAGTAACACTAATTCCTAAAAGTTTCTAATTTTTAGGCCCATACATAATCTTGCAATAAAATAAAAATTGAAAAGATCGCAAAACCCCAGATATTTTAAATGGTCAAGGGTTAAATGTTAAAATAAACAATTGAAATAATTGCCAAATACTTTTTATTTATTTGGAACCGATTTAGGGGGCTTTGGACTAACAAAAAAAGCTGTATTTTGATTATTTGTTGTTTTGTTTTAATTAACAAAAATACTGTTATCAATTATAATAAACAACCTTGCACATTTAATTTAAACAGAGTTATCACATTTACATGCTGGGTTCTAGGTGATGATTAAACACTATATTTCTGGTTCATGGTTTCGTAACTGACATAAATTTAGGGTAACAATGACCTCGACAAAGAATACCCGAAATGATCAATGTACTATGCATATTTCCTGCGGAATACCTAGATACATACAATGTATGTACCTGCAATGTATGATGGCACATTACTATATGGTAGTCATTACTTTAGGACCCATGAATTAGTGAAATAATGTAGCAATGTAGTAATTATAATAAAAATATTAATTAAGACGAAAAAAGTGAAGTAGGAAACGGAGATTTTGGACATACAAATGGTTATTACGTTGGAAAATGTATTGAGAATGGAAGATCCAGAATTTTTTGAGAATGTTTGGCCAGCATTTCGATGAATTGCTTCATATGATAGAAAATTACATTAGCGGCAACATACGAATATGCGACAATGCATCACTGCTGAGCAGCGCTACGTTGACTTTTTCACAAGTGCAAAGATGTTATTTTGAAATGAAAATGATGATATTCAATTACAGATTAGCAATCACTCTGCGATTTCTAGCAACGAGAGAAACATCGCTCATTAATGTTTGCTACCAGAATCCGTGAAAGCACAATAAGTATATTTGTTCCACAAGTTTGCAAGAGTGTATATAATAATTTGAAAGATAAATATTTGAAGGTTAACGATGGAATATAACTGTGTGAGAGAGTAATTGAAATTTGTTAACTAAATTTATTAACTAGTATTAATTTAAGTTGTAGCAGATCAAACTATATACAAAAAAACTTAATTCTAATTATCCTACATTACCTAACATGAAAATATGAAAACTATTCTAGGTTATATATCAAACTATATACAAAACAAAACCTTAATTCTAATTGCTCTTTGCTTGACATCATCGTCACCAGATCCGCTTTTTGAAAGAATCTGCATATTTCCTCCTTTCAGAAGCACAGGTGTTTCTGAGGCTAGTAAATTTCTTGTGGATGTCCGATTCCGTCATATTGTGTCGCGCGTACGTTAACTCCTTCTGTTCTTATGTGGTATTTCGGGTGTTTAACGGTGTACAGAGCAGGATACTTCTCGAACTCCTCTATCAGGATGACCACTTGCTCATTTGTCCCAGACATCCATCTGTTATCGACAACGAATTTTATATCTTCCAATACATATCTAATTTATGTTGCGTACATACAGAATATAATAATGGATTATATTTTGATTTAACAAAATTAGTACTTAGCTGTCACGTTAGCACGCGTTGAAACAGTGTGAAACAATGCAAAATAACGCATATTCAAAATTATACAAGATATGCTTCGATGTTGTCTGGTACAATTCGGAATCAGTCGGTAATAAACGGGTTGTCCTAATTCCAGCCCGTCTCGTAAAACATATCTTAAATGTGCTGAAATTTTCTGTATTACACGACAACATTTAGATGCCTTCAAATTTCACGTTAAATCTTAAGATATAAATGTGTCCGTGTAAGACACGCTTAAGAATACCATTCAAAGGAAACTAAATCTGAGCAGGTAAATATAATGGATAATTAAATCAATTCTAGAAAATATAGAAATATACAATTTCCGAAGAACAATCAACAATATTTGTTACAGATTGACATTATGTCACCATTTTCTTAGCAGGTACTAATAAAACAATAAGGGCGGTTACACACATAGCGGTTTGTGTCTAGTCGTCGGTCGAGTCGGCTACCGAAACTGCAGCCAGGCGACTGTGCAAATAAAAAAAATTATTCAAACTAGACACCCATGCCCGTAGTTCATATGTCCAAGTCGTAATATATGTATCACAATAAATTAATATTTACTTATTCACTTCCAAAATCCTAAACAGTACGGTGCAAATAAAACAATAAATATGAAATATGTTAACATATATAAGGTAAAAAACGAATTCTAAACTGAACGGTACGTCACAAAATCCGGGATAAACCGATGTGTGTGTGGACAAAACAATGATATCAAGCGCCGCATCAGCAATAAAATTGCACGCGTACGTAGGCGCAGACGAGCTGTCGAGACGGCTCCTCAGCCACCAGACAATACTTGCCGCAGTGTCTGTTTTGCATCATTTGCAAACGCAGATATACTCGGCGGCCGATAATACTGCCGAGTCGGCACAAGACGCTGTATGTGTGTAACCAACCTGTATTCTATGAAAGGCGGCATTATTTATTTATTTAGTTTGGGATTAATAATTTCTGGTAGCAGGTGATTAAAATAAAAATCGCGTAACTGGTTCTTCATTTTCTCTTCCCAGTATAGGTCATCTCGATAAATCCGAAAATCATATAAGGATGATTAATTGAAAATATAATTGAACAAATTATTCTTTTTCTCACTCTTGAGGTGTCCAGCAAATAAAATAGCAAAATTATTTGTTTGCAATATGCAATTGTCCTTGCACTTGGTAATAGTATGGATGAGCATTTTTTAAATGTAATTCATTGTTAATAATTTCAGCAAATTTAATTTTCTTTTCTTGTATAGCAAGTGCTGGTGTCATTTTTGAAGCACTGGCTGGACATTTTACCTCAACCAGACCGTCATCATGAACAATACCATCAAGACTTGCAGCTAAATAACAATCAACATGTCAATAAACAGTCCACATTCTTTTACAACGACTTTATATTTTTCTTCGAAACTCTTTATTGCTGTCGTTTCGTGGTCAACTTCATATTTAGTAAATTAATTCCCACTAAAATTTAAGTAAAGAATGTTTTTCACTGCTAAATTTCTATTTGTTGTGGCTCTCATTCTACATATTCAACCAAAATTTGATGCCGTTAATCTTTTTCATCTTAAGGTGTGCCAAAGATGACTAGATGTTTTATACAATTCACCCAAAAACACATCTTTTCTCTGTGCGAAAATTTCTGCAGTCATTTCTATTTCAAGCTGTAGAGCACTTGGTCCACAATCGTCGTCTGCTTTTGATTTAGTATTTTTTCTGATTGGTTTTTTGAACAACCTTCGCCGACAATGGTAATCCAATTCATGTTTTTTATTCAACATATACTTTTTAGTGTGCGTTCCAGGACTTGCACCAGTTATTTTTTTTGCATATAATGCTTTGCATGTCACTTTTCGAGTTATATGATAGCGCTGCAGCATTGCATCGCATTGTATAACTCCCTCTTTTTGAAAAACATATCCTTTTTCCTCTTACAAATTTAGCCAATATAGAATTGTACTGCTCCGCACGATTATTAGTCATGTTGTAAACTAGACTAGAACAGTTATAAACTAGTCTGTTCAGAACCCCCATAATATCATCATACATTCCACGTTATTTTATTTGAACTACATAATTTATACATTTTTTTCCTTTCTTTTGCAAAAATATGTTGCACAATCATTATGCAATCCAAATACATGATTGGGTATATTAATTAGGTCTTTCTTCAGGGCTCTTATTGCAGCTGTATGGTTAGAGTTTTCCTGTCTTCTGTAACTTGTTGCTTTTTCAACAGCAACCCTAAGTCTTTTTATTTCATTTGTAAGACGATGACGTAGTTGTACACTTACAAATTTCCCTTTGGAGCTATATCTTTTCTGGGATAAATCTTTCAATCGGTTACAAAAGTTACGGAGTAAATGGTTTGTACACTCGATCTTTTCGATAATTAAATCATAGCCATACGGTTTGATGTCCATTAGCCGTTTATAAACACTACTATCACCATCACCTATTAGTTTCGCATATTTTATTTCGTGCATTTCCAGACTTTTTGCAAAACCCTCTACAATTATATCACTTTTTACACGTCCGGGAGTAGAAATCGGTTTCTATGGCGTCAAACGCGGGACAGAAATGAAGCATTTACTCCCTAGGGACGAAAACACTTTTCGTAAGGGAGTTTTTATTATAACAAAGGTTTTTGTAAATAAATGTCTGTTGTCATGGTACGCGTTGCATGGAAACGTTTCCAAAGGCTTCTAAATATTGCAATTTCGCTTCGAATTATTATAATTCATTATTTATGAAATTGAGTGTTTCTACTCCCGAACGTGGAAAAAAATAGTATATACACCTCGGGTGAGACCACCATTTTTTCCTCGATGTATTTGTAGCCCTCTGGCTTCGCCCTCGGGCTTCAAACTACACCTCAGGAAAAATAAGTGGTTTCTCTCCCTTGGTGTATAATGTACTATTCCATACTTGTGGATGAACCCGTCCAGTTTTTATAACAACAAATTCCGTTAGAGATAAAAAAGTCGGGAATTTTACGATGAAATAAAGTATAGTGTGTGTCAAGTTCCAAACAAATGACTCCAAACAGTTTCCTAAGCGGATTACAATATTGGGCCGTAATTAACAAAAGTTCACTTTTCAATAATCAAAGTTTTATACATAATATAATAATAACATGGCAAATATTAACAAACATTACAATTTACAAATATACATACATAATAAATAAATCAATCAAATTATACCTTAATATTTTGGTACTATCACCCTTATTTATAAGCCGCAAACCGTCCCGCTGCGATGGATTTGCCAGTTCATTACGAAGCCAAGGCAATGGGAATAGAGAGTGACTTTCTAAGGTAATTAATTTGAAACTAATCAAGTAAATGGTTTTTGCTGTGAGTGTGTTCCAAAAAGATGCTATAATTGGCTACGCAGCCTATGCTCTTAATTGTAAAAGTATATACAGTGTGTCCCAGCGACTACCATACATAGGGAAATTAACATTGGGAAATTATATAAGGATCAACTATTGCCTTGAGCTATATGTTGTAACATGCAATTTTTAACTTTAGCAGAAAGAAATACAATAGAAGGGTTGTGACATGTTTTATGTTACTTAAATTAAGTAAAATAACGTTTTAGCGACCGGGAAAGACGCGCTTTTCTATTTTTGTTAATTAAAAATTAAGTAGGTGATTGATAGGGTCACTCGCGGTCAGGCTACCGACGAGAGAGTACGCTTCGGACAAGTTTCGATTGTTTCTTTGTTTTCCGGGATTCCGAGATTTTGTATCGCCGTTATTATCGGGAATCCAGGATTTAACCCTAGTTGGGGAGTTTTGTGTTTCAAACAACCGTGCGTATGTACTGCGACGCGAGTTAGAGTCTTGTGGTGGTTTAACCACGTGTGTGCCCAGTACCCGTCCAAAGGCCCGTGGCCCTCACAGTACATCGTTACGTGGGCGACGTGACCGGAAGCTGCTCCTCCCCGTGGAAGCCGATCCAACCGTGACCCGCTGGGCTCAAACTCAACCACAGCTGAGTACAATTTCGTTTTCAACGGCAGATTCACCTGTGCCGCGCTCTTGAGAAGCGTATTACGAACTGCCCCCCCCCCCCTCCCCTTATTTATTTTGTGCATGTACACTACATACATTTTCAATTGTTGGATTTAATCATTTGTATTATTTAGTTTAGGAGACTAGGTTTTAAGTTCATTCACCCCCATTCTAGCCTTAAGATCTGATATTAGCCAATTATCGTTTTGTTCATTTTCACACTTGTTTTTTTCTTGGGTTCACTTTCTCAATATACGAATATTATTAATAGTTATAACCGAGTCGTATTACTGTAAAAGTTTGTCAAGTGCCATATCCCATATATGTGTATCCCGTCCACGCACAGATCACCGAGCTCTGGTTTTGTGCGCAAGCACGGCGGAAGTCAACACAATTTGAGCTCGTGGCGCCCCTACCGGTTACTTAGTAACCTAGTGTTTGACTCACGACCCCCACCCCACAATAGCGAGCCGGCAACATTCGGGCGGCCGACTACGATCGTCTTGACAACTCTAGACGTTATAATGTATATTCTTTCTGAGTGACATAAACAAAAGATTTAAAACAAAGAAATTTACTTTTGTCAAATAATTTTATATTACATAATTATTTAAAGGAATTTTATTTAAAATAGGAAATTGGGTGCGTCAATTGCCTTCGCAAAAGTAATACAAACGGAAACCAGAATGTTAACAACGAAATAGTAGCTGTCGAAGTGTGAGGGAAATTACAAATAATCTCGGTGAATCACCGCACTCATAAAAAAACACAAATATTTTGCTTACAAATATTACATGCTGCTATTAGCGGCAGATACTGAAAACCGAATCACTTTTTGTGAATTAATCTTTAATAAATGTCATGCTTTAGAAAATATTTGTTTCACTGACGAGTACACATTTACATTAAATGGGGAACACAATTTTATGACAGATTAAGCCACTCTCTGTTAGTCAATGGGAATACGTTTGATCATTTCATTGACTAGTGCCTGCTAGTGATATTGAATTTAGTGCTGACTATTGTGTTTTGTTCGTTTTTCCATTACAAAATGCAAACTCTTAAGCTTTCTGTTCTAGGTATGTATGTATTACTGAAAATCATCCAAATTTTTTTCTACACTAACTTTATTATAAAATAATAAATATAACCATATGATTTATTTCTAAATATTATTTATTTGCAAGAATATTGATAATTCAATGGTAATAGTTGTATTGTGTCAGCAAATTCTAAAAATAACAGCAATCTGACAGTTTTAAATTTGATTAATTCAATTATCTACTGTTTAATTTGTGACAATCATATGTTTAGATACAGACACAGCAATACTTGATCCTTACATAATTTCCCAATGTTAATTTTCCTATGTATGGTAGTCGCTGAGACACACTGTAGATGTAGTTTATGGGTAAATAACTAAATACGTAGCAAAATTGGAGACAAATCAATGTATTGAATGAAATTATAGACTTCTATAAATTATTTTTTTTTTTATTTAAGCAAATATCAAAGGCAACGAATATTTAATTTAGACATTTAAAAAGAATTGAATAATTTAAATCAATTTGTTCATTTAACAATGTAAAATTTTGAGATTTGTGTTTAAATATTTCAATTGCTTCCAAATAATTTAATTTTTGTCCTTTATCTTCAATGAGTAACCTTTTTATACAATTCTACATAGAATTCTCGGTAGAATTTAATATAGAATTCTATGTATCGTTTCATACAGAGAAATCACGTAAATTCTATATAAAATTCTACATGAGAAAATTTAAATAGAGAATGTAGAATTCTGTATAGAAAAGTGCGCGTAAGTGTTGCGCAGTATACATATAATTTCCTAACAGTTGTTTTTGGTTCTGTCTTTGTTTGCGGGGTATTTCAGTGTATTGTACTTTTGATTTTGTTATTTAGCGTAGTTTGAAGGTTTTGAACGTAATACGGCCCGTTACCCTTCTATTCAGTCAAGATTTTGAACATAATTTTATTTTTTGTTTTTTCTTTTTCCTACCTAGTGCTGCGGTTGTAGCCGTAACAGTAGTTCATTCTGCTAATAATAATAATTCGCCCTCACTTGAATCCATTTCAATGTTTGGTTAATTTGTAATAAAATAGATAACCATACCTAGCTGTCAAAGTCTCGACAACTGCGCATGCTCGCAATGTGAGAATGTTGTATACGTTGCATACAGGTCTAAATATTTGATGTATACAATTCTGTACAGCAGGGATGAGCAACCTTTTTTCAAACCGAGCCAACAACAAATTTAAAAACTTTGTACGGGCCGCATATAACAAAATATGAACACTAGAGACTAGTTGATAAACACAAATAACCTATTTATTAACATTTGTGAAAATACTAAATTGAACTTAACAAACTATTACGAAACAATCAGTTCGTATGAATACAAACGACTGTCAGTATAAAGCTCCGTCCTGAATAGAGCATTCGTGTGCGCACGAACGCTGTACGCGTAAAATTGCTCAAGTCAGTACAGAGTGAATGTGGTACTTGCGCACGTTCGTGCGCACACGAACGCTATCCATCGCTTGTCGGTTTCTTCGAAAACATCAAAGAACCTGTGTGCTCAGTCTGGACGGGGTTTAGTCGGTTCAGTTCTTGTGCGCGCACAAATTATGTAGACTACACCTAGACCATATTAATTGCTGTACATTTTTTAATGTGTCTGATGAATTAATGCGAATTAATGATAACAAATATTGTTTATAAATGAATTTAATTTAATTATTTATATAATTTAACTTTAAAAATTGTAGATTATACGTATCATTTAAACACCTTTTAATTATTTTTAAATGTATGGATTTATTTAAATATAGCAATTACAATAATGTAACATCTAAGTAATTTTGATATCTGGGTGTTGGTACTCTGACTCTCTCACTCATCTGTCATCACTGACACAAACATGGAGTGGAACAATGATATTTCTTTACATTTCATAGACGAATATGAAAAATATCCCATATTATGGGATGCAAAACATGAAGAGCATTTCTCAAGAAATAAAAAGGCGGATGCTTGGGAAAAAATAGCACTTAATTTTAAAGCAGACGTTTTAGAATTAAAACAAAAAGTGAATAGTTTGATGGGATCCTTCCGAAGAGAAAAAGCAAAGGGAAAAAAAGTATTGGCACTGGAAAAGGTAATATTATTTATATTTCAGTAACATCAAACATAGTTTATATGCAAATATTTTAAAACAATAATATTTTTTACAGGACGTCATGACATATATATTTCGAAATGGTTTGCTTTTGAACGTATGGGCTATTTGCTAGATAAAGATGAACCACGAACTACAATCAACACTGACGTAAGTATTTAAAATTAAACAAAAATTTATGCATAATTATCTTGCCAAGGCACCTGACCGTTGGTAATGAAATATTCAGTGAATTCATCTCGAATTTCTTTTGCGTTTAAAGCAGCTCGCCGAGTTACATTTCGTATAGGCAAAAATGACGGTTGTTCTTCATTATCTACTGTCGTTCTCCAAGCACCTTCTATTAAGTTCCCATCCACATAATGATCGAAAGTGCCAGGTGGAGAATATAACTTCCTAGACTCTTTATCCCTTCTTAAAAAATTATGTAAGTAAACAACAGCCATTACAATAATCTCAGCTTTTTCTGGCTCCAACAGTATAGGTTTCCTTAATACTCTGAATATCGCAGAAGAAATTCCAAATACATTCTCTACTATTCTCCTTGCTCTGCTAAGTCGGTAGTTGAATATTCTTTGAGATGAACCCTTACTGTACGTGCCAGAAAACGGCTTCATCAGATTGACACTTAAAGCACATGCATCATCGCCCACAAAAACGTACGGGTTTTTTTTCGTTTTTCCGGACAGTGGTACATCTGCGGGCAATTGTAATTGGGTTTTCTCCATTTTCTTATACAATTGCGACTGTTTAAAAACACCGCCATCAGAAATTCTTCCTTGACATCCTGCATCAGCATATAAGAAATTATAATCGGCATCAACTAAAGCAAACAAGACAATGCTAAACGTTGACTTGTAGTTGTAAAATTCGCTTCCAGATTTTAGTGGTGCTTGTAGTACTATATGTTTCCCATCCACTGCTCCTATGCAGTGAGGAAAATTCCATAATTCCTCATATCGGCCGGACACGGCCAACCAATCTTCAGGACATGAGGGCATCTATATAATAAATTGAACTGGGCTGAATATTATGTATTTATTTTAAAAATATTATGTATTTAATTTCAGAAGGAGATAGAAAATACTGACGATGATATGGAAATGGTCAATAACAATAATTCAGATGGCAAAAGCGTTGGTATTCTGTCCGCAACTGAAACTCAACCAACTCCAACCCGACTACTACCTATTGACTCTCCGGTTCCTCCAAGAAAGAAACAAAAGAAAAATATTTCCGACCCGAGGCTAGAGGAAGCCTACTAGATTATGAAAGAATCAGTCCATAAAAGTCCACCAGATTCCTTTACTGTGTATGGGCAACATATTGCCAATAAATTAAGATCATACAACAAAAATACACAAACTGAAGTTGAACATGCTGTCAACAACATTTTGTATAACGCTGATAAAGGCGTTTATGATCGTCCTATACTCCAGCATTCTAGTACTTATTCACATTCCGCAAATTCTACACCCACACCCGAGATTGTTGATATACCAGATATATATTATACTATTCAGTCATCGTCATGAATTTTATATCTCCAGTTTACTTTACAGTTTATAATTATAAGGCATTATTTGGTTACTCTTTAGTTATGTTAATAAATAATAATGTAAAGAAATTGTGACTAAAAATAATTCTCACCTTTACGTACTCCTTCAATACTTCAATAAGTGCCTGACAAACTTCAGGAATGATCGTTGATATAAGTTGTTTAGAAACTTTAAACAAGTATTGCATACTAGAATATGAATCGCCAGTTGCAAGATAACGTAGCGTAATAGCTAGTCGTTCTTTTACCGGAACAGCTTGTCTGAATTTGGTATCTCTCTTTCCTATTTTATGACCTATTTTACTGATTAGCAGTTCAAAATCATTGGAAGACATCCGAATAAAATTCTGAAAGTGCCCACTGCTCTCTTGAAATATTAAATCAGCTAGCAATTTTGTCCCATTGTATGTCTCTCTACTTCGATATAATTGTGTCATCCACCACCGTTTCTTCTTTTTTTCTTTTTTTTATTATTATGTGCATTACTAGGTATGCAGCACTTGCCAAAGCTACGTTATTTTCGGCCATTTTGTACACTACTGTGCGCACACAACTGACACACACAGCTGGAGCGGGGTTTTACGCGCATGAACAAGAAAGTTGTGTGTACCAAAATTTTGACCCGCACGAACGTTCGTGCGAGTCAATCTTTCGTGTGCACACGAATGCTCTAGTCAGTACGGAGCTTAAAACGCATGGACCCTTGTACGTAACTCGCTGAGTCTTTGTAACACTCAGAAGACGACTCTGTCGGGTTTGAGTCAATAGTATTAAGCCTATTATTACAGTACCTACATTAATTGCATTTTTAGCAACCGAACAAACGCCATTATTTTGAGCCAGTTCTCTTGATAGTATTTTTTATGAAATAGGGTCTGCTTTAAAATATATTTATTTGTTTGTAATTTAATATCCTTTTTTTCTAATTTAACACATAGAAATATGTATATATTTAAAAATTCAAAAAGTAAAGCTTTGGCGGGCCGCAGGATAAAGTGAACTGGGCCGCGGGTTGGTCATCTCTGCTGTAGAGCATTCTATACAAAATACTATATCGAATTGTACAAGGCGTCAAGCGGACTTTAGTTGAGGCTGTCGCCGAATAATCATTCATGTATTTTAAAAATATGGAAATTTAATGTAATTTACTTAAATCAGTCACATTATGTACACTTTCAATTGATAATAAATTTTACCATTATTCATAAAATTTCAATTAATTATAATTACGTATAATTAAATTTCACGATCTTTTAGCAAACATTTTCAAAATCCAGGTACCGTCCTAATATATGTTAATACTTACACAATAGTAATTATAAGGATCCAGCATTGTTATGCACTAGAACTTCCAAAAACTCTTGAATACTGTTCTTTTTTTATAATTTTCACATAATTATCAATGATTTATGTATTCAGAAACGTAATTCTAATATTTAAAAGTACCTATATATTATCAACACATTAATTGTAATGGATATTTGATAAATTATTTTATGTAACATATGTAACATTACACAATAGTAAAGATAAGGATCCAGCATTGCCGTGCAATAGAACCTGCAAAAACTTTTGACTACTGTTTTTTTTTTTTTGTAATTTAGACATAATTATCAATGATTTATGTATTCAGAAACGTAATTATAATATTTTAAAGTACCTATATATTATCAACACGTTAATTGTAATGGATATTTGATAAATAATTTTATATAACATTCAGATAAATTTGTATGATGAAACTTTTTGTAGAAATATAAATACACGAGTTTTTACAATAAGTAACACAAGACGTTGGTTAATACCAAAACTGTACAATATGTGTAAAATTTTAATCGTAATTATTTCTTTAGTCATCCTTACTCAGGTAAGCAAATAAAAATATTCTATACTGGCACGGAATAGAAACATTTTTACTATAAAAAAAATAATTTATATACCTATTCATTATATATGTACAATGTACATTTTCCCATTTCAATGAAGTTCCAAAATATATTTTCTCACTATATTTCATGTATAATACAGTAGAACCCCGGTTAACCGAGTCTGAATTAATCGAGTTCCGGGTTATCCGAGCCCAAATTTATCCAAATTATCCGAGGTTGCTTCAAAAGCGATCCGGATTATCCGATTTTGCGTGATTCTTGTGTCCGGGGAATCCTCAATTTACGTGCGAGTTCCCATCACTCGAAGCGAAATAGACGCGTGCTTTCATATGTGTGGTCCTGCAGTAAATTCGAGAGTGTCGTGTATTATTAATGTCCGTTTCATCATGGCGCAAAACAAGAAGAAAAGAGTTGTCATATCCCTTTTATTAGAAATAAACTGTTATGAAGCATTTCCTTTATATGACTATAAAATTTAATCCAAAGTACGCAAGTATGTGATGCATTTTACCAAAATCCGTATTATCCGAGTTTTCAGTTATCCGAGGTGGGTACCCCCCCCCCACATTACCTCGGATAATCTAGGTTCTACTGTACTCTAATTAGGTACTTATTAACAAATAAATTCAATACTTAGATTTTATATTGATTGGCTTATAAATATTATATTGCATTTATGGGTTTTGTTAAAGGGACAAGAGACTAATCAAACACAACTATCACAAGGAGAATCATCTATTGAAGACGCAATTTCCGCAGTGAATAACTACATAGTAATGTCGGTTGAACTTGTTACGCAAATTTCTAAATTCATGACAATGTACCTTCATCAAGTACAGTCTGGTAATTTTCATGTAATTAATTTTACAAATGTACTTAATGAAAGTCAGATATTAAGTTGCACAGCAAATGAAAATAATACTCTTATTAATTCAATGCACAATAATTCTCAATTATTGAATCATTGCTTACAAAATGTAGAACCAATGTCATCACAATTATTAACTAACATAATTAATTTACTTCACGATATAAGCGATACAATTCTTGATATTTTGGTGAAAATAAACTCCTGTATTAATGGCAATATAAATTTATTCGAGTTACCTGAATGCATTTATAATTTGGGAGAGCCAATCACGAATGACTTGAAAAATGTGACCAATCAACTGAATAACACTATATCTCTTTCGTTTAAAATTGTACCAGCAGTTTCAAATCAAACAACATCCTGTATAATTTCTGCGGTAAAGGACTTTCTACAAACTGAATATGACGTACTTATAAATTATTATCATTGTTTATCTAACTAACTACGATGTACTGTATAATTTATAATAAAAAAGTTAGTTTCATTAACAAAATATATTTAACCTTAATTACAGTTTGGAAATGACACCATTATCGCAATGCTTTACTAGGTTATATAATACAGTGAACTCTCGATTATCCGCGCGCGTGGTTTAACCGCTTTGCGGCTCAACCGCGGCAATTCTAGAGCAACAATACGTTATAAGTCAATATAGAGTAAACTGTAAACTGGTTACACGCTTTAACCTAACGAGTAGTAGTCGAAGTAAGAGAGTGTAAAAAATGTAAAAATAATTCTATTTATACAAGTTAAGTTCGTTTTTGGCAAACTGGTTATCTCCAGTGAGTGTCAAAACCAAATAAAGATCAGTATTAGATTGGACATGTTTAACTAAATAATTTTATTATATAAAGCGCTACTCCGTGCCTGGGAGCGTATTCATTGGGCGTTTTGGTGACAAAAGCAAAACAGACTAAGCTGACTAGAAATGCAAGAAGTAATGTTTTGTTTATCTGTCATATCACTGTTTTCTGTCATTGTCATCGAACGAATTGACATTTAATGAATAGAGTTTTATTAAAAGTGTAACTACATATTTAAAGTATTTATGAAGTGACCTGTATTGACATCATATTAAAAATATAAAATATCAAAAAAATAATTAAGAAATATTTAAATGGATTACGTTACTCAAGGTTTTTTTTACCAGGCGCGTGACAATAAATGATTCGCGAAAAGTGCTCGATCGCGACGAAATGTAACTGTATAGTAGAGTAATAAATTCCTCTAAGTTGAATCTTATTGTTATATTATTCGTGAGTGTCACCTGAACTCCATCAGCCCCACTCTTTGCAGTCTGAACGTCGACAATGAGGTAAGTATAGTTTCTTTACATTCTATACCTTTGTACGCCCTGCGGTAAACAGCACGCACAATAGCAATGTTCGTTGCCACGGTATCTGTTACACTTACAATAGTTCTTATTTTTACTGTAGGAGTTCCCATAGGATCTCAACTCAGTTCTTTTCATTCAATTTATTGAATCTAATATTCTAAACTATAATGATTTTGAGCTACTATTTTACTTCTGATACTTTGATGATATTCTCGTATATTTATCAGATCAACAACATTGTTACAACCTTCAATAATTTTAATAATTCCTTACATTTTACTGTGGAAACAGAGATAAACAACTCAATTAATTTCTTCGACATCACTATCCAACGTGCAGATAATGAATTTATGTTCGATTAGTATAGAAAACCCACATCTTTTAGTAGATATTTACACTTTTTTTTTATTATTTACCTAAATGTAATAAAATAACAGTCGTTACTGCCTTGGCAGACTGTGTTTTGAAATTGTCACATCCTACTTACCATAACAAAAACTTTATGTTTATAACACCCTGATAGCTAATGGTTATCCACTTAATTTAATAAAGACAGTTATCAAAACAAGAATAAATAAAATTTTCTATCCCGACATTTTAAATGATAATAACGTCATTCAAACTAACTTAAATCAAACAGACACATCTACAATTAATTTACCACACCTTCTATCACCCGTGGAAAATCGCTTCACCTTCTTTAATAGGTCCCGGTGAGCATATATATTCAAATATATCCGCTAAATTTACTTTTACAGCTACCATATTGCACAGATAAATAATATTAATCTAAACGACATGGTGGATAAACCACCAACTACAACGTCTCCCAAGCAAATCATATGTAAACCTCAATTTGTTATCATCGACTTGACGCCATTTTGTGCTGCCACCTATATGAGGTTTTTTCGCCAATTACATAGAATGTCATGAAGTTAGTTAAGGTTGATAATATAGTTAATAATAATAATTCAGTTTGTGTTACTTTACTATTGTATTTAAAACCACCTTAGCTAATCAATAAACAACTGTGACTGTGTAACAATTTCACATTGAAATATATTCATTACTGAATCGATTGGGAATGCAATTATTAATCTAATTTTTATTTTAAAGATATTCGATTCCAGAAGGAATATTCTTAAAAACAGACGCGCTCGATACTGCAGGTATGTGTCACTTTTGGAACAAAATATTTGATAGCGTCAATGGGCACAGTTTAAACTCCTCACGTGTGCTGTCCGGAAAATTTTAGGATATCTCGCGTTTTGGAGCGAAGCCCAGAGAGAAATCTACAAAATATTTTTTTTTAGAAAAAGAGAAATTGAATAGAGGTAAAATGCCAGTTCGCACTCGAATTGGGTAATTACTCTAAAGATTTTTTCCGAATTGAGTAAAATGAAGAGGATTACATTCTTCACCCCACGGTAAATAAACCAAGATCGCCTAGAAATTTTTTTGACAAATACGTCTGCATGGAAGTGGAAATGTTAATCCAACATGTCAGAAATTATAAAATACTTTTATAGCTTTATTAGTTAATAATTTAGTGTTAAAGCACTCAATGTCAGCGAATTGTACATCTGATGATTCCCAATTCATCCTGACATCAGCGAAAGTTTTCATTAATCAAAAAAATAAGTACGAACAACGTTAACACATTCAGTTGTGACAGTTTTGTGCAGTGAGATGTTCCCAAAAGATCACTTTTTAAAATTTTTGTTTATGAACGTTTGCGAAGGAATTAAGGTTAGAAATTAAAAAGTATTACATTTTAGAACAAAAGAAAGTAATTTTATTTATTTTTATGAAAATTTTAGTTGACTGATATAGCCGTCATTTGTTTTTCAAATACCTGTCAGTTCGAAGAAACAAATGCCGGCTATAACAGTCACTTTTATTACAGTACTATAAAAACGAAATATGAACTTTTTTTATAATTTGAGATATTTGCATGATAACTTTCAAAACAACTTGGACACAGTGCAGGTTTATCATTACATCTTTTACACCTATATGATGTTTCTTTTCTTACTTTCTGATTCCAGCACTGTTTACAACGTAAAAAATAAGTTTTTCTCTTATAATTCACTGATGCTGGAATTTTTTTCTGGAAAATGCTGAAATAACACTTCCTCATTGTTTGAATTTAGATGTGATGGTCTGGGTTTCATTTTAGGGCGGCCTCCCCTATTTTTAGCTGGCAAATCTCTTCCTTTCTTTATTTCTGGTGAAATTTGTAATAAATATTTTATTAGATTATCTCCATAGTAGATTTATTTAAGTCAAAATTTGATATGAAAGGTTTATCCCCAGAGGGTTGGAATGATGACTTCAACTTCAGACGCAAAGAAGTTTATTCAAAAGTTCATATAAAAACTTATGCCGACGTTTCGACCTTAAGGTATGAGGTCATTATCAAGGCTGAATGGAAGAAGCGAAGAACAATAGTACCACGTGGATTTTACATGGAAGTATAAACACAAAATTGTGAACAAAACATGTTCAATACAATCGAACAGTGTAGAAAAAACGTATGAAAATGTAAAATTAATAATAATGATAACAAAAACAGCTGACCATGGTCGTCAGAATAAAAACGCAAAAAACAAGACAGACAACATAGTTGTCAAGTCAAAACTAAAAAAAAAAAATCAAGGCTATGTCGGCATAAGTTTTTATATGAACTTTTGAATAAACTTCTTTACGTCTGAAGTTGAAGTCATCATTCCAACCCTCTGGGGATAAACCTTTTGCTGTGTTTAAATGAGGCGCGTGCGATACCCTGGCGGACAGTAGAACGGTTACCGACCGAGCCGCGCGTTAGTTCACCCAAGCGTCCACCGATAGACCGTTGCCGCCATTACGTAAACAACAAGTGCGCGTTCTTTATGTGCTACGAGCTACGGACCACGCTCCAACAGGTTATGGACCCAGTTAACGGCTAAATTGTAGTGAAATAGTAACAAACGAAGTGAAAATGAACGTCGGCAGTGTAACACGTATAGAAACCCTCAACAGGGAAAATTACGATACATGGAAAATGCAGATGGAAGCGTTACTAGTGAAGAACGATGCATGGGGTTATGTTAGTGGTGAAATAACACGACCGTCAGCGACCGAGGGCGACCAAACCTCGCTCGACAATCTGAACAGATGGGTAAAAAACGATAATAAGGCAAAATCAGACATCATTCTCTCAATAAGTTCATCAGAACTCAAGCAAGTGAAAGGCTGCACAACGTCTCGTGAAGTATGGCTGAAACTTGAAGGTATTTATCAATCCAGAGGTCCAGCCAGGAAGGCAACGTTGCTCAAACAACTCACGCTGCAACGTATGGCAGAAGGTGAAGACGTCCGCGATCACATCGGACGATTCTTCGACGCTGTTGACAAGCTCACAGAGATGGAAGTCGACATCAACCCGGATCTCCTTACCATAATGTTGCTGTACAGCTTGCCTACCAGTTTTGAGAACTTTCGGTGCGCGATCGAGTCTCGCGACGAACTACCGACCCCCGATATCTTGCGAGTTAAGATCATCGAAGAGAGTGAAGCGCGAAAGAGTGAAACACGCGCATCCACGCAGGATGCAATGTTCACGAAGCGTCGATTCAGCAACGTACGTGCTGACAAGAACTCTGAAACAGTGCCTGGAACGAACACAAAAGAATTCAAGTTCCGTTGTCATCGTTGTAAACAAATAGGTCACAAAGCCGCTGAATGCAAATTCAAGAAGACAAGTGATGCGAAAAGTGCCCGCGAAACGTCACTAGGCGCAGCGAACAACGTTCACGCGGAAACAATCAGTGACAAGCTGAAGTGGTGCCTTGACAGTGGTGCGACGTCTCATTTGTGCAAAGACATGGACGATTTCACCGAGATTCGCAAATCAGGTAGTGACAGGATAAACCTGGCCAACAACGCGACTACCGAAATAGTGGCTAAAGGAGTGGCATCATTCAAGGCCGATATTTTCGGTGACACGAGTAACATCTCGCTGAAAGACGCGTTATACGTACCAGATCTCAGAACGAACTTACTATCAGTCGGAAAAATCGCGGACAAAGGTTACAAAGTGGTGTTCAGCAAAAACAGTGCCGAAGTGATTGACAAGAACGGCGAAACAAGACTGTTCGCGGATCGCGTCGGCGACTTGTACTTTGCGAGAGAACATTTCGCTAATCTTACTCTGAGTTCCACAGGTTCTGCTGCCCCTTCTCAAGGACCATCAGACACATTCAAGCTATGGCACAGGCGTCTGGGTCACCTCAACTCAAAGGACCTGCAGGAAGCCAAGCGGAAGGAAACGATGATCGGGTTGAAGTTCAACCAAGCCGAGAAGGAGCTGAACTGCGACGTCTGCCACAAGGGGAAGATGACACGCTCTCCGTTCCCTAAGAAGTCCGAGAGGAAGACGTCCCCCTTGGAGTTGATTCATTCCGACGTTTGCGGTCCGATGCGCGTTGAATCAAATGGAGGATCGAAGTACATGGTGACGTTCACCGACGATTCAACCAGGTGGAGCATCGTACGCTTCATCAAAACGAAACACGAAGTCCTCAGTGTTTTCAAAGAAGTCGTCGCTTTGATGGAGGTCCAACACGGGAAACGAGTAAAGTGTATTCAGTCCGACAACGGGACCGAGTACACGAACACCGAGTTCAGCAACTTCCTGAAGTCAAAGGGGATGTCAAGGAGATTGTCCGTGCCCTATTGTCCGGAACAGAACGGATTAGCAGAAAGGAAGAATCGCACGCTCCTTGACATGGCCAGATGTTTCCTAGCTCAGGCGCAGCTACCGCAGGCATTCTGGGCCGAAGCAGTGAACACTGCGAACTACATCCGAAATCGATGTCCGAATCGAAGCCTAAATGGATCTACTCCATTCGAAGCATGGACGGGCAAGAAGCCCAGCGTAGGACACTTCCGAGAATTCGGCTGTCGCGTCTACACCTTCAACAGAGATCCGAACAAGGGGAAGTTCGATCAGCGCGCTCACGAAGGCGTAATGATCGGCTATGCGGAAGAATCCAAAGGGTACCGAATCTGGTTGCCAAACGAACGAAAAACGGCAATCGTACGAGATGTCAAGTTCACAGAAAATCTTCGAGCAGCAGAGATGCGACCCACAGATGAACATCTGGAAGATTTCTTTGACGAAACCAACGTCGATGAAGAACAACCGCCTCTTCACGCGACAGAAATAGACATGAATCCAATCGTAGAAGAAGACGCGACACCCAACTGCGAACAAGATGGCATCGTCGAAGCCCGAGACGAAAGCAATCTTAGAAGAGGACCCGGAAGGCCGAGACTGATAAGAAGTGGAGCAAGAGGGCGTCCACGGAAACAGTACAACATGCTCGAACAAATGGCTGGGAACGCAACTGAAATAGAGTATGCGTTTTCATCAGAAGTTCCGATGAAACAAGCCATGAACAGTCCCGAAGCAGACGAGTGGTTCGAAGCAATGGCAAGAGAGGTGGGATCCATAATCAGAAATGGAACGTGGCAACTTGTAGATCGCCCAAAGGATCAGCAAGTGATTGGAAGTCGCATCGTACTTCGAAACAAGTACGGGCCAGACGGAGAACTAGAACGCAGAAAGGCCCGACTGGTCGCACAAGGTTTCTCTCAACGTCCTGGTGTACACTTCAACGAAACGTTCGCGCCCGTAGCCCGACTAAGTTCAATCAGAGTATTGACAGCGCTCGCCGCGCGTTTCTCCATGAAAATACGTCACATCGACGTAACCACCGCATATCTGAATGGCGAACTGGAAGAAACGGTTCACATGGAACCCCCCAAACAGCTGATGGATATCTTGAGTGCGATAACTCGCGACGAAGAAGAGAGTCCAGAAATCATTGAACAATGCCGAAGAATGCTAAACGATCTGAAGAAAGGCGACAAGGTGTGTCAACTGAAAAAGTCCCTGTACGGCTTGCGTCAAGCTGGGAGGAGTTGGCATAAGAAGATCGACGAGATCATGAGAAGTTATGGGGCGTCCCCCTTGAACGCTGACCCGTGTCTCTACAAAATCGGAAGCACTGCCAACACGGTGCTAGTCGCGGTTTACGTTGACGACATACTGTTAGCTTCAAAGAACTGCAACTCGATCGAGAAGCTACGATCACGCCTGTCGCGCGATTTAGAAATCAAGGATCTCGGCGACGTGAACTTATGTCTTGGAATCAAGTTCAAACAGGACAAACAAGGCATAACGTTGAGTCAGAAAACGCATGTCGTCGACATCTTGAAGAGATTCGGAATGTCCGAATGCAAACCAGTATCCACTCCAATGGATCAGAACGTGAAGCTTGCTAAGCCACATGATATTCCAGATGAAGATAACAAGAAATTGCCTTATCGAGAACTCGTGGGATCCCTCATGTATCTCGCGGTTGCAACGCGACCGGATATCAGCTTCGCCGTGAGCAAACTTAGCCAGTTCAACGAGTGTTACAACCGAGAACACTGGAACGCAGCCAAGCGTGTGCTGCGCTATCTGAAAGGAACAGTGAACTATGGGATCCGTTACGAATCAGGCGGAAATTCCGTTGAAGGGTACGTCGATGCCGACTGGGGCAGTTGCCCGGACGACCGCCGTTCATACACGGGATACGTCTTCACACTAGGAGGCGGTCCGATCTCATGGGATTCTAAGAAGCAGAGGACGGTAGCCCTTTCCTCTACCGAAGCCGAGTACATGGCTTTAAGCGAGGCTACCAAGGAAGGAATCCACCTGCGCGGGTTTCTCTCCGAACTTGGGTTCGCGGACATCGCGAACATCTGTCTGCACAGTGATAACATGGGCGCTATCAAATTAGCGGAGAACCCGGCGTTTCACGCAAGGAGCAAGCATATCGATATTCGACATCACTTCGTGCGTGAGGCCTTATCGAATGACGAAGTCAGGATTGACCATGTACCAACCGAGAAAATGGTCGCCGACGTGATGACAAAGGGACTCCCGCGAACCAAGCATTTCAATTGCCTGAATATGATGAGAGTCGGCAACCTTGAAAATGAGTCACGCCCCGATATCGAGGGGAAGTGCTGTGTTTAAATGAGGCGCGTGCGATACCCTGGCGGACAGTAGAACGGTTACCGACCGAGCCGCGCGTTAGTTCACCCAAGCGTCCACCGATAGACCGTTGCCGCCATTACGTAAACAACAAGTGCGCGTTCTTTATGTGCTACGAGCTACGGACCACGCTCCAACACCTTTCATATTAGATTATCTCTAAAATTTAAAAATGTTTCACCACGGTGTTCTTTTTTGTATATGAAATAAGAATTACAAATACAGAGGTCCACCACATGAAATATAATTTTTTTATACCAGCGTATAGTTTTACGTGGTGAGGAGTAATATTCAACCAATTTGTCACAACGATCAACGCCTGACATATTCTCGTTATAATCACTTACTGCCCTCTTTTCAGTTTTTGGTTCACGACTACTTTAGGATTTTCTTTCCGGTTTCGACGAAGTGTCCCTGTAGTATGAGTTTTAAGTTTCAGTAATTCTTTAGATAAGCCTGCAGAATTATAGAAATTGTCCATATACAAATGATGTCCACGATTTAAGTACGGTGACATTAGTCTTTTTACAATGGAGCTTGTTTTTCCATCAGTTTCAGCAGCCTTACCTTGATATATTTCAAGATTTAAAACATATCCATCAAAAGTAATTAATTCAAAGAATTTTATGCCATAACGTCACTGTGGGCGAAAGAAATTGAAATATATATATTATTTATTTATTTATCCTTGTAGCTCCTTAAGGAGCATAGGGCACCAAATGGTGATTCCTTAGCGTAATAAGTGACAAGGTTGCTAGCCTTGCCCTGTAGTGTTCGTTTGCACTGTGCATATGTCTTCGACTATTTTCTTCCACTGTTGTTTGTCTTTAGCGTTAACTTTAATGTCGTTCCATGTCCTTCCTATTTTGATATGTTCCTTACACATTTGTCTTGTCCAAGTGATTATTGGTTTTCCTCTCTTTCTTTTCCCTTTAATAGTATAATCTAAGGCTTGTTTTATGATGTCGTTATTGTCTTTCATCAGTGTGTGTCCTATCCATTTCCATTTTCTTCTTTTTATCGTAATTTCCACTGGTTCTTGTTCGCTTCTTCTCCATAGTTCTTCATTTGTAACTTTTTCTGGCCAATATATTCACAGTATTCTCCGTAAACATTTATTTGTGAATACTTGTAATTTTCTTAAGTCAATTGTCTTCGTTGCCCATGATTCCGATCCATATAGAAGTATGCTTTTCACATTACTGTTGAAAATTCTGAGTTTGGTTTTGGTCTTTAATTCTTTTGATCTCCACAGATTGCTGAGTGAGATGAATGCATGTCTGGCTCTACTTATTTTTTGTTTTATATCTTCTCCTGTACCACCCTTTGTGTCTAGGATACATCCCAAATAGCAGAAGTATTCTGTGTCTTGTATTGTATGGTCCCCTATTACTAACTGCGACTCATTTACACTATTTATTTTCAATCTTCTGCATTTGTTTATATTTATTTTTAACCCCACCTGTTCCGCATATTGTATTAATTTTAATGTTTTTCTTTTCATATTTGACGAGTTTTCTTTGATTAAACATACATCATCTGCGAATTCTAGATCTTCTAGGTTCGTCCCAAATTTCCATGGTATTCCCGTTTTGTTTTTCGCCACTCTTTCCATTACATAATCGATAATAAATAAGAATAACATGGGTGATAGTATGAGCAGTCCGTCAGCTATGACTGTCAAACTGACAGTTCGTTCAATCTAATTTAACCAAACATTGTGAAATAGCTGACGACGATGAATTCGGTTGTAGCAATTATAATCAAAATATTAATTAAGACGAAAAAAGCGGAGTAGGAAACGGAGACTATGGACATACAAATGGTTAATACGTATGCAAGAAGGTCGTGGAGTATGTTGGAAAATGTATTGAGAATGGAAGATCCAGAATCATACTAGAATTTTTTGAGAATGTTTGGCCAGCATTTCGATGAATTGCTTCATATGATAGAAAATGACATTAGCGGCAACATACGAATATGCGACAATGCATCACTTCTGAGCAGCGCTACGTTGACTTGTTCACAAGTGCAAAGATGTTATTTTGAAATGAAAATGATGATATTCAATTACAGATTAGCAATCACTCTGCGATTTCTAGCAACAGGAGGAACATCGCTCATTAATGTTTGCTACCAGAATCCATGAAAGCACAATAAGTATATTTGTTTCACAAGTTTGCAAGAGTATATACAATAATTTGAAAGATACATATTTGAAGGTTAACGATGGAATATAACTGTGAGGGAGAGTAATTGAAATTTGTTTTACTAAATTTATTAACTGCTATTAATTTAAGTCCTAGTAGATCAAACTATATACAAAAAAAAAAAACCTTAATTCTAATTATCCTACATTACCTAACATGAAAATATGAAAACTATTCTAGGTTATATATCAAACTATATACAAAACAAAACCTTAATTCTAATTACTCTTTGCTTGACATCATCGTCACCAGATCCACTTTTGAAAGAATCTGCATATTTCCTCCTTTCAGAAGTATAGGTGTTTCTGAGGCCAGTAAATTTCTTGTGGATGTCCGATTCCGTCATATTGTGTCGCGTGGACGTTAACTCCTTCTGTTCTTATGTGGTATTCCGAGTGTTTAACGGTGTACAGAGCAGGATACTTCTTGAACTCCTCTATCAGGATGACCACTTGCTCATTTGTTCCATACATCCATCTGTTATCAACAACGAATTTTATATATTCCAATACATATCTAATTTATGTTGCGTACATACCTTGAGCCCTCGAATTGCAGAATATAATAATGAATTATATTTTGATTTAACAAAATGGGTACTTAGCTGTCACGTTGAAACAATGCAAAATAATGCATATTCAAAATTATACAAGATACACTTCGATATTGTCCGGAACAATTCGGAATCACTCGGTAATAAACGAGTTGGAATATTGGTTGGAATAGAGCATGTCCTAATTCCAGCCCGTCTCGTAAGACATATCTTAAATGTGCTGAAATTTTCTGTATTACACGGGCACATTTAGATGTCTTCAAATTTCACGTTAAATCTTAAGACATAAATGTGTCCGTGTAAGACACGCTTTACACCACTGCAAATTTTGATGTCTCTTGTCAGTTCTCCGTTTATATCGATTTTGGCTGAGTAGTTATGGTATAACATCGTCAATAATCTTATTATCTTACTTGGTATACCATACAGCCTCAGAATTGTCCACATCATATCTCTATTTACTTTATCGAAGGCTTTTTCAAAATCTATAAAATTTATTTCAAGAGTTTTCTGCCATTCGATTGCTTGTTCGATAATTATTCTAAGGGTACATGGTCTATGCATGATCGTCTAGGTCGAAATCCAGCTTGGTTCGTTCTTAGACATTTTTGTATTCCTTCCTTCATTCTTTCTAATATAATTCTGGTAAGTATTTTGCTAGACGTACATAATAACGTTATTCCTCTCCAATTTTCACACTTAGTTTTGTCTCCTTTTTTTGATAGTTTGATGATCACTACTTTGTTCCATTTTGTTGGGATGGTCTCTTCATTCCAAATCTTGTTTATTAGATGATGCATCATATCCACCGTTAGCGTTTCGCCTGCTTTTAATATTTCTGAGGGTACTCCATCAATTCCTGCAGCTTTTCCATTTTTAAGTGTTTTAATTGCTATTTCAATTTCATGTTGCGTTATTTCGTTTTTGTTTATTATAATTTCTTCTCTCTAGGTTTCATTTTCTACTTGATTTTCTTTATAAATTTCCTCGAAGAATTCAATCCATCTTTCAGTTATTTCTCTGTGTTCTAAGTAATCTACCATTCTTTCTGTGTTCTTCGTAATATTCTTCTTTTTCTTGCTTCATTTTTTCATTCGTAGGCACATAAACGTTGATAATGCATATATTGTAGAACCGTAGGTACTCTAAACCTGGCTACAATTATACGTTCTGAGATAGCAGACCATTCAATAATCGATTTTTTACTATTTCGACTAATCATGAAGACTACACCATATTCATGTTTCACATTTTCTTCGGTTTTTTCAGAATATATTAATTTTACGCCATTTTCTAATTCGATTTCCCCTATGCCTTTCCATCTGATTTCATTTAGTCCCAGAATTTCAATGTTATATTTTTCCATTTCTGCAGCTTTGTTTTCCCTGTTGTCGTCATTATTCGTACATTCCAGCATCCTATATATTTCCTTGATCTTACGTCTATTACATTTTCATGCAACAATGTATTTGATTTTTTTGTCGTTTCCATATCCGTAGCAGTTTGTTCTTTATCCCTGTTGTCCTTATGGAGTTCTGTTTTCTTATCTTTCAGACAGTTTTCAGTTGGTAGTTTTTTGGATCTGTTGATTCCAGCCCTTCTGCTTTCTTGTTCCATTTGTAGCTCTCACCATTGATTGTTAGTTTTTGATATCCAACTTTAACTTTGTTGCCTCCTTGTTTTCGTTCTCGTGCTATTTTTCTTATCTCCGCTTGTATTCTCCTTTCATCTACTGTTAGATCATGCTCGATGTAGGTTTTCGTGCCTTTTAATCTATACTTATTTTTCATTATATCTAATTTTTTCTCAAATGATTCGACTTCTACCACTACAACTTCTTTCTTCCCTGTTGGGTATGCATTTTTGATAGTGGTTTCAACTGTAAGTTCATGTTTGATAAATTCCTGTACGGTTTTTGCATTTATTTTTTTCTCTCCCATACCTGATATAACAATGTTATTTTTCCTTTTTTCTTGGTCTTGTTTCTCAATTTTTTCTTCTAGTTTCTCTAATCTCGTTATCATTTCTGTTTTCTCGGCTTTCCATTTTGCTTCTTTTTTCTTTATTTCTTCTTTGAGCTTTCTCATCTCCACCGTATTCCTCCTAACCTCTGTTATTATTTCTTTCATTTCTTTTAATTCTTCCATATCTTTTTGTTCTTCGTTTTTCTGTTTTTTGTTATAGTCCGGAGATCTCAGTATTTTCTTACTCTTAGAGAATATTTCGTTAGTATCTTCTTCACCTCCACTGCTTCCTGTCTTTCTTTCTCTTTTATTGTTTTGCATCGGGTGGTAGTTGTAAATATTTTTGGCATTCACGTTACACACAGATGTACTGTTGGTTGTCTAGTAATAGGCTTAACCACCCATCAGTATTATTGATTTACACCTAATTATTTCGGTCAGGGCGCTACTTAAAGACAGGTAGCGCTAGTTGTACACTGATAGTTTGTAAACAAGACGAAAAACCAAATAACCTCCAAAACTAGATTTGTATTAAAAGTTATTATTTCTGTTTTGCTATAGTTTTCTCTTCGGAATCTTGTATCTCAGAAAACGCGCGATCTACCCCTCCTGGTCTTCTGCACACCCAGCTCTTCGATAATGTGATTTAATAAGCTTAAATTTGTTTCAAAATTTCACACAAATGTACTAATAGAAATAAATGTCTCCGTGACCTGTTCACTGAACACAGATATATACAGATGTCCCTAAAATGCGTGGACATCGCTTAACCACAGATTCCTGGGTCGAAAATAAGACGATTTAACTAAACTTACCTATATGCAATTACGTTTCGTTTACCTGGTATTCTGGTTCAAAGTTCTTTAAAAAAAAGGTATTTTTATCCATAACTACAGAACGCTTGGATCGATTTTGAAAATATTCGGTACTGTACTTCTTACGGATGTAGGTCATCTTTTAAGGTGATATTAGTTATTATCAGTGGACCATTAGTGTACGAAACACGGGTAACCCGGCATAAATCAGTCAAAAACTTTTTAATGTTAAGGCCAATAACTTTCAAAAAAATAGTTACAGAAAGAGACATTCAATAGTATTTTTTTTGTTCTTGTTATCTGTACTGATATCTGTTAAGGTTTAGACACAAAAAAATAAAATCTGAGAGACCGCGCACTGCATTTCATAAAAAAATGTAATCTAGCAGTCTGGTTTTTTAAGAAATAAATGACGATATGATATTTATTAGTGCAATCATTTAGATTTCTTTTGTATATATACACAATGTAATATATGAAACATATAAATCCGGTACTAATTAAATCTTTAGCAATAATACATACTACTATAAAAATAATTTTAGTGGTATTATACCAAACATGTAAGATTTGCCTATTTTACAATACAAACCTATATCATTACCAATTTAAAGATACATTTTGAAGAATGCAGCCATGCAGAAGATTTGAAAAAAACAATCATTGTTATTTTCACAAAATTGTGCTGCTACAATTATTGTAATGGAATAAATAAAGTAATTTTAAGAAAAGAAAGCTGTGGGCATAAATGTAATATGTACATATTTTGTACACACAAACAAAAGAAATAAATTTAAAAAAACAGAACTTTTTTATTTTTACTTAAATCTATACTCGTATATAGTATTTATTATTTTGAAATGTAAAACGTAATGCACAAGGTATTGAATTTCATAATTATTCAATTCAATAACACGTGCTTAACGTTTTACATTTGAAATTGGATTCTATTTGTATTTAAATTTGTTTCCCGCTATTCCCAATTTAAAACAATTTAGTTCAACGAATAAGATGCAAAGTGTGCTGTAATTTGTCTTCACGACAGAGACACGATTTGGCCTTCTATTTGTTATATATTTTGTGATGCACACGTTTAGAGAAAAAAAATAGTTATAGTGAGCGCCACGCACTCCTTCTTCGAAATCCCCTCCAGTATCACGGAAAAACACGAATGTATATGTTTTTGGGAGAAGGGGGTTATGTCGAGCGAATAGCGTGCTAACAAAGAAAACACGTAAAGTACAAAGAACTAGCGAATTTAATTTAACTTAAATTATACACAAAAACCCTAGAAGATTATTAACAGAGAAACTATACTTAGAACTAAATGTAGTGTGCATGAGTGAATGCATGAGATGAGGTTGAGATTATTTTTATTTGACTAAATTTGCAAATTCTCAGAGTAACTATCTGACTAAATAACTGAATCCTGTCTTATAAACACGGGAGAGGCCGACAAAATAGCGTCTAAACAGGGTTAACAAGGTAGTTAGTGGTAAAATGGTACCCATCAGGAAGTCACGTTGCCTCGGGTGGTAGGGTGGTAGACGGCGCACCGGCGATGATCGCAGATACTCCAGAAACGACTAGGTGGTTGTCCAAAAGAACACGTCGTCCGGATGGTTCGAACCATGGACACATGGTTAGGGTCTGAATGTTCGCAGTGCTTAGGTGAGAGCCACGTCGTGAAACACGTGCTGCTAAATCGCGGCGACACCGATAAATTCTCTCCGCGAGTAAAACTACCTGATGATTGTGAATTCTGGTTTCCAACGATAAATACTCTGCGTCTAGTTTGATTCTGGAAAAGCAGATACAAAACTTTCTAAGAGAAAATTTGTTTTCTCTTCGAGACTCGCTTTCAGAAAAACAGTCAGACAAAACCTACCTTCGTCCAAGGTCGTGAGTAAAGTTAAATCATTTTTACTCAAAATTGTGGAATGTACTTGTCGCACTTGGTTTCCGGACTTATATATGGAAAATAACGTTACAATATTACTGTAACATGCAATTTTTTTCAGATGTTTGTTAAATTTATTCTTCGTCGCTTTGAAAATGGCCACAAACCACATGGCTGAAACGTTAGCTTTTTAACCAACGTTTAATATTATACCGTGTGTCTCATGACGATCTACACATAGGAACGTTGCATACGCTCTTGATCGTGAAATATTAATTTGATCGTTTTAGTTTTTTACAATATAGACAGTATAATTGTTAATATTATGCTTACTATTTTATTTCCTTTCATATCCTAGTACTATTTTGCAACATATTCGATGTAATAGTACATTTTCAAGGAATTTAAACGTCAAGTTGACATTACAATTTCAAAAAAAAAGAACAAAAACATTCAGATTAATATTTTTATTTTAAAAATCAAATGAGCGCGCAACGTTCCTATGTGTAGATCGTCATGAGACACACGGTATATTGTTCTAAACATCAAAAATCTGTGTCAATTATTCCAACCTACACCGGATTATTTTCCTTGTTTGTATCATTTAATAAATTTAATATTTTTTTTTAATATGCCATTATATTTTGCCCACCAACCCCCCGCAGAAAAAATTATTGAACCACCCCCTGAAAAGAATTCTATGGTCGCACATGATTGTACATCAAGGAGGTATACCCAAATGTTAGGGAAGACTGTAGCGATTAGCGATAAATTTAATCCACGTAAGTATTATTGTAAATTGATGTTTATTAACTTGTTTCATTTGTAATTGTTTCGAATTAAATTTTAATTATTAAAAATGAAATATTTTAAATACGTTTACCCGTATGATCCGCTTAAATAATCGCTTGCGCTGAGTGTCTTCAAGAATCATGTACAAATAATTTAAAACATACTATAACAAAGTGATGCACTCGTCCATGTTACGCATAGTCTTACGGTCTTATAGATAAACAGAATCGATCAGGGTTTCTTAATAACTTAAAAAATGTGAGTAAAGATAATTTTATTTATAAATGTTTATAAACAAATCTAACTATAATATTTTTGATTTTTAGAATGTCTCGCACCAATAGATGAAATAGCTGGCATACGTTTATCTTTAGTGAAAATAATGGAAGCGCATTTCTGTGTGATAACCCTTCCGCGGAGGTACATACGAGGAAACACCACCATTCTTTAATTATGTGAATTCAAGTTTTATTCTGTTGATGTGAAAGACTGAATGCTTGGTTACAATTCTAATGAATACCTACTTAGAATCCTGT
This sequence comes from Carabus problematicus, assembly GCA_963422195.1. Taxonomy (NCBI): domain Eukaryota; kingdom Metazoa; phylum Arthropoda; class Insecta; order Coleoptera; family Carabidae; genus Carabus; species Carabus problematicus. The sequence goes on along the minus strand of OY728585.1, from coordinate 9,853,622 downwards.
GTAAGATTGACTCTAAAATCCTACATTAATAATTGCGAAGTAAGCAAAGTTTAATCAATAATCCAATGTTAACGTAATATCTTTCGTATTAGTATTTAACGCATTTCTTTGTAACTAGGTTCTTCCCGTGAGCACCATGTGCCCACATGCGTAATTATTTAACTATTTAACTATTTTTCTAAATTTCTGTTTCTGCGCTGCATGTACCTTTGTGTATCCAAGTCGCAAACTCTCTAAAATATCCTGATTTTGTATGTTTATCCATCTTTTCTGTGTCTCTCCATCTAACCATCATTATTGCAGCCGAATCTTACATAGCAAAGAAAGAAAAAAATTTACAATTTCCGGGGATTTAAAAAAAATAACCCTCGATACAGAAACCTGAATAGACTTTGTGGAACTACAAATAACATATTTTAAACACACATCCACAAATACTACTTGTGTGCATGTGTGATATCTGAATATGTTGTTATTATCGTTTATTTTTATGTTGCTAAGGAGTGCTGTCATTTCATGCGGTCTCATTAACACAAGAGTCTAGTCGTCAGACCAATTTATTTTCGAAGATACACGATGTCTGTTTACGAAATAATACGACGTGATACGAGCATGCCCGTTCTTAGTTCGTAACGTTGTGCTAAAGTTGTGTGCAATACATTTGCTGTTAGTGCAATTTATAGATTTGGCTATTTTACCCTACACTACTTAATAATACACTCCTATCTTACCCGCCGGCTAACCTACCCTACCCTACCCTACCCTACCCAACTCTAAATGTAATAATAATTAATGTGGTTCCACGACTTCCCGATTACGCACATTTCGGACCTACTTGTTCGTACGAGTTCGGAAATATAAATTGGTCTGACGACTAGACTCTTGTGTCATTAACAGACAAGGACTTTTCTATATATAATTAAATGTTTTGTAAACATAATTCGTTTAAGCATATGGCTTCATTTATTTGTATTAACTTAGTGGCGCTGTCTGTCTCTTATTTGCCTTAAATGAAATTTCAGACATATCGCATTTGTCAATTGAAAAATTTCATACTATTAAAATGTGTATAACAAAGTCGTATGACACTACAAATTCTCTAGTGTCTTTGCATCATTCATAATTAGCTCCGTACTGACTAGAGCATTCGTGCGCGTAAAATTGCTCAAGTCAGTACAGGGTGAATGTTGTATTCGCGCACGTTCGTGCGCACACGAACGCTATCCATCGCTTGTCGGTTTCTTCGAAAACATCAAAGAACCTGTGTGCTCAGTCTGGACGGGGTTTAGTCGGTTTAGTTCTTGTGCGCGCACAAATCATGTAGACTACACCTAGACTATATTAATTGCTGTACATTTTTTTAATGTGTCTGATGAATGAATGTGAATTGATAGCAAATATTTTTTATAAATAATTTAATTTAATTATTTATATAATTTAACTTTAAAAATTGTAGATTATACGCCTTTTAATTATTTTTAAATGTATGCATTTATTTAAATGAAGCAATTACAATGATTACAATAATGTAACATCTAGGGATTACTATGTATGCAGCACTTGCCAAAGCAACGCTATTTTTCGCCATTTTGTACACTACTAATGTGCGTACACAAGTTACACACACAGCTGGAGCGGGGTTTTACTCGCACGAACAAGAAAGTTAAGTGTACCAAAATTTTGACACGCACGAACGTTCGTGCGGGTAAATCTTTCGTGCGCGCACGAATGCTCTAGTCAGTACGGAGCTATTGATGAACATTGAGTACACAAATCAATACAAATATTTTCTCTATTTATGAAACAAATTATTTAAAGCGTACAATATCTTTTTGTCTTAATTATTCCATTGATGCCCTCCAATTTTTTAATATAGTTGCACCTTTCTCCAAATTACAGTCTTTCTGAAAATATATAAATACGAGTATATTTGGAACAAATTTTTATATTTTAATTATCTAACTTAATTACCTTGATAAAACAAAGTCGCACATAATTTTCACCCAAATGTTTATTTGATTCACTATAAAAAATGGATAATGGCATAACCTGGAGTCCAATATTTTTCGTCATCCATTTTGTAAAACGATAATCACGATATTTGCCTGTTTCATTCTCTAGGTTTACTTTTTCCGCTACAAAGGTTAACATCAAATTAATATCAATACGATTAAAATGCAGGAACCTCATACAACACGCTACTTGTACAACACAACTGCATACTAAAAAAAACCAATAAATAGGGAAATCACTGTGCAACTCAATATTTTTAAAGATTTTTGTATGGAAAATTCAAGATTATTTTGTGGGATTACCATAATATTATTTCAAATCTCCATAATTTACATGATGGTTCTCGAATCGTGTTACATAGCATTCAGCGATTATTTACTATTATATATAGAAAAAATTATGATTACAAAAAAATATAGCGTTTTTGTTTCATGATCTCTTCATCTGTCATCAAACTGCAATATTTCAGAATTAATTTATTCCGCATACAAAAATATTTGAAAACCAAATATTTCCAAGGCCAGCCTTATTTTTAAGGTAATTTTCAATATTTTCAACTTAAATTTCTGCCGCTGTAAAGCATGTAAAATTAATTCTGTTTATTGATTTTAATGTAGAATTATGCTCTACAACATTTATCAGTGTGTGTCCCAGCGACTACCATACATAGGAAAATCAAGTATTGCTGTGTCTGTATCTAAACATGTGATTGTCACAAGTGAAACAGTAGGTAATTGAATTAATCAAATTTAAAACTGTCAGATTGCTGTTATTTTTAGAATTTGCTGACACAGTACAACTATTACCATTGAATTATCAATATTCTTGCAAATAAATAATATTTAGAAATAAATAATAGAAACAAATTTGGATGATTTTCAGTAATACATGCTTACTACAGAAAGCTTAAGAGTTTGCATTTTGTAATGGAAAAATGAACAAAACACAATAGTTAAGCATTAAATTCGATATCTCTAGCAGATACTAATCAATGAAATGTTCAAACGTATTCCGATTGACTAGAAGATAGTGACTTAATCTGTCATAAAATTGCGTTCCCATTTAATGTAAATGTGTAGTCCTCAGTGAAACGAATATTTTCTAAAGCATGACATTTATTAAACATTAATTCACAATAAATGATTTGTTTTTCACTATCTGCTGCTAATAGCAGCATGTAATATTTATAAGCAAAATATTTGTGTTTTTTTATGAGTGTGGTGATTCACCGAGATTATTTGTAATTTCCCTCACACTTCGACAGCTGCCAAAATATCTACTTCGTTATTAACATTCTGGTTTCCGTTTCTATTACTTTTGCGAAGGCAGTTGACGCACCCAATTTCCTATTTTAAATAAAATTCCTTTAAATAATATGTAATATAAAATTATTTGACAAAAGTAAATTTCTTCGATTTAAATCTTTTGTTTTTGTCACTCAGAAAGAATATACATATAGTTCATGGCAATAGTTGATCCTTATATAATTTCCCAATGTTAATTTCCCTATGTATGGTAGTCACTGGGACACACTGTATATATGTATGTTTATATAAAGTCGTATGGTAACTACACCAGATTTTTTATTTACATTTTTCTTCAAAAAAAATGTACAAGATTATAAAATTGGTTACATGTTTGATTTTACTATACTGGTTTTATTTAGTTACTTTACCGAATCCTTACACATTCCTAACAGTTTATTCTAATTTTGGATGAGAAATGAACCAGTTATAATTCTACTCTGTCTTCAAGTAATGATTGAATTTTACGTACATAATGAAGACCAATCTGCAAAAATAAAGTATCCTCCATCGGGGATTATAGGTTTCATTCCAGCTTCTGTTAAGAATTTAGCTGTAAAATCTCGCTTCTTTTCAAACGACTGTTCCAGTAATTTAAAATAAGAGTCTTCTGTAGCTAAAATATCTAATTGGCGTTCCAAAACACAAGCTACTGTTTCTTGTAAAGGGGTACAGGAGCTATACACACAATTTTGATGAATAATTCGCACATTATTAATCAAATAAGATGGACCATATACCCAACCAATTCTCCATCCAGTTGCACAGAAAGTTTTACCTGCTGATCCAATTGTTAATGTCCTCTCCCACATTCCTGGTAATGTAGCTGCAATGCATAGTTTCAAACAGTAAAATCAATTAGGAACATGGTATTGGAATGAGCCTTTCATATTTATATTAGACAAGCATTGTGGTAGAAATTAGAAGGTAGAATTATTGTCATGAATTCACATCACTCACCAATACGTTCATGTTTATAAGGTTTATAAACCATCCACTCGTACACTTCATCAGATATGCAGAGCACATCCCATTTAATGCATAAATCAGCAACAAGTTGCAATTCATTTTTTGTAAAGACTTTCCCAGTTGGATTTTGAGGAGTGTTGATAATTATCATTTTCGTTTTCTCGTTAAATAAGTTCTTCAATTCATTTGTATCAAATTTCCAATCTTGGGCGGAAAACAGATTTTCTTTCTAAAAGATAGTATATAATAATTAAAATCTAATGTGATCAATTGTCTAAAATATAATTTAATCAAACCCTAAATTATACGTGATGTCGCTAAAATGTTTATATTCGTAAAAATAAATACATCACGTTATATCGAAGTTACCCGGGGTAGCATAATTAAGTACTTGATAACGACCTTCGGTGAAATTGGCAGCTCACACCAGGAGGACACCTACAGTTTATTGTGGAATGCAAACCTCATATGTGCCAATATCCTAAGCGGGAATCGAACCCATGTTTTTATTAGTATAACCATGTTACTACGGTTATTACTTGGATTTTCAGGCAAACAGTTATATCGTTGCAACCACACTGAAATTCGTGATAAAACATATGTGCACACATCACGATGAATTCACTAATACTTACTGGTTTTAGTGGAATATACTTGGTTGTGCCTCCGGCCATGCTGATTATGCGATCGTAATGGTCAAAGTATGGTTCAATTATAATAACTTCATCGCCAACATCGATAAAGCCCAGAGCGGCACAATAGAGAGCCTCCGTAGCACCACATGTGACAACGATTTCGTCAACAGGATCAAGTTTCCGATTAATTAAAGGCGAATACATTCTTGACAATGCATTTACAAGACGAGGCTTACCCTATGAATACAATTATGGAAATTGAATGAATTTTATCAAAAATGCAATTCATTACTCATATATACAGGTGATTTAGGTCAAGTACAATAAATTGATTAATGTACTAGTAAATTTATAAGCTTAACGGCAAGTTACCACTGGTTACCACCAAGGAATCTAAGAAACTACAAGAGATACGAAACTGGTTAAATGACACAAAAGTTGGGCATTTATGATTTCGTTTTTTGAAAATGTTGCATGGCTTAGTGAATGTGAAGAAATATTTTATTTCCCCAATGTTTTATCCTGGTGTACACTTCATGCGGGTTTTAAATAATGGAATTTAGTAAAGATCTGTAAACAAACACCCAAGAGGAGAACTAATTAGAATAAAATTAACTACAGACACAATTAAAATAATTAAATTTACATGGTATAATCTACGAAACTATGAAGTAAGTCATAGATTTATTATTTACATATTTCGCATCCAATGTGAAAAAAGCTAATAATAGGCAAGCGTAATATAAAATATTTTTTAATCTTTATTATAACGTGCGTGTGGCTCAAAATCTAACTCTAGTAGTGTCCATAATTTATGCGTGAAAGTATTTCTGAACAATATGACGGAAAATAATGCTACTTTGGCAAGTGCAGCATACATAGTAATACGTATGCTAATGAACAAAAGAAGAAACCGTGGTGGGTAATAAAATTTTACAGGAATAGAGAAATATTAGCGCTATTTTACTCCAAACATTCGCATTTTTATTTGTTGAGAAATGGTCTTCTTGTTTTGCATCACACAGTATGAGTTAAATGAGCATAATATGAGTTGCAGAGCCAACTCATTGTTCCACTCCATGTTAAATTCGCGCGCACGCACGAACTGATAAGAACAGACTTAACACCGTCCAGACTGAGCACCCAGGTTTTTTGAAGTTTTCGCAGAAATCGACAAGTGATGGATCGCATTCGTGCGCGCACAAGCATGCACGAATACCAAATTTACCCTGTACTGACTTGAGCATTTCTAACACATAAATTCCCGTAAGGGTTACCCGTTAGAGAAGCGATCAACAACAACTTCTCCTAACAGGAGCGATATCCGCGATAAATCCCCGAAAAGGTACACCGCGCAAGAATGAAAAAAACTATAACTTGAGCTTACACTCGCGAAATATCTGACAAAAAAAACATAGTTCAGACAACGCCCTTGTTCGGTTCGCACGGTTACAAGATCAAAACTCTAGTTAAATTACATTTTCCAGTTTCAAATTGCAAAGTCAGAAAACAGAAAAAAAGTCGGGAAAACAAAGAAAGAGCATAAAACAATTGCGCCAAGAAGACAATTGTCGCCAGGGTCGACATTAAGAAACATTTACACAAAACAACAAGGAAATAATCTGAAATACCGAAACTGAATAATTATTAAGGATTTAATTACGCATTTTATTTATGAAAACCAAGCCCTATGAATTTATCAGTATTATTAAAAACAGTTAAGATTGAATATGAGCACGTTCACATACCGTTCTGAAAATTGTGCACACATTGTGTACGTTAAGTGAACGCTGACGTATGTACATATTACTAAACTTCTTGAACAATAATACGTACTAAACTGCGAACATATATGTAATACCCTATGTATACACGTGACTGCTTTTTTGACTAAATAGGTAATATACCACATTGCCGTCCGCAGAAAATTTTCCAATGAAGGTGGGAAAGTTCGGAGACAAGTAATTACATCAATAAATTTTATCTAGTTATTAATAGTTTTGTTTTTGTGCCTGTGACCAGCTCTGCTTCTGTTACACAACTAGATACAGAAGTCAGTTGACATGTAAAAGATAATAATTAACCTAGTTTCTAATCAACTTGACATAGCTAGCAAATAAACAATAACACTCGAATACAGACACTCAACAAATAACATTAAAAATATTATTTTTAATCCAAATCTTCACAAATAGGGTAACAAATATAATACTGATAGTCAAAATTAAATGACATTTTTGTGACACAAACATTGCATATTGAATAATTGTATACATACTTAATTTGTATAGCGGAGATCAATATACGAACAATTCACCAGCAAATATTTAAAAAAAAAAATCGTAAAAGTAACAAATTCTATATTAATAATTAATTTTTTGTTTACTTTTTACAAAGAAAGTGTAGGAAAAAATATTTTTTATCCTTTGCGGACGATACAAATAGGTGGATGGTTCCAAACGGAGCTGGGAAATTATATTATGAGATATGTATAAATTAACTAAAACATACATATGTACATGCAAAGATAAGTAATCAAATTTTAATCGGCCTATATCAAATCAATGACAATTTGCACCTGGTATTGTATTAACCACATTATAAGAAAGGGAATTTATTCTATTTAATTCTTGTTCATTTCGGTAAAAATCTAAACATAAAAAATCTAGTTGCTTAAAAAGAGGTTGACAACGATGTAGTTGCCAAAAATAAATGAAATTCCACAATGATAATAGGCTTTTGTATGAATTTGATGACATTTTTCTTTATTACACACGTACTTCTGGAGATCCGGCATGTAAGTTCAATTTTTTTTAAATAAGAATCATAGTTAAAAATTGCTATTTTTTTCTCTTTACAATGATGTATTCGTTTGCTTTAATATCTTTTTTTTGTTTCTAAGAAAAACAAAAAAGTAAGATAAAATTAATGATTTTCGATGAAACAAAATTCGTTCTGTAAATAAAAACTATTAGATAGATTATCGTATGAAGCAATACCTACATAATAGTTGTTTATGTACCAAGTGTGTTATGACGATGATTATGCAAGGAGGGTGACGATGTTCCAGCCCGATGGCCTCCGGCCCGAGGGAAGGATGTCGCTCGATGGGCATAATCAGCTAATAAAACCCATGCTGCATACAAAACTTTATATTTACACTTTCCTATTAATTTTTTCTATAAAAAATTAATTACCAGTGACAGTTCAAAATGATCACGACCACGACCTTCTCGATTAAAAGTGTACTATTCCGGCCCGCTAACAGGCCCAGTTTCAACGTGCACCCGCTGTCGCTAATAATCGTAGGAGAACATTTGACCAAAGTACAATTTTGACGGTTGTTAATCAACAAACTACAGTATTCAATTTTGATTCAGTTTAATACACAAATCGTTTATGTAAAATTGATATATAAACTGTGCATTTAGTGCAATTGCATATTAATTATTTGTGTAATATTTGGGTTTGATATTATTAATTATAAATACAAAATAAATAGTGTAGAACAGGTATGTTAATAGGTATTATTCATTTTACTAAAAATTATTAGCTGTTTTTACAGCAACATTTTTTACTGCAATGTAATTTGGTGTATTATATTAATGACGAATTACTGTAATTATGGTTCATTATAAGAAGTGTTACCGAACTGCAGTCGATAAGGAACAAATTTACTTCGTGAAATCCATTCAAACATGAATATGACACATGAATATCTTGCGAGTATGCAGTTACACACTAGTACTGGTAAATTATTAAATGTTAGTATTTCGCCAATGTTAAATCGCGTATTAGATAATAAAAGATAGAATAAAATTAATTCATGATAATATTAACATGTCTACATATTTCACTATTTATTTTGTACATATTTATAATTAATATATCTTACGCACAACCTTTTACAATATTAACTGCCATTTTTGACAGTGACAAGTAGCTACTGTAACTAGTGACAAAACGGTGACAATTGACGTAGCTGTCAGCATAAAAAATTTATTGTATTCTCGTTCAGCTAGCAGGCCGGTATAAATCTAGAAGGTCGTGATTACGACATATGCGTTGCCAAGAATTTGTTTTTATTTATTTATTTACCCATTCAATTGGTTTATTCTTAAAATTCGCGTCGTGTTTTTACATTACGTGTTTTTGATGATATGTCAAAAGATATTTTAACAAGTGCGAAGAAAGCTACTGAAGATTTATTACGCATGAAATCAAAGGCATTTTACGAAAAATATTTGGTGATTGGTAGTAGGAAAATATAGTTAATGATTAGCGGTCGTAAAAGTCATTATGTCTTAGTGCATAATGAGCTTGTTTGCCTATTTCGTATCCGAGGTGAAAAAAATTAATAATAGGCAAGTGTAATATTAATTATTTTTTCGTTATAAAATATTACTGAATTTCAATTGTTTTGCATGTACATAACATATTTAGATGTTTTATACCAAATTTCCATGGCACACTACGAAAATCACTCTTTTTGCAACACTTTTCATTTTTTCTTTAAAGCTGAAAAAGATATTTGTATAAGCGAATGCATTGTAGTAAAGAGAAAAAATAACAGTTTTTAACTTAATTAAAATTAACAATGGTTCCCATTTAAAAAAATTCAACTTTCATCTGATTCACCGCTACTTTTATCTGTTTTAACCAACTTCGTAACACTATAGTTTCTAAGATTTCTTAATGATAATATGCTGTTTAGCATCGGAATTTATCAGTACATTAATCAAACTTTAATCTCTTGAAGTTACTTAACCAAATATAATTATTTATATTATAATTATAATATTTGAATTTAGTTTAATTTATTTTTATTTAATGATTCAATTATGATTCATCTGAAAGCTTGAATGCTTAAGTACCACCTCTACAAAATATTTTTTTTTAACAACGGCTTTACCGATGCGGTCCGAACCCATAGCTGTACATCACTATATATATATATATATACTGTGTGCCTATCTAGTACTTAAGGAATTAACTTGTACAATTAAAAACGTTGCGATTACTTCTGTACTGTACATTTTAGACCTCTGAAATTTAGTACAGATATAGGGATAAGTTATTTGCATTGACTGGTATAAATTAAAATGGTATGTTTGAAAATTGAAATGAGAGAGAGATATATAACTATACGTTAATTCGTATATGACACAGATGACCTTCATGAGACTTCTTTCATTTAAATTGTATACTTTATATTGTAACTGTATATAATACTGCATAGTCTGAAACAAAACAAAATTTTTGCTTCGTTCAATATTGATCGAGCGTGCAGTATTCCACTGTATAAATAACTACTATAGGACACCGTAACAGAGATGGAATAAGAGTATTTTAGTAACCGCTATTTTTAATACGAAACTATTTCGACATATATTATATAAAATCTAATTTTGTTAATGCGTCTAAAATTTTAGGCTATTTACGTAATAAAAATCAATTTTAATAACTAATCGAATAATGGCGACCACATCAGATTTTTCATATTGTTTTTCGGCGCATTTGTTTTTTGTGTTTTTTTTTTTTTCTATTGCTTTTTCACTCCTTTTTCAGATGCCGATATATGTACACATAACCATATGTTTTATTTAGAAAATTTTATTTTTACTACCTGCAGCAAAGTGTTCCAAATCATCTCTGATAAGTTTTTACTAAACACATACAAAGTCCATGTTCTGAAATTGTTCAGAATATTAGTAAATAAATATTTTGTTTTGTATAGCAAATAAGTACTAAATAATATTGCGACACTGTGCCAAAGCATCACACTAGTTTCCTTTATCACCAGTTCTCTTTTTATTTGATCTTATTGTCACTACTTCGAAAATCATCCCAACTCTGTCTACTAATGTTGTAATAAATACTTTGCACAAGATACCATTGTCGGTTTGTTCATGCAAACCCATGTAGAAGTGGCTTCATATCAGATAAATTTTATTCACAACATTAACAAAATAAACTAGCTCTTGTATACACATTTTACTCATATAAATCTATACGCACAACGTATTGTCATAAGGGGCGGAATTAATAATTTTTTATGGCGTCAGTACTATATGGGTTTGAATAGACTTTAGTTCTTAATAATCCTCAAATTATCGTGTGATTAAAATATCTGTCGCTATGATTATATGTCGCTATGTTTATCTGTCGTGTGTTTAAGTGACTGTGTTTAACTATCGCGTGATTATCAGTTCTGTGTTGAAATGTCACGTAACCATCCATGCGTGTGGAGCATTTAAAAAATATTACTTATTCGCTTTATGAATCTAGTATATTTGAAATGGAATCCTATTATATTATCATATTAGTAAAGTATAACCTCGATATAACGGACTAATTAGGCGGAGGGAATGTTCGTTCAAGCCGAAAAATATGTTTATGTAATTAAAATAATGTATGTGTGAAAAATTTAATTTCACAGAAAAGTATCTTCCCGTGCTAATTATGCGCCGAACATTGTTTATGAGCTGATGAGTTATATCGAAGTATGTAAAATGTAGGGTTTACAGTATTATCTAAAAACGGGAAAATATTTACAACCTTCAATGACAAATAACATTCATATATTATTATGAATATTTCAGTACCAGTCGACTGTGCTATAATGTACACATTCATGACAAAGCGAAAGGATAAACTTATGATTAGATCAACGAATTGCAGCACACATTACACTTACATATGCTCTGGCATATTGATGGAAAGTATGATCTTCAATTTTCGATATTTCTTCCAATGTAGATGTCAATATACTAGGTGGGCAAAAATCCGGCGCCCCTAAACCCAAATTTAAGGGTTTATATTTTTTATCTAGTTCGGCAAATTCAACCCTATCATAATAATACATAATTGTAATAATAATAAAACTAAATAAATGATTTCTTACCAAACATTGACTTCACATCCTCTTAATTTTTCAGGTAACAGAAATTTAGATTTGTCCATGCTGTACTATAAAAATCAACTAAAATAATTTACTGCTATGCTGGCGACTTTATACAAAATACAACTTCTTATCAGTTACAGAATTTATTTGATAACGTATCTTATAATGCTGATTACGCTGTTTTTATCAGAGCCGTATCTAATATAGATGCAATGTATCCCGGACCAATACAAATTTTGTACCTCACCCTCTTATTTTTGCAAATTTATTTAATCCGCATATTTCCACTTATTTATTTGTAAATTATTTGATCAAAAGTCAAAGGACATTTAATCAAATATGATTATATGGGTGTACTGAAAATAGCGCACTTTAAAATTGCGCATAAGAGCGCCTGTCATAAATGCGCACGAAGAAAAAAGATGTATGCAATTTCAAGTATCATATGGGGTAATAGTATTATTTTCTATAATTGATCTATATAATATTTTATGAAATTAGTAAATATATTGTGAATAGAGTGGTTTCAAGTAGGCTGCATTGGTTTGGACATGTGGAACGAATTCCAAATGAAAGACTGACTAAGAAAATTTATTTGGGTGATATTGAAGGAGCACGAATGCGAGGAAGACTAAGAAATAAAGGGATGAATATGATAGAAAATATTTTCAGTGAACGTAAAATTATAAGCAGAAATAATAAGAGAGCATGTATGACAAGGTAGGTGGAAATTAATGAGACGCGAGAGATATGTAAAGAAAGGAGAAGGTGGCGAGCAATTGTTAAAATGAAAGAAATAAAGAATGAAAGGCAGACTTCTGTGGACGGAGTGCGCTGCATTGCTGGCGAAAACTTAGTCCATCGCAGAAACTGCATAGGGTTTTGCTGAATATTTAAATGTTTTTTTGAAGTATGTGGCGAGTGATTGTAGGGAAATAAAGAGTCTGCTACCCCAGTAATAATTAATACGGTTCGTAAAAGCGTGATGTTATCTATGTATATATTGTAGGGAAATAAAGTGTCTGCTACTCCAGTAATACGAAAGGCGTGATGTTATATATGCATTGTGACAAAATCTTTTTTTTTTTTGTTAAAAAAGACGATTGTGCGCACAGCAATGACCGTTAGCGTACTAATTAATACGGTCCGTACTCGAACTCCGGATGAACTGACACTATTCAGTCGAACTGATTAGTCGGAAACAGGGTTGAAATATGTGTGTATCGCCAGGGTATAAATAGCCCATCGAAATGCATGAGCTACAACCGAACCGTAAGAAAGTTTTCCGTATTCCGATTTATTGTACCGCCTTGTGCGGCAGTGCAGATTATATATTATTGAGTGTTGTTTTACACTGTTGCACACTGCGTATCGGCCTGTTGTGGCTTTCTCCAGCTGCTGCTTGACACTGCGTATTGTCCTGTTGTCAAGTTATCTGTCTCCGTCCTGTTACCACCACACTGCGTATCGTCCTGTTGCGGATCCTCCCCTTGCTACTTGATACTGCGTATCGTCCTGTTGTCAAGTTGGCATTCCGTCCTGTTATAACCGCACTGCGTATCGTCTTGTCTCGGAATCCATCCCTTGCAGCTTGGCATTGCGTATCGTCCTGTTGTCAAGTTAGCAGTCTCCATCCAGTTAGCCTCGCACTGCGTATCGTCTTCTTGCGGAATTCATATCACCGAACCGCTCTTCACCGCCACATTTATTATTTCTGAGTCTCATGTACATTGTTATCAAGTGTATGACAATTATTTGTACCAGTAATAACGTATATTGTTCATCTGTATGATTATTGAAATCACTGCTATTGCGTGATGCACGCTATTGTGTACTACGAACACCAGCACGGCATCACTTGTGCTATTACATAATTAATAAACCACTTAACTGTCAATGCAAATTAAGTTATTTCTTTTACCCTGATCTCCATTGTACTATCGTGGCATCAAACTGATAGTCGCCCGAGCAACCCGACACCCGCAATACAAGGGTGCGTCACACTATGTATATTTTGTTAATACGTAATAATCATATTAATAATATTGTGTTTCATTTTATTTTTTATCAAATATTATGTACTTTTTATAATTAGACTCCTTTTTTTATAGAACATTTTTGTATTATTGTATTCTATCTGGATGGGTTGGAATTAATGACTGCAGTTCTAGCTGTAATTTATAATTAATTGGTTTTATTCAAATATTTAATTGTATTTTCACTTTATGACAGTTTATTATTATAATGTTAAATAAAATAATTTAATATATTTCATATTGGGACTGTCTCCAACGGCAAACTAGTATTTTGTGAATCGTTGCCTGCAGTCGCCATTTTGAATATTGCACACATGTTTAGCACAACGTTACGAACTAACAACTGGCATGCTCGTATCATGTCGTATTATTTCGTAAACCGACATCGTGTATCTTCGTACTGGGGGAGGTCTGGAAACCCTAACTCTTGTGCGACAGCGGCATCACGCTGAAACTGGGCCTATGTATCAGCCGTAGAGTTCAATTCAATTTCAATATTTTTTTATTTAACATACGTTTTATGCGTACATACGTGTTACATTTTAGATACTTAAGTTCTATGACAATCTCCTACGCTAGTAGTCTTTACATTTTTTTTATGCTGTGGAATGTGTTAATTGTGTGATTTTGCGTGTTAGTGTTGTTTATTGTTTGAGGATGTGTGTGTGTGTGTGTGTACAGGAACATTAGTACAAAAACTTGTTTGTGATATTTGTGCTTGGTGTTTCATTATTGTTTAATTTTATGTGTAGTGTATATCGGTGTGTTGTATTATTGTTGGTGCGAGTGTACATTTACATTTCTTATTTATTTTGGGTTTTTCGAACCTAGGTTTTTGGTACTCAGGTGCGGGTTACTTTTATTGGTGGTGCTTAAGTCTAATAACTTATCCTAGTATTTACACTTTATTTCCAGTTTATATATACATTTAGTTTATTTTGTACAATATTTACAGTGTTATGTTAAATCTAGGTTGAAATATGATGGTTTGTGTCTGTAGTTTATGTTCGGGTTTTTGTCTGGCGTCTTGCGTATGTCTTTAATTAAGGGATTACAGTCTGTCTGTGTTTTGTAGAATTTTGTAGCTGTTTCATTGATGTATGTGTCTGTGTATTCTATATTCGCTGTTTCGTGTAGATGTGTGATTCTTGTGTAGTAGCTGAGTTGGTTATTAATCTGAGGATTTTATTTTGGAATCTTTGTAGTTTTAGTATATTGCTTTTGGATGTGTGGCACCATATGGGGGCGGCGTATGTGATGATGGGTCTTAGTATTGATGTGTATAACAATTTTTTATTTTGTAGTGTGGTTTTTGCGATTTTTACGAGTAATGAGTAAAGTGTTTTTGTGGTAGGGTATGCTTTTCGTATGGTCTGCTTGATATGGTGTTTAAAGTTTAGTCTACTGTCTAAGTGTACTCCAAGGTATTTAACGGTGTTGGTTGTGTGTGTGGGTGTGTTATTGATTTTAATTGGTGAGAATGTCTTAATGTTTGCGAATTTACGTGTGATTATTATGTTTTCTGTTTTTGTGGCGTTTAACTGTATTTTCCATTTGTTGTAGTAGTGTTCAAGTATGTGTGCGTGTATTTGTAATTGCTTGTTCGCTACTGTTGCTGCGAATGAGTGTGCGTAAATGGCTGTGTCGTCTGCGTATAGGGCTGTGTTTGTATATGGAAATTGTGGTAAATCATGTATGAAGAAGTTAAAGATTGTGGGACCCAGTACTGAGCCTTGTGGAACTCCAGCGTGTACTGTTTTTGTGTGTGAGAGCGTTGAGTTTATTTTAACTTTAAACTGTCTTTCCGTGAGGTAAGAATGTACGAGTTTTATTATTGCGGGTGGGAGTTTGATTTGTATTAACTTGTATGTGACATAATTATGTAGGTGAGTTGCGTGAATGCTTTTTTTGATAGGTTTTTAATTAGTGTGTTGGCTATGTTGTCGTATCCGGGTGCTTTATGTTTCGGTAGGTGTCTGGTTAACTGTGCAAGTTCTGATGGTTTTGTCAGTAGTTTTTTAAGTTGTTGCTGTGTTTCGTTTGTATGTATGGTGTTTAGAAATGTTTGTACTGTCTCGTTTATGTGTGTCTGTTCTTTCGTGTCTGGTGTATCGTTGTTGTGTATTTGTTCAAAGGTTTCTGCTAGCGCGTTGTCCTTTGCTTGGTCTGTGTCTGCGTGTGTGTTTCTGTGTTTGAGTATGAGTATGGGTTTGTGAGATTTTTTGAGTGATTTTGCTAGTTTCCATAACGTGTTGTCTTGTGGTCGTAGTGATTCTACTTTGTCTTACCATTTTGTGTTAAGGTGTGTGCTTATTTCTGTGTTTATTTGTCGGCTCATGTGTGTCATTTGTGTTCGTGTTATAGCGTCGCGGTTCCGTTGCCATGAGTGAACTATGCTTGTAATATTTATAATTTTAGTTGTGTAACATCGGTTGTCGACATTTTGAACCATCTGTCATTGTCGGCGAATTGCACCAATGGTGGGGTAATTTCTACATATTGTCTCAACGTGGATCTGGATTGTCGACATTTTGCCTCGTCGATAATTTGCGTTGTCTACGGCGCGCCATGCACCGGTTGCCATTGTGTTCTTAGGTGGTTTCTCTGTCTGATTAATTCGTGTATGTGGGAGTGTATGGCGTGTTACGTTTATCTTTTTTGTGTGTGAGTGTTTGCGTTTTGCGAGTGTGATGGCGTGTGTAAGCTTTGTTACTTCTTCCTCTAGTTCGTCTTTAATTCTTATGAGATTGTTTATCATTATTAGTTTATCTAGTGTGCTCCTAAAGTCTTTCCAGTTTGTGTTAGTGTAATCGTTAACTAGTCTATAGTGTTCTGGTGGCTTTGGCGTGTTCAGTGTGAATGTGACTGGGTTGTGGTCTGAGTTTAAGTCTGCGTGTGATATGGGCTGTGATACGTGTAATGTGTTTTTGTTAATGATTATGTCTAGAGTTGTTGGCGTTGAATTGTTTAAAAGATAGCGTGTTGGTGTGTCCGGGTATAGTATTAGTTTGTGTGTGTGTGTGTTCATCATGTTATCGTGTAGTGTGTTTCCGTTCCTGTTTCGGATGTGACAGTTCCAGGATTCGTGTCTTGCGTTTAGGTCGCCTACGATCAGGACTTTGCGAGCAGTGTTGAGTTAATGTCGTTGTTTGAAAATTGGTTGCGTGGATTGTTGTACGTGGCTATGATATGTGTATTGTCTGTGACTCACAGACTGTGAGTTTTATGTGAGTGTTTCTAGTGATGTGACTGGTGTTTGCATGTGAGTGTGTGGTATGTTATTTTTGATTGTTATAGCTACGCTACCTGATGCATGTATGGCGGGTCTGTCGTGTCTGTATATTGTGTATCCTCTGATTTTGAATTTGTCTGTGTGTTTTAGTTTTGTTTCGTTTATGAGTTGTATGTCAATGTTGTGTGTGTATAGAAAGTTTATTAGTTGTGCTTTCCGGTTTTTTAGACCGTTGGCGTTCTAGGTGCAGAGTGTAAGTTTGTTATATGCCATATTTATGGATGTTTTTTGTGAAGTTTATAAACGTGTGAAATGTGTATTCTGCTGATATACATGTTTTAAGTTGTCTGTTAAGGTCTGTGACTGCTTGTAGTAATGCGTTTATGTTTACCAACGAGTGTAGTATGTCGAATTGTTCAGTTAGTCTCTGGAATGAGTCCGTGTGTGATTGGGCGGGTGCTGATGTGTTTCTGGTGTTCGGCTGCTGTTGTGGGTGTCCTTGGTGGCTGTCCTCATATTGTCTTACCCATGGATGCTGCTGGACTTGTTGTTGTTGTTGGCGGTGTTGCTCTGTCCTCTGCGTCCACGCGTTCTGCTGCGGGGGCGGTGCTGGTTTGTATGTTGCAGGAAAATCTTCCTCCCTGTGTTAGTACTCGCTTCTTTGGCTTTGTGTTGGCTGGTATTGTCTGGAGTTATATTCCAGCCAGTTTGTCTTTTCGCAGGGCATTTAGTGTCGTTGGCCTGATGTTTGTTGTTGCAGTTTGCACAGCGGATGTCCTCCGGCTTCCTGTCGCATGTGTTGGTTAGATGGTTTTGTGCACAGTGCATGCATCTTGTGTTGGCGTGGCAGTTTGATGTCGCGTGGCCCCATCTTTGGCACCTGTGGCACTGCGTTATGCGTCTATTGTTCCGTCGCCGCTCGAAATATATACGCGTATGCATAACGTATCTAACTCTTTGTGACAATTCTTTTAGTGTAGTTTTATTTATTGTTATATGGAGGAACAATGCTTGTGTTGTGTTGGGCCTGGGATGTTTCTTAAACTCCATCTTGTAACAGTTTACTACAGGTATATTGTGTTCAGTTTTTATCTGGTTGCCGAGTTCGGTTGCGTCTATATCGTTTGTAAGCCCGCGTACGACGAACGCGTGCGTCTTTTCGCTCGTGTCGAAGTAAGTGTGAAACTCTACTTTTCCTTTTATTAGGTGCTGCATGTATTCTTTTCTGTTTATTCTATCATCGATTTTGATGTTCACGTTGTTTTTGGTATACTTTATGTTAAAGTATCCCATGACTTTTTGTTTAATTGCAGTTATTAGTTTGGCGTGGTCATTGGTATGTTGTAATGTGCCATGTTCACTTCACTTTTATTGATTAGTTGTTTTATATTTATTAGTTCTTTAATTGGTTTCGATGCACTATTAGTGTCACCCGGAACATTTGTTTTAAGCGTTTTGTGTTTGTTCACTTTCACTTTCTCTAGGCACGACACTTTTACACTTGGCATAACCCGTGAGCGGAGCAGGGTAAGCACCCCGCTGCGCTGTTGGTACTGTATTGCGTTTATGGTTGACTCAGGTAGATGCTCTGTGAGATGAAGGTACGTGTTCACTCCACGAAGGTTGGGATGAGAGATCGAGAAGGTCGTGTACTAATGCATCCATTGATCTTCTTTTGTTTAAATCGCCCAGTCATCTGCTAACCCCTCACCATCACAAAATACAGTAGTTATCTTTTATGCCCCATTAAAAATTAGATAAACGACGCTACTGAATGTAAAAAATATGCGTGGTTAAAATCTAAACTTGTACTGTTCAACGATGACCTTGACTGGACATCTTTTATTAATCACATAAGTGAAACGCTTCAATATATTGAAAATAGGATCAAACAACACCAGTACCATCTGAAATACAAACATTCTAACTATAGTGCCATTGTAGATCACGCTATTACTAAGAAACATGACATCGATTTCAATAAATTTTCTATTATACATAAAGAAACGAGGAAATTCAAAAGATTATGTTCGGAAAGTGTATACATCAACGTCTCTTCTTTCGCTGTTAATCATAAAACAGATTTCCATGAAGCGTCGTTAAACTACGCGCCAGTTTTAAATTTATTTCATTAATGCTGATATGGTTCCTTCATGTCAATTTTCTACTTTTTTTTCTAGTTCTGTTTAATTTTTAAGTTTAATTTTAGTTAACCAGCTGTCTCATGTTGCCATTCTTTAATTGAGTAACAGGTGGAATTCCATTCACAACTTGTCCATATTATCGCTGTGCATCATGTATTTTTCCGGGTGTGGCTCGTTTCAACACAAAAATATACTTAGTTATTTAAAAACCTTTTTAAAATGATAATCCACATTTTTCCTGTTTTTCTACAAAATATCTGTAACAAAATGTTAGAACTTTCCACAAAATTTACTTATGGAAAGAAAAATTATTTGTATTATTTATATTCATTTATAACGTGTTTTCTAGTATTGTTCCCATGCATATGTTGCTGGTTTTTAGTTCATCGACCTCCTGTCAAGAGCTAGGGCGGTCGGTACGATGTCTGTAGCATTTTCCGATTTCAAAAATTTTTGCGCAGATATCCCGGACAGACCCCCCGGATCAAGAAATGACTATTACAACATATGAGCGTATATATGTCGTTTGTCCGCTCGCTCGTACTTTTTTTGTTCCACTAACTCCTCCTAGACTATCTAACCAATCTTGATAATTTTTTTTATAAATACGTATTAAGACTCTGTTGCGCACCTGACTTTATTTTTCAAAATTTTCTTCAACAGTTGAAAATATTTTTTTATTTTTCAATGCATTTATAGTCGGCTTAGTCTGCTTTACTTTCGTCATGAGAAGAAATGTTTTCACGCTTGTTTTAAATTTGTTATTTTGTTTGCGAACTAGACACCTACGATTTTAAAAATGTATATCGGTGTATAATTTGTGATAAATTAAAAATTGGACATAAATAAATAATTATAATAAATCGGAGCGAAATTTCAATATTTAAAAGCCTTTGGGAGGTTTCCATGCAATGCGCACCATGACAACAGTCATTTGTTTACATAAACATTTGTAAACAACAAAGTGCATTTTCGACATGGAAAACCAAGACGAACCCCCAAGATATTGTTCAAGCTGCCGGTGCGGCAGTTTTAAATTTATTACTGGCAAAATCAAAATTTTTTATGAATAAGGGTACAATCAGTTCAGAGAATGGTGCATGAAAAAGAAGGAACAAACATTCACGGAAAATGTTATGTTGACCTATTTTCATAAAAAATCAAAGGAATACAAATCTTTCACGGTATGGGCTCCATATTCTATGTTAAAATCGTGTATGATTGTGTACGATAACATAAATATAAATAAATATGCATTTTTTAAAAGAAATTCGGATGGTTATAAGCCGAAAAAATCGAAAATTTTGACGAGAGACCTAATTGACTATTTTTCAACGCAAGCAAATGAATGTTAAAGGTAAGAATCTTACCTTTAACATCTTACCGTAAGATTATATCAAAGTGTTTATTTAGGTATGTTTTTGCGTTAATATTTTGTTATTTTCTAGATTGCGTTGATCTTCGGAATTGAAGGCGCATTCCGTGTAGACGATTTAACTAATCTAAAAGTTGATGAAATTTAAGATACCGGGTTATTTTTCACAATAGCAATACCTAATACTAATTGTAAGACTAAAATATTCCGAACCATTATAGTAACAAAAAATGAAGGAAAATTAAATTTACACGATCTATACCGTAAATATGCCACACTGCGTCCCCCTGTCCCCAGTCATGGCAGATTTTTTTGTATTTTATAAGGCAGGAAAATATACTGCACAACCAGTTGGAAAGAACACTTTTGGAAAAATCCCAACTATAATAGCCACCTACCTAGGATTATCAAATCCAACCTTATATACTGGCCATTGTCTACGGAGATATTCAGCAACTCTATTAGCGGATGCAGTAGCAGACATCACGACTATAAAACGTCACGGAGGTTGGAAGTCGACGACAGTTGCTGAAGGGTACATTGAAAATTCCGTGGAAAATAAAACAAATATAGCAAAACAAGTACTTCAAGTACAAACTGCTACTACTGTTCAAGAAACTATAAATCTGAGCAAAGAAAATTGTTCATTTAATAAAATTCCTTCAAATATTATATGAGCGCTCTTCCTCCGGGGAGTTGGGGTGGTAAACGGTGGCCGGCTAATCGGTGTCGGCGAGGGTAAGAACTGGCGTACGGCGTGGGTCAGGTAACGGGAGCTCGTGGTGGGCGCCACAATACTTTGGTTGGCGTAAAAGTATCGGAAAGTATTTTCACGGGATGTGTAAATATTAGGAACGTTAATTGTCACTCGAACGTACATACAATAACCAACAGCGTATTGAAGTAAAATTTGCCGGAGCATATATTGTGCAACAAGACTGAATGTAAACGTACACGTAAATCTCGTAGATCTGCTACAGTATAAATAACAAGATAAATGAGGGCGGGCCGTTGATAAAGACAGTCAGGGAAAGGTTCGTGAGCGAAAACGAGGTTGATGTAGAAGAGCTAACCCGGTCCTGTCGGCGCGTAGTGAAATAGTTACGTAACGTTCCCAAACTGTCCATGCCAAGGGTGCACCAGAACAATACGTAGACAAGTAAATATTACAACAGGAAATGATCAACAATACTTAAAATGATCTTACAAACTAGTTATAGAGTGTGGGTCACAGTCAGTGGTAGCCTGGCGTGCGTCAGTAAAAAAAAACATAGAAAGGTGCAGGTGGGCTAACCCGGTCCTGTCTTCATGTGAGCCAAATGACCTGACACATCCACGCTAACATTGCACGGTGGTACACCCGACAGAGGGAGGAGATATTAACAATATTGTCAAAATAATTAGACTGATAATAATTAAAGAAACTAAATTAAATTCTTAAATCGATAAATGCAATGTGCGAGATACAAATTAAGTGTAACAATTGAGTATGAGTGGTCACCACATGGAGATGGTTGTCGTTACACTTAATGCACTCATTGGAGTTGATACCTTAAATAAAGGGGGGGGGGTTCGTATTGGGTAGATGGTCGAGATGACTCGATCGTCTTTTGAGCGGACTACGCCCAGGAGGGCAAGATGGAACAAGTCAACAATACAAGCAGGTTGTTGCTAGTTAGTACGTAACGTAGTCGAGAACAAAGAAATGTTACTTAGCTACAGGTGTTGAGCTGGTTGTTAGGGTCTGGTTCACCAAGTCCTTCACGACGGGAGCGGGTCTTTCGCCTGGCGGTAGTTTTCCGGATTCCAATGAGGTAGTTCCCAAGCGAAACACGGTATGGCGAAGTGTGGGTAGGTGGTTCACGAAAATCCTCCGACTCACTCGGAGTACACAGACGTTACTCGTCCGGTACAATACTCTTCGATAAATTGAAAGTAACCCTCTGAGCTACCACACTACACTTTTCCTCTCTCACAACACTTAACACGCACTCACTCGTCTGATAGCTGACCAACAGAAAAACGTCAAGTCAGATTGACGATCTGCAAGCGACTCTCTGTTGTTTGTGCACAACCTGATCTTAATTATTCTACCAAACTTAATTACACACCCGTTTACCTGTCGTTATACATCGATACATGGCGCTATCTACTTCCAGTCTTGTCTTACAATATATGGCGGTAAATATAGAAAAAAAAACGTGACAATTAATTTAAATAATTGTGAAAAAGTAACGTTTACTTTCAATGTTAATAAATAAGAATTACATTTTGTTTAATTATCATGAAATAAAAACTCCCTAGGGAAATTGTTGCCATATTTCGGCCCTAGGGAGTAAATGCTTTATTTCTGTCCCGATTTTGACGCCATAGAAACCGCCTTCTTCTCCCGGACGTGTAAAAACTAATTTTCGTAATGAAGTAAACAATATAGAAAGATCGGCTGGTATTATAGTAGGGAATTTACGTATAAATCCATATTTTTTCGTAAAGTTCTTATAACGGTATTTTATTTATAATATCTTTGAGGTACCCGTTCTAAATCCTTTGTATTAACGGTGTAACGTTTGAATTTTTGGCGCGCTACTGTACTGGCTAAGAGTGATTGCTTCAGTGATATAGTTGGGTCGCGCTCGGTTAGGTTTGCGCGAGAAAAGTTGAACAGTCAATTTTCCGTAGAGAATAGGTTAACGCTCCCTTGACCAGCAGCGTTCGACCTGAACGGTCGTATTAGTATTTTTTTCTTTTGAGTCTTTGCCGGTGCGTATTTGCACGTGGCGAAATGTACACCGCGGAATTTATGTGGTAAGGCTTATCCTATTTTCTGATTATTCCATTTTGCATAGGTTTGCGTGTGTGTTTTATGAGAGTATTCTAGCTCCACGGTTACATTCAAAGCTTGATCATTATGCCCATTCACCATAATTATGGTAATGGTCTGTTTTCTGAGCTCCTAGTAACTTGGAGTAGAATTGTCATGTTTTGTGCGGAGTGAAATATTGATAGTGAGGTAGCCATTGTGCTATCCGCCATTTTGGTCTTGTTCTCCCTAGAGGAGACATTTTGGTTATTGTTGGCTCCCATTCGAGGGAGTAGAATCACAGCTACCGGGTGGTTTGGCTTTTTTTTTTAAACTTCATTCTTGTATTAATTTAACACCACCGTAATTCTGCTTAATAAGTTGTATGTAGTGCCGTAGCCAGCGTCCTAGACAAAGTTCAACACGTGTTTTGTACCGTGGTCCTTTGTGTCCCCCACCCCCCTTAATTAAAAGATTTGTCTTGTTCTTTACGAATCGGGGTAACCCGTCACGCAATCTGTCTGGATGTCACCCCATTGTTATTGGTGATTTCTTTATACTGCAATTCCTTCAATCAGGTCAGTTACGATTACTTGATTTTATTTGTATTTCGCTCTTGCCCCTGTGCACGGTAATGTAAATTTTTGTATCGTTCTTGCGCGTGTACGCTAGAATTAGATTTTGAATATTATATATTCTAAATATGTTATCACTTTCTTGTGTGAATTGCACGCAGTAATTATTGTTAAAATTATTTCGCCCTGTTCCTGTAATAGAAGCAGTTTGTTTCTGATATATTTCATTTCTCATATTGGTGTATTGTGTTTGAGCGGTACGAGTCGCGTGAAGGCAGTAGACGGGACGAGTCATCTGAAACAGGCTTGCCCTGGATAGGGAGTGTAAGCACTGCGTACATTTTCCACCCGTGGGAGATGCCTGCTCCTCCAACTCCGACATCGCCGGGGCCCTGCACGGTCCGACTCCGCGGTTGTGAGTACGCCCTACCAGTGGAGAAGACGCCGAGCTAACTTCGTACCCTTGTTCGTTTTCTTTGCCTGATTGTTACTACTGCCCCAGGACGCTGTACTCCCGCCCCTTGGGTGGTGACCCTGACTACTCCACCTGGCCCCAAGGCCACCTGCCCAAAGTGTTGAAGTTAAGTACCATACTGTTCTATTACTAGAGTTTAATAGTAAAGTAAATCCACTTTTGTTAACTGTGAGTTTGGTGTTTTCTTTTTGTTCGCTGTGTTGTACTACGCTCTCTCCTCTCTTCAGCTCAGGGTTCGAACACACGACTGCTCTCCATCACCGTCACTGACCAACCAGGGCTGTGCAATTACTGTTACAACGCTTACAAAAGAATGTCGTCAGTCGAGGCCATACGATTGTAGTAAAGTCGCCTATATTACCACTGTATTAATGATATTTAGTATCGTTTGTATAAGTTTAATGACGTAGCAACATTTTATATCAATAATGTTTAGTTTTGTTTTCTATAAGTTTAACAATATGTTACATTGTATTTTATCTTAAGAACAATATTTTGCTTTGTAATCATTTCTTACACTTTATATGTAGTCTTATGTCGTGGTCCTTTCCCAGGAAACTGCTTATGCTGCGTCTATGTTATATCCGTTCATCTCGAGAGATGCTGACACCACGATTGTTAATAGAAAATAATGTTAACGTGTAGTCAGAAGCAGGGATGGGAAGTCTATAAAAAAAATTATTACTCTGATTCCGATTCTTTTCATTAATAAAATACAAATAGATACTGAATTAATATATTTATATTTAATTACAAACAAATTTAATTGGCAGTAGTTTAAAACAAAAATACAGTTCCCCAAGTGTCAGAAATCGCATTGCTGACTGATATTGTTCATATCGAGTACAGGCTGTTAAAGAAGTATTATTATTATTATTAATCCTTGCCGCTCCTTTAGGAGCATAGGGCACCATTTTAGTGGTGATTCTGCAGCATTGTTTGATGGAGGCAACGTTGCTAGCCTTGCTCTATAATTTCCTCATTTACAGCACATAGTTTTTCTATTAGTTTTTTCCACTCCTGTTTATTTTTCGCTTTATTCTTAATGTCATTCCAGGTTTGTCCTATGTCAGTGTGTTCCTTATGTATTTGGCGTGTCCAGATGTGCATTGGTCTTCCCTTTCTTCTTTTTCCTCTAATGTTATATTCTAACGCTTGTTTTGTGATGTCATTGTTTCCGTTTCTTAGCGTATGTCCTATCCATCCCCATTTTCTACGTTTTATCGTAACTTCCACTGGTTCTTGTACGCATTTCCTCCATAGGTCTTTATTGGATATTTTTCCTGACCAGTATATGTTTAATATTCTACGTAAACATTTATTGATGAAAGTTTGAACTTTCTTAGTATCACTCGTCTTTCCTGACCAAGATTCTGAACCATATAGTAGTATACTTTTAATATTGCTGTTGAATATTCTGACTTTCGTTGTTATTATCAATTTATCGGATCTCCATATCTTATTAAAACTATAAAATGTTTCTTGTGCTTTGCTTATTCTCCGTTTGATATCTTCTTCAGTTCCTCCTTTCTTATCTATTACACTTCCCAAGTAGCAAAAGTAGTCCGTATCCTGTATTTTGCTATTTCCTGTTACTAGTTCGGAATTATTTTTTGCATTTATTTTTAGTCTTTTGCATTTATTATAATTAATTTTTAAACCAACTTTTTCAGCTTCTTGCATTAATTTCGTGGCGTTCTTCTTCATATTTACAGAGTTTTCCTCTATAAGGCATATATCATCCGCAAATTCTAGGTCTTCCAGATTCTTTCCAAATATCCATGGTATTCCTGTTATATTACTTGATACTCTCTCCATAACATAGTCAATTATAAATAAGAATAACATGGGGGATAGTATGCAGCCTTGTCTTACTCCGCTGCCAATGTTTAAATTCCTCGTTAATTCGCCATTTATGTCTATTTTTGCAGTGTAGTTATCGTACAGAAGTTTTATCATTTTTGTTATTTTATCCGGAATGCCGTATATCTCTAGTATTCTCCACATCATTTCTCTGTTAACTTTGTCAAACGCTTTTTCGAAGTAAATAAAATTTAATTCTAGTGTTTTTTGCCACTCGAGTGCTTGTTCTGTGATTATTTTTAGTGTACAAATGTGGTCTACGCATGATCTTCCTGGTCTAAAGCCGGCTTGATTTGGTCTTAAGTACTTCTGCTCTCATTCTCTCTAATAGGATTCGGGTTAGTATTTTGCTAGGTAGAACATAATAGTGTTATACCTCGCCAGTTTCCGCATTTGGTTTTATCTCCCTTTTTTGGTAATTTAATAATTACTCCATGATTCCATTCTGCTGGCATAATTTCTTCGTTCCAGATCCTATTTATTAATTTATGCATCATTTGAACAGTCACTTTACCCCCGGTTTTTAAAACTTCTGCCGATATGCCATCAATTCCACAAGCTTTACCATTCTTCAGTTTTTTAATGGCTATCTCGATTTCTTGTACTGTTACTTGTTCTACGTTTATCTCTATTTGTGCTTTTTGTGTTTCATTAATGTCTGGGTTTTCAATATTCTCTACTTTGTAAATTTCTTCGAAAAATTCAACCCATCTATTTATCGTTTCTTCCTGTGTCTTTAGCATTATCCCGTTCTTATCGCGTATTTGCGTAGTTGTTCTTCTATTTCTTCCATTCATTTCCTTTATTATACTGTATATGGTTTTTATGTCATTTTTTCTTGCTGCTTTTTCAGCTTTTGTAAGCATTGCGTCTAAATTTTTTCTTTTATCAGTTCTCGCGCTTCGCTTGACTTCTTTATTTTGTTCTTGATACATATTTTCAAGTTTTGTTTTTTCTCCGGGGTTTCTAGTTGTTAATATTTTTTGTTTGGTTTTTTGCCTCGTCTTGATTTTTTTCCCAGGTATCTTTTGACATCCAGCTTTTATGGTGTTTAGTTTTCTTTCCTACTGTTTCTGCTGTTGTTTCTTTCAATATTTTTTTGTATTCTTGCCACATATGTTCTACTTTTTGTTCCATATTTTTACTTTTTTTCTATTTTATTAATTAGACAGCTTTGAAATTTTTCTGCCATTTTTTATTCTGGTACAAGCTATTGTGTATTATAACTTTCTCTCCAGTATTGATGCCCTTTGTTCGCCTTCAGTTTGATTCTTAATTTACCTCTAATCATCATATGATCAGTGTTTACATCTGCTCCTCTCATCGCTCTCACATCTATTAGCATATTTCTCCATGTTTTATCAATTATAATGTGGTCTATTTGGTTACAGATTTTTTTGTCTGGTTATATCCACGTTACTTTGTGTATTTCTTTGTGTATAAATAGGCTGCCTCCTATTACAAAATTATTTCTCCACATAAGTCAGCGAATAGTTCCCCGTTTTCGTTCATTAAGCCCATTGCTTCTTTGCCCGTTATAATTTCTCTACCTCTGTTGTCTTTGCCAACTTTGGCATTCATATCACCTATAATTATATAAATGTCCCTTTTATGTTTTTTTCGGAAATAATCGTGCACTTTTTGAAGTTCTTCATAAAATTCCTCTTTTTCTTCTCTTGCTTTTTCGTTTGTGGGTGCATATATATTGAAAATACATATGTTATAAAATCTTGCTTTAAATCTTGCTACCATAATTCGCTCAGAAATAGCACTCCATTCGATGAGGGATTTTTTTGTTTCTTTACTAATCATAAATGCAACTCCATGTTCGTGTTTTGCATTTTCTTCCATTTGCCCAGAGCATATTAATTTCCCTCCATTATCAAGATCTTTCTGTCCTATTCCTTTCCATCTAACTTCATTCAAACCTAGAATTTTTATATTATACCTTGTCATTTCTTCAGCAATTTGATTTAGTTTCCCTGTTGTCCTCAGAGTGCGAATATTCCAACTTCCTATATATTTTTTGTTCTTACATCTATTTCATTTTCGTGCATTTTAGTTTCTGATTTCTGTACAGTTTCCTTGTTCAAAGCCGTTTGTCCTTCCTGTTAGCCATCCTCCGCATGCACTGCTTCTCTGTGGGGCAGTGCATTTGTTATTAGTTTTTTTGTTCTATTTGTTCTAACCTTCCTTCTACTTTATTCCATCTATATATTACTGCATCGATTATTAATTTCATATATCCGACTTGGGTTTTGCTACCTTTTGCTTGGCTATCTTTTGCTATTTTTCTTATTTGTGCTTGTATTTTCCTTTTCTCTATGGTTAAGTCATTTTCAATATATATTCTGCTACCTTTTAATTTGTATTTATTTTTCAGAATATCCAATTTCTTCTCGAATGATTCAACTTCAACGATCACTATTTCTTTGTTCTTTGGTATAGCATAAGCACTTTTAATAATAGCATTAACCCCTAACTTTTCTGCAATGAACTTTTGAACACTATTTTTGCTTATATTTTGCTCTTTAATACCTGTTATGACGATGTTATTCTTCCTTTTCTCTTTTTCGTGTTTTTCCACTGTTTCTTCTAGGTTTCCTATCCGTGTTAACAGCTTTGTTTTCTCCATTTTCCATTTTTCTTCTTTTATCTTTATTTCGTCCCTGAGTTCTCTGATTTCGATAGTATTTCTTTTGACCTCTGTAATTATTTCTTTCATCATTTCCTTCAGTTCTTCCATGTTGTCTAGTGTTTCTTCTTTTTGTTTCAATTTATAGTCTGGAGATCTAACAAGGGGAGGTCGCCACCGCCGGGACACGGATTTGGCTGAAATTTTTTTTCGAAGTAGCTGTACACCTATGGTGTTTAGTGGCAAAGTAATAGCGCGCACTATTTTGTCCTTTTCGAGAAAAAGGGCTTTAAAGTTAACGCATTAAAGATAAAGCATTTATATACCCCTTAAAAATGTGCATTGACAGTTGTTACAGCGTTGTCGCGTGGTTATGCGTCCTGCTTTACACGCGGTAGGTCAGGGTTCGATTCCCACTCAAGTTATGTTTTATTTTTACATTTGAATTGTTCTTAATAAATTAAAAACTCTTAAAATTAATAATAAATTTATTTAATTTACAATCATAAAAATATGTATGTATGCATAAAATATGTGTGTTAAATATGTATTAATTTAAATAATGTGTTTTTGCTTAAGATATATTCATTTGTTTTTTATGATCCGTGCATTTGAATTGCCCGTGCATAAGTATCGTTTATAAAGGAGGCCAAGTTTTCACTACGATTCTGCTTCAATTATTTTTATGACGATTACTATTCCAAAAGTTACGAAAAAAAAATCCGCGGAAAGAAGAGAGTGATGATTGTAAATTAAATAAATTTATTATTAATTTTAAGAGTTTTTAATTTATTAAGAACAATTCAAATGTAAAAATAAAACATAACTTGAGTGGGAACCGAACCCTGACCTACCGCGTGTAAAGCAGGACACATAACCACGCGACAACGCTGTAACAACTGTCAATGCACATTTTTAAGGGGTATATAAATGCTTTATCTTTAATGCGTTAACTTTAAAGCCCTTTTTCTCGAAAAGGACAAAATAGTGCGCGCTATTACTTTGCCACTAAACACCATAGGTGTACAGCTACTTCGAAAAAAAATTTCAGCCAAATCCGTGTCCCGGCGGTGGCGACCTCCCCTTGTAAGTATTTTTTTTACTTTTAGAAAATATTTTATTTGTTTCTTCTTCACTGCCAGTACTACTCGTTGTTCTGTCTCTCTTGTTATAGGGCATCTGATAATTATTATTACTATTTTACACTACCGTTTTTAAATATTTAAATTACTAGAACTCTCTGGTTTATCTATTATAAATTAAGTTAATACTACTTTTATTTTCCGAAGTAATTAGTTATTAATAGTTAGCAATTTATTTAGTTATATTTTTCATACAGTTGCCAACACTGCTGTTTTCCGTTTAATCAGCGCTACTGTTACAGGTGTAAATTTGTTGTCTGGACCTGCACAATTTATTACAATTTGTCACTAACTGTAAATAATATCGTCACACAGTTTTTAAACATTTATAAATTATTTTAACGCAATTAGTAGCACTGTTGTTCTTATTTACCTCAGCACGTGCTCCAACAGTTCAGCCTATATTTTCGCCTATTATAACGTCTTAGTTATATTGCACTGTACCACACATATCCCTATTCTCAATTTTAAATTACCAGAATTATTAATATTATAAATAATTACTTTTTAGACATTAATTTTTGACACAGTTGGTAACACTGCTTTTTTTTACTTACACCAGCACTAATTATAAGTGTTAATTTATATCCTAACCTGTACAAT
The DNA here is from genome assembly GCA_963422195.1 of Carabus problematicus. Classification (NCBI taxonomy): domain Eukaryota; kingdom Metazoa; phylum Arthropoda; class Insecta; order Coleoptera; family Carabidae; genus Carabus; species Carabus problematicus. The sequence continues at coordinate 9,822,917 of OY728585.1, read as the reverse complement.
TTAATACGCTTCGTTGATAACAAACTCAGCTGAATCACCAAATTTCTCCTTTAATTTCGTTGCACTTTTATAAACAGTTCCTTATATCACTTATTCTAACTTAATTTTTTTATTTTTTTAGCCTATACTACGCTTATCTATACTTTTACTTGCAATTCAACACATAGCACCTGACGTGCACCTGACGTTGAAAATAAAAAAAAAAGTATTAGGTCGGCACAAAAGAGTTTAGTTTGAAAATCAAAAACAGAATTTTAGGCCGTATTATTTGTTCAATAAAACGTTGTAGAATAGTTTCGTTAGTCTATCTTTTGCTGTATGTATATAATATGCCATTTCTGTTTTAATTTACGTTTTTAAGACAATTCCGTCAGGGAGTCGGGAATCAATAACACTCCCGTTTGACTAAAAACTACCGACTCCGACTCTCTATCCCTGGTCTCGGCACTCAACAGACGTACATTTCAACAACAGCCAGTGGCGTAGCTACTGTAGAGCAAACGTGTGCAATGCATAGGGGCCCACGAGTGTAGGGGGCCCTACCTTGGACAAGTGAACTGAGAAAAAATGCACAGTATCATCAAGATAAAAGAAAATAAAAATATAAAAAAAAATTAACAAGGAAAATAAATACTTTATATTTTTTTAAAATTATGACCAACATGGGAGACGGGGGCCTCCGGCCATACTTGCATTGGGGCCCAAAATTTCTAGCTACGCCACTGACAACAGCCAAAAGTCTCATAATAAATCTGTATTTGCAATCGTACTGTTTCATTTTAATTTAAACAGCCTAAAATTATCTTTATTGTTACGGTCTCCACAACACGATATTACAGACCAGAATGTTTACTCTGTGACATCATAGCGTGAGGCTCAGGAACGCACAGTAAAGATATGATTTATTAATAAATTGTGAAACTCCGAACCGTACGGAACGCAGTATAACCTGTGACAAATAACAAATTAGAGTATATATAATAACGAGTTTATTCTTAAATTTTGTGTGTGTCTCTCTTCAAACCCCAATTATCAGAGAAGTCAACAGATAAATCCCCACTATGTTACTTTGGGAATACGGAGAGGGAGGGTCTCTTTCTAATACATCAGTAAGTGCCCTAAACACAATAAATAAAACTTATCAAAATGACGATTATGGATCAGTCACCCATTCGGTAGCAATGGTAGGCAAAGCACAATTCAAAATGAACATCGTTAAGATAAAGAATAAAAAGCAACCGGCAAGTGAAAACCTCGCAACGTCATGTAAGTCAAATCAAATCGAGCCTAAACCAAGTAATTCAATTAACTTATCAAATTTTGCACACAAACAAGTTTTAACTTCACCTATAAACAAGAACAGCGTCAATACAATGAATAACATGAATAAACCATTAAATAACAATAGTTGTAACGAAACAGACACAGGCCCGTATTCCATATTTGTAGAATTCACACTAGACAATCTCTTAATAGGAAAAATGCACCCTATGGGAATATGGAAAAAATCTAAACACATTTTTTTCAATTCATACAAGATATCACAAACATCACCAAAGTTGGCTCTATAAAAATAGAAATCTCCAATGGAACTACATCTAATAAAATGTTAGACGACAGTCTGTTTCAAAATTTAAATATGGAAACTAACATTCCGAATTATCTAATTCATCGTATGGGAGTAATTAGATTCGTATTGGAAGAACTTATGGCCAAAGATTTGGCCATTCCTTTAAACAATGCCGGAGTAACAACAGATGTAGCAGATGCCAGTTGGATCACGATTTCTGAGCATGTACATCCGTATTTTTTAAAATTGTGAACAGAGGAATGAACTTGTAAATTGACATTACACAATATGAATGTAAATTAAAATTTTATGGCTGTGTTTATTATTACATTGTTGACTTCTAATTTATATTAGTTCTTATATTGTCTCATTGACTGGTAAGATTTTATTTTTTTAAGATAAATATGGTTTATATTAAATAAATAATTTTTTAAGTTCTAATGATCAAAATCCATGATCGAAACGTCAAATAAAGTTTTACATTTAATCTACTTAGAAAGAATTTCTTTTTTTTTCTTCCAATTTTATTTACAACTGGCCTTTTCAGGCCAACTAGCAAATGTGTTGTATTTGTTAATTTGCGGGAAGGTGTCATCCCTTGATGTACCTTCTTAATTTTGAGTGTTCATTGTATTCATTATTCACGCGTTTAAGTCCAGAGGCTTCTTTCTTTTTAATCTTCTGATTTCTCTTTCATTGTTTAACAAATTGATGGCCAATTCGTTTGTGTGGTGGTCTAGTTTGTTTTCATAAGATTGGGCGAATTTTTTAATTTGTTCATGTATTTGTAGATCTTTATGTAGTGTATCGTTGTTAATATACCATGGAGGGCCAGATATTGTTCTCAGGGTTTTATTTTGATACCGTTGTATGATGTCGCAGTTTGATTTTTTAGCGCAACCCCATAGTTGTATACCGTATGTCCATATTGGTATAAGTACAGCTTTGTATAGTAGTATTTTACTTTCTAATGATAGTTGTGATTTGTGTCCTAACAACCTGTACATCTTTTTTGTTTTGATATTAAGTTGTTTTCTTTTAGCTTTGATATGATTTGCCCAGGTTAGTCTTTTATTTAGGTGCATGCCTAGGTATTTTACGTCATTGCTTGTGCTTAGGGTTTGGCCATTCAGTTTAACTTCTGGGCATTTAGCGTGTTTTGTAGTGAATACAACATGTGTTGATTTGGTTTCGTTAATTTTTATTCTCCCTTTTGTTCCCACATCCCTATGTTATCTACAGCTCCTTGTAATATCCTTGATGCTTCGGTTGGGTTTTTGGGCGATGCTAGTATTGCTGTTTCATCCGCCTAGGTAGCAGTTGTGACGTTTTCGTTTTCATCGCAAGGTAGGTCGGCAGTAAATATTTGATAGAGTACTGGTCCAAGTACACTTCCTTGTGGTACCCGTGCTTTAATAGGGTACAGGTTAGATACTGTGCCCTCGTAGGTCACGTGAAAGAGTCCTTCATTTAGATAAGATTTTAGCAGGAGATAGTATTGGTGCGGGAGGTTTCTTTTGATTTTGTACAAGAGACCTGTGTGCCATACGCGATCGAATGCTTGACTTATATCGAGGAATGCAGCAGAACAAATTTTGCGTTCCTCGAAGTTATTTTCAATTACATTCACTACTCTATGTACCTGTTCTATTGTCGAGTGCTGCTCTCTAAATCCAAAAAACAGTTTTTAGTCGCTTGAGTAGTAATTTCTCCAAAAGTTTTGATAGCACGGGGAGTAGAGAGATCGGTCTGTACGATGTTGGTTCGTGTGTTGGTTTGCCTGGTTTCAGTATTAATATAATTTGTGCGAATTTCCATTGTATGGGAAAATATTGGACTGTGATAATAGCGTTGTATATTTGTGTTATGGCAACAATTGATTTTTTTTTGTAGTTCTTTCAGCAGTTTAGCAGTTATTAGGTCGTGTACAGGGGCTTTTTTGTTATTCAAAGTTTTAATTTAATTTTTTATTTCTCCAGGAGAGAAGTGTTTGATGGGCATAGATAGTTGCAATGGGGAATCCAAATACTGTAAAATATTGTTTTCTTCATCACTTAGTGTTATTGGTGGATTAGGTTCGAAGACTCTAGAGAGATGTTCTGCAAATACATCTGCTTTCTCTTTAGAATGCATTTCTGAACACCAAAAAATTTTAAGCCTCAAGTTTCCGTTTTCGTAAGGATATTGTTTCCATCTTTAATAATTGGCTTGATTACGATACTTTTTCCATCGCAAGAGCCAATACCCAATAGATGACTCAATCAAATTGTATCCATCTGATTATCTGAAGCTGAACTTTGCTCAGAAACGTAACATGTCAAAACTAATTGTAAACCTATGGTTCTGTCAATCACTAAAGCATAATAAAAATACACTAGAATACTTTCTACATAACAACCAAATTTCAATTACATTACTGCAAGAAACTTGGCTAGAGCCATCCGAAAACATTAACTTCTCAGGATACAATTTTGTACGCATAGACAGATACGATGGATATGGTGGCTGCAGAATCCTTATAAAGAAAAACCTTCATTATACACTAAACCATGTGAACTATACAAATACATAGCAAATCCAGATATGCAGTATCACAAAAAACATTCAAAACAAACACATGACATTTATATCAGTATAAAACATCTACGTACGAATGGATACTAGTGTTAAATCAAATAAATTCACCCTATTTAATAGGAGGAGACTTTCATTCTCACCACACGTCTTGGCGCTGCAAACACAGTGACCACATAGGTACCTAACCGACACCGTAGACAGCAAATCACTAACGCATCTAAACGATGAGTGAGAAACATTAATCAAAAATCCTCATCACCGGAAATCAATGGTGCATGTAAGTTTCTGTATACCCAACATAGCTATGACAGCAATATGGAAAGTACACCATAACTCGTTAGGTTCAAATCATTATCCTCTCATCATTGAAATAGAAGGCAATATAAGTTAACACTATACAAGATCACTAAGTATAAAACGGAAAATAAATCAGGCAAATTGGTCAGATTATCCCACCATATCAAGTCAAATACTTACGTCCAGACAACAGCCTATCACAGGTGATGAATAATATAGCCTGCCAGTACACACAATCAACACCGCAAACCAAACAAACAAACAAAAATATACAACGGTTTTAAAGGCAATTTATACACTTTCTCATCTGTCGTAACCTCTGTATTAACAACAAAATACTGGCGAATTAAATCTACACCTAGCATAGTCAACAGTTTCATCTCGATCGCAGAATTACCAATATCGCTCCCTAATTATATCACATTACCATATCTACCCTCCATATTATTCTCAACAAAATAACTTCACATTCGATCATTTTGATTACTCCTCAACCAACCTTGCAATAGAATTTAAGATCTATTTCAGCAGTAGCCGGCCAGGATTTTATCACCTATTTACAAATGGCTCTAAGAATGAGGACGGAGTAGGATGCGCATTGTACGATCTAAGTACAAACAAAACTCTTTAACCCCCATAACATGGCAGTACAAATAGCTATAAAAATGTTTAGATTACGCAAATGCATTAACTCAAAATAAGAATACAATTCAAAAGGTAAGTAACCCACGTCTTAAGAAAAGTAAGTACAGTGCGAATAACGTAAGACTATACATTGGCGACTTTATTTTAGCTTTAATCAATTTGCCCATGTCAGTAACAACTGAAATTACAATGACGTTTGTTTTGGTAAATGTCACTATTTTCAATATTGTGTTACTGATATCTCACGAGTTTGCGTAATAATTAGTGCAAAAAATGTACATCACAGAAGAAAAGTTTAAGATGTATTCCTGGTATTTAGAAGGGGCGTCTTTGCGAGAAATTTCTGATTATTTCACATGTCATCAAACGATGACAAATTTAGTTATCACCCCCAAGTGATTTTGGAAATGTACTGATACCAATTACAATTTCAGTACTTGAAGTGTACTTTTAATTCAATAACATGTAATAGATTTAATAAAATATTGGAATAAATTCTGTAAATGATTTAAATAAATATAGTAGTCTGTGGACTGGTGTCTAATTTTACATTATTCAACCATAATAAATTGGAGTTTTTGTATGATATCACCATGGTAACATTAAGTAAATGCCCTATGTCTAATTTTAAATTATTCAACGAGTTGATACTAGCATGGGCAAATTGATTAACGCTAAAATAAAGTTGCCAATGTATAGCCTTACATTATTCGCACTGTATATATATGTATGAACACCATTATTTACATTTTTTCTCTAAATAGTATTGTTCAAAAGTAATCACAATTTTACATAATAATTCCCTATGTCCTAGGTTTCTTCGAACACCCGGTATATACAGTATTGTGCAAAACATATGCAACTAAAAAAATTACTAGATACCTAAAATCCCATCTCTAGATATTAATGACTGTACTGTACTTGAGGTAATTTGTTTCCGTCAATTAATTCAAATCCTCAACTGTCGATACTGATGGTTTGAATAGGCGATTGAGTAAAATTATCTACATTTTAATTTTATTTCTTAATGAATTAAATTAGTCCACGAGGTTGGAATAATTGACTAAACAATACAACAATGAATTAAATTAGGATAGGAGAGAAAGAGTTAAAATGATTTCATATAATAATAATAATATCTCCTTATAATTTAATAATATCATCGCAATGATTCCAGATTTTATATTTATTTATAAAATTTGAAACCGATACAATTTCACTGATACATGCTAAAAAGGTACATTGTAACCAGTTTAAATGATATGCCATTGACAAAATAATTATTGTTAGGAAAATAATAACCTTGATATACCGATGATCTATTTACTTGATATAATTATATATTTATTACAGAAGGTTTAGACTGACGACCCTTTTTATCGATTGTGATTCGCGAAAAGTGAAAATACTTTGTTAAAAATTATATTAGATTAATCCGTTTTTTTTTACTTTTCTTCCCCGGTTCCAGTTATTTTAAAATGATGCTCGTTTTATTACGCTTTTTTTTTTCGTTGTGTCTCAGTTGACATAATTTTAAAGATTATATGCCATCATTGTGTTTATATGTTGTCAATTGTTACTGATGAGAAAAACATATTTATTTTATTTCTTCATTAGTAATATGAAATTAAATTTTTTAACACAAAATAAAAAAACGATAAATATAAGATAACGTAGAAATATTCAAGGAAGTATAATCTGAAACAAAATAAAATATTTCATAAAATGAAGTGTTGATTAAATTTTTGAGTAAATTTAATAATCTTGTGGATTCAATCTGTTCGTAAAGATAGTAAAATAATAAAGCCTGGTTTATGATGTATGTATTTCGATATTTATTCTACTTATATCATACTTATCATCTATTTATAGCATTTTGTATATTTAAGTTATCGTCCAATAAAATTGTTCCAGACATTTTTACTTTTTTTCTTGTTCCTAACACTTTAAGAAATATTTTATTAATTGAAATAAGTATTATGATTAAAATGATTTGATCAATAAAGACTTTCACTAATATAGAACTTTTGGAACTAACCGTGTTTTCACATGTTTTTTTTTTAATTTTTTATCATTTGAGAGATAAAATATAACTATATTTTCATAAATTTTCTAAATGGTCATAAACGCATCATAACCAAGTAAATAGGTTTCTGCACCATTTATATTGTTTAATAACACTAGATAAACAAATGCTTAATTTTCAGAATTTATTATTTTTCCTATTTTCAGGAGTGGGAAGTAAAAATAAAAGTATTTTATATGTTATATACCTATTTCTTTTTTTTTTTTCAAGTTACACTATGATCTAATATGTTATGATAGTACGAGTATTTTGACAAAGCCCTCCAATTTTATTCGACAACATAAAGTAATTAAAATTGAGCACAAGTGATAAATTAAGATTCAAATACAGTGAAAATTAAAAACAATTATTAATTGTTATCAACGATGAAATTTGATGAACTGTTAACATTGTTTAGAATTTATTAAATTTTAATGGCAAAACATCTATTTTCTTTTAGTGACACTCGCAAATCCGGCTACATATTAGTACTTATATATTAATCTTTTGTTTAGATTCAGATATATACGACAAGTTCGATATACACACCTCATGATTCATTAAAATTCGCTAAATGTAAACCGAGATGTATATGTAAGATTCAAGTTCATGAGACTTGAAATTTTTATAGTAAACTTTTTATAGTTATTTTTAATATATTTAATGTTACGCGTGGTAATTCATGAAATTATAAACATGTTACATATTTAATTATTGGATGTTAATATTTTTAATGAATTTGATTATATTCTGCATATTAATATATATACATATTTAAAAATCTAAACCGCAGAAATAATTAATGTACAGTCAAACTTCTATAACTCGAAATTTCTATAAGTTCCAAACCAAAATATACGGTTTTTTTTCTTCGATAATAAGTATTTTTTAGCAATTCTCAAGAATATTCTCGGCAATATTCTTCATAAGAAAATGTTCGAGAATTTTTCATCACTCGTTTGGGTAAAATAAACATTGAATACACTGAATCGAATTTTTAAAATATTTTCGTTTAAGAAAATGTCCAGTTGCACCGACCTTCGTTAAATCCATTATTAACTAACAAGGAATTAAATCGAACAACGCATTTATCAATTAACGATGCAACTGGGCATTAATGGAATATCTAATATCAAATCATTTGCATGTAAATATGCCAGTTGCGAAAGCCATGAAATAACAGGTATCGTTTCACATATACAGACTGATCTCCGAAACTATAATGATACAATAATACAAAGTCGGTTAAATTACACAAACGTGTTTATGGACCGATGTTGATAAATATTTAATGGCTCACTAGATAATGACCACAATGTTATTTTCTCGAATTTTAATTTTCCTTCTCATAATTTCGGAGATCCCAATGATGTACACGATATTTGGGTCAGTTTTAAAGTATTTATGAGTAGTTTGAGTTCTCTATACAGAAAACGAAAAAAATTGATCAAAACTTAATATTTTTAAATGGAATTTAATTAGAATTACTGAATTGTATTTCTGAGAAATAAGAGTGTCACGAAGTCAACGTTTTACGAATTAATAAATTGACAAAAAAAAAACTGTTGGAATTGATAAAAAAAATGTATAGTTCATAGTCGTACAAATTTGAAAAATACAATTAACCCCTTAAGCAGCACATTCGAATTTACTCATGCGGACTATACTTACAGAAATGTGTACACTGCAGCAGGGTTGTTTTTATTGTCTTTAGAACCGTTGTAGTTATTGTGCCAGCATTTTACGTTGAAAACATAATAACTTCAAGAAACAAATTTCTTTTTATAATATTTTTTAGTCTCCAATGTAAGTACTTATCTTACCAAAGAACGCACAGCTAAACATTTCCACGGATTAAAAAAATAAAATTTACGATCTTTTTAAAATGATATAAAGCAAAAATTACAATGAATTTTAGTGTTGATCAAACTTTCTCCACGCTTATATCTTAAATTATATTTATTCATAGTAGATTTTCTTTAGTCAATTGTAGATCTTGAGAAGGAAAATATTGAATCCAAAATGGTTGGAATAAATTTTCTTCTCCCATCACGTCTACGTACATGATCTGGAAAGTTTCATGTAAATGTTTTTGTACATTTTGAGTGAAATTCTCAAGAGATTTTGTTTTATGTTTGTATGAACTAGAATTTTGTTATTTTGCTATAGTCGAAATGTTACTATATCTGTGATCATATTTATGATTAAGTTATGAAATAAACAGTTCACAACACCTTGAACTGTAGTCATTTATTCCAACCATTTTCGATACAATATTTTCCTTCTCTTTAAATTATATTTAGAAAATTCAATTATACTTACATCTTGTTCTGAAGTATGGCCCCTTTAATATTAGCCATATCTTCTTTCAGTAGAATTTCTTTATTTCCTCGAACGGTTAATTCAATACTCTCAGAATAGTCAACAGAATAAGCATCAAAATTAAATAAAGTTCGGTCGTTAGAACTTAGTTTATTCCATAATGCTGCTACGTTTTTCAATTCAAAGTCAAAGTCATGTGCCACAAATGGCATTATTATTGTGAATAATTTCCTAGCTCTATTACACATTGCTTGACACCTATGAATGGTATGTACATTTAAAACACCTTAATATAAAAAACGCATATCTGCCACGGTTAGCAAAGCATTAAAGCAGGAAGTTGAATAGTTAAAATGACTTTTTTATTTTAAACAATCAATTACTGATTTACTTAATAGTACATTATACACCAGGGGAGAGAAACACTTATTTTTCCTGAGGTGTAGTTTGAAGCCCGAGGGCGAAGCCAGAGGGCTACAAATACATCGAGGGAAAAATGGTGGTCTCTCCCGAGGTGTATATACTATTTTTTCCATGTTCGGGAGTAGAAACACTTAATTTCATAAATAATGAATTAAAATAAATCGGAGCAAAATTGCAATATTTAGAAGCCTTTGGAAATGTTTCCATGCAACGCGTACCATGACAACAGACATTTATGTACAAAAACCTTTGTTATAATAAAAACTCCCTTCCGAAAAGTGTTTTCGTCCCTAGGGAGTAAATGCTTCATTTCTGTCCCGCGTTTGACGCCATAGAAACCGACTTCTACTCCCGGACGTGTAAAAAAATTATTATCTTCCCACTATAATTTTTATATTCCATAGCAAAATATTTCAAGATAATGAATAGTGATAAACACTTACCTTGCTTTTCTTCCAAATAATCTTAATACTGTATCTAGAAGAAAATTAGGAACAGTGTGCACGAAGAAAGATAATATAACGAAAATCCAAGGCGATACGTTTACTGCTAAATATCCTGGATATCGAAAGCCACAGTCAAGTGGATACTTGTTTCTATTAACGAAAACATCTAAAATTTTCTTTCTACTTTGAACCTTATCCGACGTGTGATTATACACTTTCATCTCTTTATCTCTGGAAACAATATATTTGTAACCTGGGTTATGATAAATTTACGGCATTTAATTTATTTAGGAAATATTTACGAAAATATGATTATATTTTATATTCTAAATGTCAATGTCGTAAATGTCTACTTCTCTAAAATATTCACTATGAAAATGAAGAAAAACATTTGTGTACTGCTTGGTAGCCATTTGTTTTTGATTTTGTATTGGTTATATTGGTGACATACTATATCATAAATATGAAATAATCTATAACTATAATATTTGACAGCTGTCAAATAGAAGAAAAGGTAAGAGTAGAAAAAACTGTGCTCCGATTAGTCGATTTGCTTAAGTATTCTAAATGTAGTAATAGGAAAGTTTATCCCCGCAGAGGGTTGGAATAACGACTTGACAAAATTCTGGTGTTCCTTCAAGTTCTGCCCGTGGGCATGCGCATTACTGCTTATACTCCATTACCAACTTAAAGCGTGTTTAAAAGTAGCTTCAATTTATTTTCATCTCTCAGTTTGTTTTTTGTTTATATTGTTATGTTTAAACTGTAAACTGGCATATTGGAGTAGAGAATAAATTGAAATTTAATTAAGTTAATTTATTAAATTAAGAAGATATTTAATTTATGTTGGTATGGCTGCTTGTTTGACACTTGGATATTTTAATTCACGTAAAACTTGATCGTGTAAATAAACTTGCAAGGTCACTTATAAAGACGCTTTTAAAGTTACATGAAAAGAAAAACTTCATCGTGTAATGCACGCTTTACGATGTCCGTTAAATAACACAAAAGTTTCCAATTTATGAGCCGATATTGATAGCGATTTCATATTTTTTAAATATTGCAAATTTTCCTTTATAACTCAAAACGTACTCAAAATATTGAAAAATGCTTCAAATAAATATTTTAGTATAAAAAACAGGCTTTTCGATGAATTGAATGAATTTTTTAGTACATATTTCTGGAGATACTGCATGCAAGTTTAATTTTTTAAATAGGAACCATAGTTAATTTTAGTCCAGTTTAAAACTGCTTTTTTTCTCTTTGCAATGGTGTGTTCGTTTTCATAAATATCTTGTTTAGTTTCGAAAAAAGTATGATAAAAAGTATGGATTTCGTAGTATGCCATGAAAATTTGATATAAACAATTGGATCTAAATATGTTTAGTACATGCAAACCAATTGATATTCATTAACATTTGATAAACGAAACAAAATTCGTTCTTTACATTGAAAACCACTGGACAGACTTTCTTATGAAGCCATACCTACATAAATAATTTTTTGTCTAATCGTTTTTTTTTTTTTATCAAATATTATTGAATTTCCATTGTTTTGAATGTACATAACATATTTAGATGCAATTGTTTTATACCAAATTTTCATGGCACACTACGAAAATTATGATTTGTATTATACTTTTTTGTTTTTCTTTAAAACTGAAAAAGATATTTATATAAACAAATACATTATAATGAGCCACACAAAATTTTCAAAATACGAGGTCACCACCAACATTGACCCATAAATTGGCAACTTTTGTCTAATTGAACCGAGACCGTGATAATTTCCAAGATCCCTTAAGTGACTCGTTTAAAACAGACACTCCCTCCATGGATGATAATAGAAGCGCCTCTATTTCTATCCGTCAGACTCATGAGTTTATGATGTTTTATTGCTTCACAATAATGTTTTATTCATTTTATTATATCAAAATTATTATTTCCTTTTCTGAACTACTACTGCTACTCATTATTCAATATAAACATCATGCTACGGAAACTCATATGTAAAATGATGAGACTATGTAGTAGTCTATATACAGGAGAAATATGCGAAGATATCAAACTCAAACTTTGGCGCTTTTACAAGTGTATCACACAAGTGTATCACTGATGACTTAAGAGTCATCAATGAAATATTGCTATTTTCATAAGTCGTCTATATGTCACTAGTATGAGATTGATATTTAAAAGTTTCATACTGTATATAAATGCACAGAAATATCTACATTATGAGGGAAAAGTTCTATAGTATAATAGGGTATTCAGACAAGCAACTAATTCACGTCAACGTTTCGAGAAAACCTGACAAGCATAAATATTACTATCTAGTATATATTTATAAATATATAATTATAATCGACTATTTATTACTTTGTTATTTTTAATATGCACGAAAATTTTTATTTTGCTTTTTACTAATGGCAACGCTGAAAATAAATATTATGCTTTTATAGTAGACTTTTTCTTTCTTAGTCGACTTTCTTACAACATACTATTAATGGGTTTTCGTGTGGCAGAACATTGTTTTAATCCGTTTTACAACTCATGTAAACGTAATCGTAATCGAAGATGACGTCATAAGTTCTAGTGATATTGCATTGATGAAATGAATTGATAGTTTGACTGGATATCCTATAACAATGTTATACAGACTGTCTATTTTAAATAGGCCACTACAGGGGTCTCGGAAATTATAAAAGATTCAAAGTCGGTTAAAAGTTGCACATTTATGGGCCGACGTTGATGGGGATTTCATATTTTGAAAATATTACATGGTTCATTAGATAATGATACAAATGAGTTTTTTACGAATTTTAATTGTCCTTTATAACTTAGAAGATACTCAAAATGTTGAAAATGCTTGAAATAAATATTTTAGCATAGAGAACAGACTATTCGATGGATTTGATTAAACTTGTGTACAGATCATATCATCGAAAAGCCCTCTATATCTATTATAGTGTCCAAGATCCTTGTAGTGGCCCGTTTAAAATAGACGCCTGGTATATTTAATTATATAGAAAATTTAATTTAAAGCTTTTTAATAAATTTTTGTGTGTTGTAAGTTGTAACCATCAATATTTTTCTAAATTCAGTGTACTTATTATACTAATAATAAATGTAAATTTTTACCTGTGATTAGCAGTGTGCCAAGCTACTGCTATTAAACAGTTAACTACTAAGTCAACCGGAATGATATGAAGAGGTGCATCTTGCGGATAATTCATAATTTTTATCGCACCTGAACATATAGAAATTCCAACACCCATAGACCCCGCAAAAGTATTTGACCAACCAAGAATAGGTTCACGATATGTCTGAGAAACTATAAAAATGGAAAACATAATACAAAAAGAATCTTTATATCATCTATTTTAAAAAGCAATACCTAGGCTGTAACCTTATGCAATACAAACAAAACAAGTTAATAAGCTATATATTATTTTCAAACTAATTTAATTTTAAAGTAAATACACTAGCACATTTTCTAGTCTAAGATTTCTACTTCAGTTTTTAAACTTTTCCAAATAAATTTACTCTTTTCTGTGGCAGTATTTGTTAAAATCAAATTATGTAATACTTAATTTGGTTATTAGTAAGTTTTCATAACTTTATAATAAAAGTACTGATAAATTCCTAATAAAAATCCATACTTGCAACAGGTCTGTATATGGATACAGGTAAATTTTCTCGTTGTTCATTTATTAATCGCTCCGCCAAATGTTTTGTTAGTACATATGTATTCGGCCATTTTCCTAACAAGGTAGGTAATATTTTCTCTATATCCTCTTTACTCATATTTTCTACAAGTTCGATAAAAAACTCCGGTTTATATGATAAGTTAGTAACATTCTCATCTATTTTTTCTGAAATATATGAAGAGAATGCCGTTGATACATGCACAAGTGCCTGAAATTGGAATTAATTTAGAGAATATTATTTAAATACGTATTAGTGTAATACCTCTAAATTCTTCACTTTCTTAGCCATATCGATAACTGATTTTGTTGCCATGATATTCAGAGGAATTGCTTCATGTAAAGGAGCCAAAAAATTTACAGTAGCTGCGCAATGAAATATTATATTGGTTCTTTCAATTATCATATCATAGTCTTCAGTACTCAATCCTAAATTGCTAAGCATTATATCTCCACTTACAAAAATTATTTTAGCGAGCGCTTTTGAATTGGCAGCTTTAACCTTATCAAATAACTAAAATTATATGAGAAAATTAGTAAAATATTTAAATGAAACAAAACGAATGAAGAATAAATAATGGATTCATTATGGTTACTGCTTTATTACATAATTGGCCTGCGAAACTCAAGAGTTAATGAAAATTTAATTATTAAAATTGTCTTACCACATCATTGAAATATTCTTTCTTTCTCCCTTCAAAATTTGTATTCTTCTTCGATCTAGCAGCAATAATTATAGCTTTTACCGGGCAGGATCTTAATAGTTTTTCAACTAAACATTTCCCAGTAAATCCTGTACCACCTGTTATAAAAATTGTTTTGTTGGCATAAAATTTTTGAATTTCTGTTAAACCATTCGTCATATAATATATCTGTAAACAAAATACGTATAATAAATATATAATGTCATACATTAATTAATTATTTAAATAATTCATGATTATTGGAGACTATTTCAGAAATCCAAAATGTAAATATGTAACCAAAATAAATACAAATCAATTTCCATTTGCGAAACTGGAAAAAAAAATATTTTGGTAAGTATGTGAAAAAATAATAATAATGCAATTATCAAATTAAACGCTTCCTTAAAATTTATTCTATGGTTGGAAGCAATATTTAATATAACAAAATTAAAATCGACCAGCACCATGATTTGATTAACCTCCACATACCACTGCTAACTATTAAATTAATTAAAAGATATATTAAATGGTTTTACCTATTATTTGCAAATAAAAACAAAATAGTTGATATCTCACGATACTTAATTAAGTATATTGCAGATATGTGCATAAAACGACTATCGTAAATTACTCAATAATTGTGTTTCAATCTCATAAATAGGACGAACACCGATTTAATAACGTTATGTTCCGATCACGTTGCTTTCGAAAACAGATTTGAAGTGTAAATGTTCTGCCGTTATATATGCTAGTTTAGATGTATAGGCAAACAGGTTTTAATAAATACTAATTTACTTTTTTTATAGTGTTTAAAACTGGTATATATAATCAAAGAAAATATTAATAATATATTAATTAGAAATGAACATATGTATCGGTGCAGAAGGGAAACGGACAATTATAAAAAACCAGTAATAAAATAAAAATGATTTTAATTTTTTAAGATAATAATATCGAAGTCTTTGGGCATACATGCATATAATCTGTCCTATATACATATCATAATGTAGTGTCAAATCCCTAAAGGATAGTGGTCGGTGTTTCTCAATTTATTAAAGATATTTCGGTACTTAAAAGCAGTACGATATATCGAAATACCGTTATACCGAAAACTACTATTCGCAAGACAAACTTGTTGCCTCAAAATATAAACAAATATTAACTAAAATTGTGTTGGTCTCATTCGGTTGAAAGAACATAGTAGTTAGTTCGCCAGTAAAATAACAATACAATTATTATATTGTTATTCCTCCAGCACCATCTACAAATTATTTGATCCGATAATATCGGCAGATGAATAATTAGCTACTAATTGTCATACTATAAACAACAGCATGGTAATATACACAATTCTTATTTTTACCCCAGTGGCCAAAGAAACTAATTTAGAAATTACCCGTTTCCCTATCGCACTATGTACTAGTACATAAATCTGTGTACTCATATGATACTATTTTTAGTTATATCTCTATATTCCATACAAGAAATTTGCATTACACATTACAAATGTTTTTAACATATTTTAGTTTTATAGAATATTTTTAGTGAATTCTTATTTTGTAACCTACTACATATATGTACGTATACCAGATACTAAATGAAAAATCCAACAGGTTGAACACCATGGCGCTCACAGTGCTCGCAGGTGATACCAGTATCACAGCGGTTATTATGCCCACCAAGCCGACTTACAGTTAAATTATCAGTCTAAGGTGGCCGCTCTTTCATAAAATTGTGTGTTGCGTTATGACCACTATGGTCCTACAGACTGTATATTTACCCTTAGGTTACAAAAATCTATTTTACAAACATTGCCAAACAGTATGAATGTAAATACTGTGGACACTTGCTAAAATATAAAAATGCATGGAGATTTGATATTGGTCCCTGGGGAAATTATTCAAAATTTGGCTTTGGCACTCAATCTATCAAGCATACAACTTTTCCTTTTGGCTTTATAATTGATAAATACGATTTCTTCATCGATTTACTACATTTTAATAATCAGCGTGGATATTAATGTTACCATAGTAAGTTAGTTGTATATAATTAATGTATAACATATTTCATATGAAACATTAATGTATTTTGTATCATTATAATTTGAATCGCAACGAATATATAAAGTTTCTTAAACATAAATAACAATTTAATGATCAAAATAATTATATATGTATGAATTCAACATTCACGATTAAACATGTAACTATACATTACTCAACCAATTTAAAAGTCTAATTTCAATGTTTCGTCCCTGGCTCTAGCTGATCTGGGAAAATACAAAATGCCATTTTGCATTTAATTTCCACGCAAATGTATTCATTTCAATTTCTGAATATTGAGAGATTTGGTGTACAGTAAATACGTTAACTGTGTTTTAGCTCATGGAGCTCCAATTGAAAAGCTCTAGTGTTTGGAACGATATCTGTAGCATATTAAAAATTTTATAAAACAAATTGCGCAGATATATCGAAGAAACCACTAATTGAAAAGCGATAGTATTCGGTATGATATCTGAAGCAGTTAAAAAAAATTGCACAGATATATCGGATTTCCTTGTCCACGAAATCGATTACAATATGTATCTACATGCAATATCTTTTGTTCCATTCAGTCCTCCTAGACTCTCCAACCGATTGTAGTGTCTTATGTTGTTTTGTGTCTTGATGAGTTGTGTGATGTGTGCTGGAAGTATATCTTTGTAGTGTGCGAGTTTGATGACTATGTTGTGTTTATTATTGGTGGGTGTCTTATGGCTTGTGTGGTATGTATGTGTGCATTTATTACCATGTGTCGTCTAGTGTGCGTCGGAATGCATTCCACTCTGTCTGTCTGTCTGTCTGTATGTTCTTGTTAACCATGTAGTGTTGTTTAGTGTTATGTTTGTATTCAGTTGTGGTTCGAGTTAAGTTCTGGGAGGGATATGGGATCTATTATACGATTTGTACATTTTTGTAATTCTATATTGACGTGTCTTATTGCTAATAACACCGAGCTGCGATAATAACGACGCGGTCTCATTTTGTGGGCGTGGAAGGATTTCTTTATTATTTATGGTGGTGGGGACACATCTGAGTGTTTTTTAAAAAGGGCGGTAAAGTTCGATGATGATTGATCGATTGTGTACGTCTATGATACAGTCGTCTTTATATTGTTACAGGAGCAGTTCGCTCTCGTAGCGAGGAGTTCGCCCACAATCTCTCTCCTTTATTATGTACACCAGGTGAGTACACAAGTTGCTAAAAAATCCAAAAATTCAATTCACGAATATAGTTACAAATATCAGAAAGCTAACGAATATATAAATCTCTCCACGATAAAATCAACATCTGACGATAGAAGAAATGGGCAGATTTATGCTAGAATGTCCGAAAACAACAAGTAACGAAATACAACCGTATGAGGGCGAAAATGTACTAAGCGAAAAATGAAAGTCAGTAATAACATTTACTGGTACCAGGGAAACAAAAAATACCTAGAACATACTTTACCAGTTGATAAGAAATTTATCCAAATTGTTGGTAGACAGCCAAAGAATGTAACCAGTACCCTGTTCAACCACTCCAACACGATACAAAGTGACAGTTGCAGAAACATACACTAGCAATTGTTGACAAAAAGGAGAACATTTTTGCGTATTAAATCAAATCATGTGCAAAGAACAATTTGCATCTGTAAATACACATATAAATAAATATACCATAAATAAGTGTTCGTTGTTCTGATGGCCCTCTGCAGTAATTAGGCAACAAATATTACGTTAAAATATAATAACTCTAATTAAAAATATTTATAGATACCTGTAAATTCAGGGAAGATGTGGAACAGAGGAAGTTTATAAGTAATCATGGTCTATGAATAAATATGCCACAGCAGTGGCATAAGTATGATCGGAGTGAAGGACGAAAACCATGTGAGGGTTCTTCGCGGGCCTGTCTCCAGTCGTTTACTACTGTGGTTACTTATCAACTGTCTACACTTTTAAGTAATTACCTATGTAATTGGGTTTTCGTAACTTATAACAGGATCACGTCATTAAGTTACGCACTGTTTTATTTGTTATCCAACTTAAAACTATTTGTTACATATGTATTTACATTTAAAGTTGGTCAATATTGACACAATTTTAAGTGTGAAAACCTTACTTAACTGTGATAAATGCCTTATCAGTATTGTGCAATGTAAATATTACGCCAAAGTATTATAGTAGAATATTAGACTGTGGCACCTCGATTTATCAAAAATTACAATAAATGTATAATACAATATCTGGAACAAATATGCATCCAGGTGACACCGTAGTTATTTATATTACATTTTTACACGTTTCATAATATATTTATAACTGATATACTGTATATAATATAATATATTAAATTTTATTTATACATCTTTATATATAATTGTACAAACTCGTATATATTTTCTTCTTACCATAAGATCTCTAACACAAATTACTTTCCTCGAACCCTACGTATCCAGAATCCGTCCCAAATATAGCCGTTTAGTAAAATCATGCACCATACCTAAATAGTGACCCTCAGTTAAATGTGATACATTTGAGTTTCAAAAATACGGACAAAGCATATTTCCAACTGGTTTTTACTTTACACAATATTGAGCTTTTTTTTCTATAGCTATTTTATGGAATATAGTAAAAGTTAAATCACTTTAACAGTTGATAAAGATATGTGCACGTCTTTAAAATGTGTATTAAATAATTTTGTCAAAATATATTAATACATTATATTTTCAGTTCATCGTCAATATTATTAAAAAGAAGTAATATGTCCGTATTATGCACTCGTCAATTTTAGTTAAGATCACGACGCGTTTCGAACTCTCGTTCATTATCAAGTGATCACGTTGATCAAGTTCATCACTTGATAATGAACGACAGTTCGAAACGCGTCGTGATCTTAACTAAAATTGACGAGTTCATAATACGGACATATTACTTTTTTTTAATAATATATTAATATGTTTTGTACATTTTGTCTTTTTGACCATATAAGATTGCATATAATCTTAGACTATCGATGTCATAAATAAATCATCATTTAGCGGCCTTTACACATACACTCTTTCCCGCATGGTTGGAGCGGCACACGCAATCGCGCGCGACGGACGAAACTCCAGATCGGCACACTCCGAAAAAGTGTTGACAAAATATACCAAATTCCAATCGCGCGTTCAATCCCGCAGTCCAGAACGTGAAAGGACTGGAGTGTTCGTCTAAATGCTAAAACTGTTGTGTTTGCCGCGCAATTGATGTGGCGTGTGGCGTGGTGGAAATTTCAAGGAACGTTCAGTGTAGTCAGCATGAATGTACGAAAAACTAAACTTCGTGCTATTGCATGTGCTGGAATTTATATTAATTTATTTAATACAAACAATCAACGACGGCTTCGCATTTGGTTAATTGATTAATTTTTCGTACGCTTCATTTGTTAAATTTTTGTTCAAATATTCTTTGCTTTTGACTCGCCATAGACATGGATTCTCCCTGTATATTTCTATAAAATTTGTTAAAAAATTCCGTGAGAAATGTCCGTGCGTCTGCCATAACTGCACTTCCGAAAAGCGTGTGCCTAAATGCAATAGACATGTACAAACACGCCACACCGGCGCGCATGTTTGTTCACAATCGGGCGTGCGCGCCAATTTACATTTAGACGAACAATCTTTCCCGCGCGGTTGATGTGTGCCGTTCCAAAAACGTTCGAAAAAGTGTGCGTGTAAAGGCCGCTATTATTTCCATAAGTTGATCAGAAATTGTTAATGTTGATATAGTGTAAAAGTAGTGATAATATAATTACTGAATGCATCTGATTTTTGTGATAGTTTTAATATTCAGTCAAAATATCACTGAGAATCAAATAACTATAGAGACGTTAGTATTCATTTACATTTTTCACAGTAATATGAAATTTTTTTGGTTTTTGTTATTTTTTAAGAATTATGATACAAATTAAATCATTTTAACAGCTGAGATAGATGCATGTACGTCTGTAAAATGTGTATTAAGTATTTTTTATCAATAAATATTAATTATATAGTGACAAACATAACATATTCTGGTTTTGTTACGATTTTGCATCATATGGAAGGTTTGACTGAATAGAAAAAGGATGTTGTCTCATTATCTTATTAGCATAACATATCATTATACATTGTTATTTACCATATAAAAGTGTAACAATAAATAATATGGCCAAAATAGACCCACAGATTGATTTGATGTATAAATGTCAAATTTAAATTTCTCGCCCGCTTAGCTGTCATGCAATTATAGAAATTTAATAATAACAGTCACTGACCAATAATTGCTATCTCGCAAGAAAGAGGTAGCAATAATATAATTATTGAATGCATCAGATTGATAATCCGATCACGTATTTGACAGTTTATTTAGTAGTGTTGCTCCAAACTGTTAGATCTTTTTTCACCTTCATGTTGATGTTACTCGTAGCAAATGTAATAGGGTTCTACGCGGCTGGCCAATCAGAAAGTCTGCCAGAGAGGCCATTTTTATTTTGAAGTAAGTTTGAAAATGCAATAATATTAAACCAAACTGAATTTATTGTAAAGTCGAAAATATCATCAGTATCGATGAAATACCGTATAAAACGTGTATATAGAATTGTATTTTATTTTAATATGTACACTTGTTATACTTTGCATGTTTTCTTGTCGACTCCCAGGCATTGCCAAGCGTCCTATATCCTAAAAAAAATCACATGAATGCATTAAGGAGACTTCTTTTTATCCAGGAATACCATTAACCCCGAGTCTGAGCTTGTTATAACATTATATTTTTTTACAGGTATTTGTTGTTACATTTATTAATTAAAAGTGAACGCCCTATCTATCTGCTCTGGCTTTTATTGTTGTTAATGTAACCACCCAACAACGTACGCTATGAATTTTGCTTGTACTATCGCTATTTAATGCATTTCAAAAAAATTCGGCCAAAAAATCGGCATTCTACATGGCCACGTGTTATGTTCAACTTGTGCGACAATCTTTCGCGAATATCGACTCTCTGCTGCTGTTGGTCTCCCTACTGTATGCAGTTTGCATTCCTCAAGCTTTTCCTCATTCGGATGATGCTTATGATGAATTACCAACACCTTTCAATAAATTTAATAGATTGCAGAGACGATAAATAAATAGGAGTAATCGAAAACCGGCCGCTAGAGAATAATCATGTAAGTCCCAAAAAGTAGAATTTACGTTATAATCATATGTTTGTGGATGTAAAAAAATATGCAATTGTATTTAATTTTTGTACGTGACAAATATTTGTATTTTTTTGGTGTAAGCACTAAAAGCTTGTTCAGTAATACTGGCTATTTACGATGTTAATCTCATTTATGGTATCTGAACCAATGTCCTAATTGTTGGATATACTGAATTATAATTATGTCCAAGACATTTTTTAATTCCGTACGTATCAGAATAAATTCAGTAAAGTTTTGTATTAGCATTCACAAGAAAACCTACAAATTTATATTCTAGTATATATATATATATATATATATATATATATATATATATATATATATATATATATATATATATATATATATATATATATATATTGATGATTTTTGTTACTGTTATTTTAAAGCTCGGTACTGACTAGAGCATTCGTGCGCGCACGAGCCCCGTGAGCGTAAAATTGCTCAAGTCAGTACAGGGTGAATTTGGTATTCGCGCACGTTCGTGCTATCCATCGCTTGTCGGTTTCTTCGAACACATCAAAGAATCTGTGTGCTCAATCTGAAAGGAGTTTATGGCCCGGCTACACGTACATGCTTTAACGCGCGCTTGCTTGCACAAACCGGTTTGTATCGGGAAGCGCGTGTGTGTGGCCGGGAACACTGTAGCTCGCATAAGTCGAAAAGCGCGGCTTGTGTTATCTTCGTCGTGCTAAAGATTTTATTTGTGCAAACGAAGTTTGCGCGGGAAAGCTTGAGTGTATAGACGGCATACAAGCCGCGTCTTCAGTTGCCGGCGTTCTAGCAGATGTGTGTGACGCGTATATTTGTTTATGTTAATTATAACAGATAGCGTGGCAACGAACACCGCTATTATGCGTGCCGTTTACTGCAGGGCGTTTAAGATGGGGAATATAAGAAAGGTATACTTACCTCGTTGCCGGCACCCTGTCCAGACTGCAAGATGGGATTCGATAGAGTTTGGGAAACACTCGCGAATGACAAAACGTGTATAGGGTTTAAACTAAATACTTTATTGACTTATGCTCGATTACAACCACACCTCGTCGCGACCGCGTACTATTCGGGAATCTCTGCTTCGCGCTTTACTTGTCGTCTTATATCTGGTTCAATCTACTGACGATGGCAAAACGTCATTGCCCGTTGCACTTGTTTTAGGGAGTTGCTTCACTCGGTTAGTGACCCAGCGGAGTCAGCATATTGCTGCAACCGCCTGCGTTCGCGTACATAAGTGCAATCCGTGCACGTGACTGTTACATAATGTTAAACATGTCCGACGTACGAACTTATCCCAAGCAATTTATTATAGAATTTATAGAATCATGTAAATCATTGCCATGTCTTTGGAAGATCAAATCATGAGAATATTCCGACCGAAATAAAAAGAATGCGGCATATTAAAAAATGACAGAGAAATTAAAGGAAGTAGTTGTTTGAAGTCACTCGGTTAGTGACCCGGCGGAGTCAGCATATTGCTGCAACCGCCTGCGTTCGCGTACATAAGTGCAATCCGTGCACGTGACTGTTACATTACCCACCCCTTTAAGACTGGGTTAATTCCGGAGAATTAACCAAGTCTCCTGGGGCCATCGTCACTACATTGAACCTGCGTCTGGTGTGATCTCTTATCCTAATTACATAATTTTTCCTTAATGCATAGGCTGACGGAGTATGTTTACGTCGGCTGGCGGTATCTCGTGGCGAGGTGCGGGGCCTGGCTGAGGGTTCATTTCCACAATATGAACATCGGCTGTCGGGCTGGTGCCCATGCGTATTCGAGGGTAGAGAGGGGGTGTTAGGACTTCTTCTACTTCGGACTCTCTGCGCTGTGGCTGCATAAGGTTTATTAAATAACGATTCGTCAACGCATGCCACAGGCTAGCCCATAGCACAAACTTCTTTTGCGGTTCGTCTTTGGCGGCTTTCTTCAAACTGAAGAAATTCAGTATTACACTAGCTACGTACCCAACGATTGAGAAGGTGGTATATAGTAGCATAAATACCGAGAACAGGTTTCCTAATCGAGACAGGAAACCCCATACTTGCTCCGCCGCGTTCACCGCCATCTTGGCGAACTCGCTACTACTGAAGACATTTGGTAGGTGATACCCCTGGGTGTCGGCTTCAGCCCCCACTACCCTACGGGCCATTAGGTTTGTCACTGCTCGGCGTTCGTTCGGGAAGAGCAGTGTGTGCTGGAATGCGTCCATTTCGTCCCTGGTGTACACGCCGTGCGAACTAATGGGTGCAATTTTCATCATTGGTAATGTGTCCTTTTCATCGTTGGCATCCAGGATCATCGATTCGGGATAAGCCTTGCGAATGGCAGGGCCCATTTCCACCCACTGGCCTTCCAGGTGGAATAGAACCGGCAGCCTCCCATCGCAATCGACCTGTGTCCCGTACTCTTGAATGATGTGGGTTACCGGCGTCATGAATCTGGACTGGTTCCGGTACCAAATAGGAAGCTCCTGATAACAGAACTCTGTTTTCCGGAACTCCACTATTTTGGCTCCGCAACGTACGATATGCAACACTTCGCCCATCACCCGCCCGGTGTCTTCTCAGGCAGATGGCAGCGTTTTACAATGGAATCGTACACCAGCTCCCTCATATGATTCTTAAAGGCGATCTCTAAGAATAAGAGTTTGCTGAGCACTTGTGCCATCAGGTCCACGTTCTGGTTTATCTTCCGAGACTTCTGGTAGTAGAATCCCAATGAAGTCTAAAAGATAACCAACAGTCGGTTCTGCTCGGTCCTCCACGTCTGCTGGCGACACAGCAACTCTTGACTGACCAGACGTAACGCGAACACCGTATCCTTTGTCTCCACGATGACGTACTTCATGTTGGACTCCGCCTTCAGGTAATGGACGTACTTGGCGAAGCCGCCGCTTACCGCGCTGGTATGCGAGTGCATCCCGCAGTGTTGGATCAACTGTTGCACCGTTACGAGGCACGTGTATACGTGCACCTCTACGTACTTCCGCTCTTGAACGAGCTGGATTCGATGTACCATTTCTTGCGACGCATTTCGTGGATCCCGGCATGGCTGCATGTCTAGCAGCGACACTCGTGATACCTCTGCCTCGGGGTCCGCACAGTAGTATGCCATCACGTCAGCCCATGTTAACATCGATAATACAAGAAACAAACTTACTAATTTAAACATTTTTACAAATGACATAAGACACAAAATTCTCTTAAATTCTATTAATTATGTTAATCTTAATGTTAAATTCGGGAGTTGCTGATCCACGGAAGGTCACGTGCAGTCCCTGTACTACGGGTTAGGTACCCGTTGGTAACGAGTGGTTCGGAACCGGAAGTGTTGTTGGCGTCTGAACTTGACCTACTGGAGTCGAGCTGGGCAGATCTTTGACTGTAATTTAGGTCTGAAACTTGACTGTCATTAATTCCTGCCACCGTAACATTCGGATCAGCATCACTGATTGTTGGAGCAATCGGGTTCGGTTGGCAAGGTATTATTGGTGTTATCCCTAAATGATCGTCGCTCTCTGTTACACCGGCTCGTGTCGGGAAAGTCATCGGTTCTAAATCTGCGTCGGAACGCAGGCACGGTTTCAGACGGTTCACGTGAACCTTCATTCGTCGCCCGAAGATCTCGCTGATAGTCGCGTTTACTTCGTTCAACTCCACGATACGATACGGCCCTGTCCACCGTTTTGCTAACTTAGCACTTGTCCCAACCTTGACCGCCGGTGTATATAAATACACTCGGTCACCAGATTGAAACTTGATCGGTCTCGTCTTTCTATTAAGTCTTGTTTATGCGGTCAGTATTTCGGTCTAGGCGTTCTCTAGCTAATTTATGTGTGATATGCATCCGCTGCATAAATGCGGCTACGTAATTTGTATCTGTATCATATCGCGTTCTCATAGGTCGGAGTATTTCGTCAAATGGTAACTCAATGTCTCGTCCATACAATAAGAAAAACGGACTATCACCTATTGTAGAGTGTACCGTACTGCTATATGCAGACACAGCAAATGGGAGCCATTCGTCCCAGTCACGGTGTTCCGTGTTTATGTAATGTGATAGCATATCTTTCAAAGTGCGATGTGAGCGTTCTAAGTGTCCGTTGGTCTGTGGCCTGTAGGCCGTTGTGTGAAGGCGATCTATTTTTAAACTAGAACATACTTGTTTCATTAACCTTCACACGAAATTTGTTCCTAAGTCAGTTAGTAATTGTCGGGGTGTACCGTGTCTGAGGATTATACCTTTGGTAAAATGCTTCGCCACTGTTTCTGTGGTCTGATCTTTCATGGGAAACGCTTCTAAATAACGAGTGGTGGCGTCTTGTACCGTCAGTATATACTTGTGTCCCGAGTCTGTCGTAACAAGAGGACCTACTACGTCCATCGCTATCCGTTCAAAAGGGCGGTTTGCGGGTTGAAATTTCTTAACCGGAGAAGGTCGCAAATGCGGGGATGTTTTTCGGTGCGCGCATGATATGCACTTACTTACATAAGTACGTACGTCCGCGCGCAAACCCGGCCAAAAAAATCTAGAGTTGACTTTCTCGAAAGTCTTTTCCATGCCTCCATGACCAGATAGGGGTGAATCGTGGCAAGCTTGCATAATACTAGTTCGGATGTTCTTTGGTATTACTAGTCGATCCTGATATCGCTCGTCTTCGGTTTTCCGATATAATAATCCGTCATCATCTAAGTAAAAGACGGATGGACCGTCCGACTGTACTGAATCTATGAATTTTTGAATGACTGGATCTTCGCGCTGGGATTGTTTTATTCGATCGCGATCCCAGATCATGGGTTCGTAGCTCGACTGAGTTAGCATTCGTATAGGCTTGATCCGAGATAGGGTATCCGCGTTCGTATGTTTCTTTCCCGGTCGGTACTCGATTTTTATGTCGTATTCTGCGAGTAATAGGGACCATCGCATCAGTCGATTATTCGGTTCGGTCGTGCTCATAAGCCATTTTAAGGGCTGATGATCAACGATCGCCGTATAGGTAACACCGGAAATGCTTAATACCCCATACTAAGGCCAGGCATTCCCGTTCCGTTGTGCTATAATTCTGTTCAGCTTTGCTAAGTTGACGACTAGCATAAGCGACAGGCATTTCATGCTTATCGTGAATCTGACATAATATAGCGCTGATAGCAAAACCGGAAGCATCCGTACACAAAATAAAAGGTTTTTCGAAATCGGGGTATTTTAAAATCAGTTCATCGGTTAAAACATCGCGAAGATGGGTAAAAGCACTTTCTGCTTTTTCCGACAAGGTGAATCTTGCGTTCTTTTTAGTTAAAGAGCTTAACGGCAATAATACGGACGCGAAGTCTTTAATGAAACGTCGGTAAAATCCTACTAAACCTATGAAACTGCGAATTTCTGTAACGCTAGTTGGAACTGGATAATCTTTGATGACGCGAATCTTTTCGGGATCAGGTTTCACTCCATTACTACTAACTATATGACCTAGATATGCGGTCTCTGTTTTCATGAATTTGCATTTCCTCGGATTCAATGTTAAGTTTGCAGCGCGTAACCGATAGAAAATTAATTTTAATTTACCACTATGTTCTTCAAGATTATCCGCGCTGAAACAGATTATATCGTCCAAGTACACAAAACAATGAGTGACAGTTAATCCTGATAGTACGGTGTACATTAGCCGTTGCCATGTACTCGGGCTGTTCGCGAGTCCGAAAGGCATTCGTTTCCATTCGTAATGACCCCAAGGCACAAAGAAAGCGGTTTTCTCCTGGTCCTGCGAGTCGACCTCTACTTGCCAGTAGCCTTTCGTCAGATCTAAGGTAGTAAATCGCGCCGCTTTTCCCAACTGATCAATGGTATGCTGCAGATTTGGGATCGGGAAGAAGTCGCGTTTTGTGACTTTATTTAATGCTCGGTAGTCAATACAGAATCTGAAAGAATTCTTCCCGGAGGCCGATTTCTTCTCGACTAGCACGACGGGGGCAGAGTATGGACTCGTTGAGGGAGTGATTATATCTGCGCCAAGCATATCGTCAATCAGTTCTTTCATAATTTGTGGATGAATCACCAGTCGGGATGGTGTGCTTAACCGACGAAGCTTTTCCTAACGGCTTATCTTTAGAGTTGAATATATCACTATATTCCACCAAAAACTCTGTTAATTTTTCGCGATCTTTAACGAGTAAATGATCGAGTTCGAATTGATTTACCACGTCTGATTTCTTGACTACCCTTACCGAAGGGCCGTCCGTTGGTTGTTCGCAGATCGAGTCGGCTTCCGCGGCTATCGCTATGGCCACAGGAGTTCTCGTATCCACGCGCACGCTCTCTGGGTTAACGTTTAACAAGTTAACCGTTACCAGTTTTTCTTCCGTTTTGTTGTACGTTGTTAGAGTACGAGCAACTAGGACACCCGGTACATTTAAGTCTGTGGGTTCTAGTACGTAATTTCCATCCGGCGCGCGACAATCTAACCACGCAGAACAAACCACGGTACGACGCGCGGGGATTTCTAACTCCTCCAACAGGCGTACAACGAAGCTGCTCTTGAGGTTGCGTTTCGGGGTTGGCTGTTGTTCCGAATAGGAACCGTTGCCATCGTGCTTTATTTTATTGTGCAAAGTAACACGTTTCGGTATTGGCTGTTGTTCCGGATGGGAACCGTTGCCATCGTGCTTTATTTTATTGTGCAAAGTAACACATTCGATCAAAGGGTTAATTAGCGTAACGTTATCGGCATCGTTGCTCCACTTGCCCGTAGACATAAATAAGACCATATTATTCAAAACGCACTTGTCTGTCGGTTCTTATCTTTGCCTACGTCAGCGGTCCTGGGAACTACACCGACCGTTGAACGCTCTAGACTGCCTGGCGTTGGGAGACAGCGTTCGAGTTTAAAGGACACTAGTTAGTGTTCGCCTTGTGTCCTAGAGTGACGCTCGCGTAGCAGAAGACTTGTTTTTGTTTATTGCAAGACCTAAAGCTATGTCCGGTTTCACCGCAATTGAAACAACGATCCTTCATCTGCGGATATTTTTGATCAGTTCGCAGTGATGACGTTTTCGCTATCGGCTCGCGCTTGCGTTTTGCTGCGCTCGCGACATTTTTCCGCGGTTCTTGAACTGTTTTGTCGGTCAACACCCGGACGCTCGATTTATGCGCGTCAGCTTTCGTTTCTTTATATAACCGCGCCAACACGTCTTCGCAATGTTCAGCATAAGGCAACGCTTCTTCGATTGTTTCAAATTTCCTAATTCTACAGATTTCGTTAGCTAGGCGTGTATCTAAACCGTTGAAAAATTGCTTTATGAGAATCGTTTCTCGTTTGATCCGATTGCGAAGTGACATCATCTCATTGAACTCTACAGCGGGGAACATTTTTGCTGCCGCGATTTCTAATCTTAACGCGAATTTCCGTAATGACTCGTCTTTACGTCGGTATATTTTATAAAACTCGCGTTCTGCTGTTGTTTCGTTTATCTTACGTCCAAATACCGACATTAACCAATCCCGTATCTCGATCACTGTCATTGGGCGTCTATCCGCAGGCAAGGAATAAAAACACGTCTGAGCTTCGCCTCTTAATTTCAACTTAATCGCATTCACAACCTGGATGTCCGTCCATCGGTAACATTCCGCTACTGCGGCTACGTTGTCTAAAAATGCCTCTAATTCCAGACCACCGGAGTATGTATCGATTGTTTTTAGCGCGGACATGGAGCTTGGATCGGTGAAAATGTTATTTGACGTCGTGGGCATCTTGGTTGGGTCGTGATATGGAGGTAAATGGTACGAAAACGGAAGATTCGGTAGCTGTGGAACGGATAACGGGTATGGGAAGCCTCTCAGGCCAGATGGGCCTGGTGGACTGTAGAGATGCGGGTAGAGGTGACCCGGTACTGTTTGCGTGTAACAAAGCGCGTTTGGATTCCCGTATTCGGTCGTTGTGGCTACAACCCCTTGACTTATGGAAGTTGTAGTCGTGGTCGTTAGTCGTGTAGGTGTGCCAGTCATAGCTGTAGTGGTAGTCGTTTCGTTTGGCATCGTGGACGTTCTTCGTGCAGACTGAATTATACAGTAAACAAGCCGTACCGTTCGTCAGTAACTCGAAGCAAATTTTCGATTTTAATTACTATCCTACCGACTGCGCCAATGTAACAGATAGCGTGGCAACGAACACCGCTATTGTACGTGCCGTTTACTGCAGGGCGTTTAAGATGGGGAATATAAGAAAGGTATACTTACCTCGTTGCCGGCACCCTGTCCAGACTGCAAGATGGGATTCGATAGAGTTTGGGAAACACTCGCGAATGACAAAACGTGTATAGGGTTTAAACTAAATACTTTATTGACTTATGCTCGATTACAACCACACCTCGTCGCGACCGCGTACTATTCGGGAATCTCTGCTTCGCGCTTTACTTGTCGTCTTATATCTGGTTCAATCTACTGACGATGGCAAAACGTCATTGCCCGTTGCACTTGTTTTAGGGAGTTGCTTCACTCGGTTAGTGACCCAGCGGAGTCAGCATATTGCTGCAACCGCCTGCGTTCGCGTACATAAGTGCAATCCGTGCACGTGACTGTTACATAATGTTAAACATGTCCGACGTACGAACTTATCCCAAGCAATTTATTATAGAATTTATAGAATCATGTAAATCATTGCCATGTCTTTGGAAGATCAAATCATGAGAATATTCCGACCGAAATAAAAAGAATGCGGCATATTAAAAAATGACAGAGAAATTAAAGGAAGTAGTTGTTTGAAGTCTGGTTTCATTAATTTAATGAAATTTACGTAAATTATATTATATGTTATAAAATGCTGTAATTAAAAATGTTTATTAAAAATATTACAGATAGATCCAGGCGCAGACAGGAATTCAGTAACAAAGAAAATCAACTCATTGCGTAGTTCCTATCGCAAGGAAAAGAAAAAACTAAACGATTCACTAAAGTCAGGTACCGGCGCAGAAGATATTTATAATACCACCTTGTGGTACTACGATTTATTCAAATTTCTGGATGATCAGGAAACACCCCGACAACCAAAGTCAAATTTTGATGAATTATTTTCACAGGTATGATAAAATAAACAGTTTTTAACAAATATACCATTTATTTATTCAAAGAAAATATTATTATTTGAATTTTACTTATTATGTACAAAAATGTTTCGATTTTGTTGGTATTTGTCTATATATCATTTATGTTACACATTCTATTCTGCCAATGTACACTGCCTCCTCATAATTGAAATAATGCAGAAATAGTTCTCTAGTATTTTTACCATCATTTGAAATAGTTCTGTAATGCCCTCTTTCAATGTCAGTTAGAGTAGAATCATCTGTTCGTAAACCTAAGGATAGCGTGCCTTGCAATGTGTCTTCATAATCCAAGCTCCCAGTTGGTGTGTATATGGCAGAATATTTTCTTCTTAAAAAGTTATGAAGCGCACAGCACGTTATAACAACAGCATCTATATTGTCAAGGTTTAAATTTATACTAGTATGAAAAATCCTAAATCTAGATGCTAATATTCCGAATGCATTTTGTACGTTGCGTCTAGGTCTTAATAAGCGATAATAAAATATTTTGCGTTCATTTGTAAGCTCTATTTGATTAAAAGGCTTTAAAAAGTTAGGTGTTAGGGCAAATGCTTCATCACCAATGAAAACATAATTCAGCAATTTTTTGGAATCACTCAGTTGATCTGAGTCAGGAATGTTTAAAGAATTATTTTTTAATTTATTATAAAATGTTGTGTGCTCAATTACACCTCCATCAGATATTCTACCATTAACACCAAATTCAGATATAGTAAACTCATAGTTTGCATTGACGACTGCCATCAAAACCATACTGTGGAACCCTTTATAATTATAGAAATATGACCCACTTCCTTGTGGTGGCGTTATATTTACATATAAACTGGACATAATACCTCCTACTCCTACCTCTTCAAATAATTCAGCACCACGTGAAAAGACAAATAATAAGAGAGACCGAGAAATAGATAATGTAATAACTACTGTCGGAAAACGGTTAATTGAAGTAAGAGCTGACAATAAACATGAAATTTTTGGACGAAATGTCACTGAAAAACTGAGAAATTTACCCAACGATCAGTGAATTTATTTGGAAAAAAAATATTAATGATGCAATTTTTGAAGCAGAGTTAGGAAATCTATCCAGAAATTGTTATATTCATATTCCAACCCCTGCTGTGGAAAAATCTTCAAATGTGCCTGTATGCAATAATTTAATACGATTATCTGCCCCTCCGGCGCCAAACAGTCCTGCATACAGTACAGCAAATTTATCGTCACAAATGCCTTTTTATTCACCGGTTCCTAGTAACTTCACTATCACTAATCCTTCGCAAGAAAACATTTCTGACTACATAAAAAGTTACACACCTATCTAGAGTATAAGTTTTATATGTGAGTGTATTACTAGTATTAATATGATTTCTAATATTTAGAATGTAACTGTTTTTTTTTTAAACAAAATTAAAAATCTGCAACATACCATCATGTATTCTCTGCTTAAAACTTTGTAGATTGCTCGACATGTGTCCGGAATAATTTTAGATAAAGCCTGATGAGAATTTGTGACGGAGAACCTTAAATCTCTATATGATCTTCCAGTTGCCAAAAATCTTAGAGTACAACTTAATCTTTCACGAGGAGATATAGATTCGCATATCACAGTATTTTGCCGTTCTATTAAAGAAGTTACCAATTGCAGTAATTCGTTATACGCATTTTCATCCATTCTCATGTAATTACGCCAGTCTTGCGGATCTTCTCTTAAATCTTTCATTAAATTTATATGAGAATGAATATTTCTTCTCATAAGCCATTTATAATTTTTCCGTTTAATTAATACGCAGTAGAAAAACACTTCTAATAGGAACAATTCTTCCCTTGGCCACATATTGGTCAGTCTGACTTTCAGTGAGAGAGATTTAAAACGCACTGACGGTTCTACAAACTTACCTGCATCATCTGGCCACAGCTGAGTAACCGTATTTATTGCGCAAATTATACCGTACAAGTAAGTCGCTGTCGTGTAGCAGGCGCTTAAGGTGATTCTATACCGAGAGCCTCAGAACGACGAAAAATTCTTCGTCTGATACAACCAAATATACGTTCGGTTTTGAGTAATAGAACATACCATTGGTAAGAGTAGCACTAACCTAGAAACGTATGGCTTGTGTACATTCCCTGTAAAAAGTAACAAGTTTCTCTATAGAAATCCATTGTAATCAGTTGGACTACCTGCTTCGGTAATTGTAAGTACTAAGATGAATGAAATATTTTATTGCTGTAAATTTATGGCTGTTCGAGTGGCTATGTACCCGAAGTAAATATTGTATTGCTGAAATGCAGGATACAACCATTTAAAATATTGGAATCCTGGGTGTTTGGTAAAAATTTTAACAAGAAATAATGTGACATATATAATTTAAATTTAATTAACATACATAAGTACACGCCTTTTTCAATGCAATTATAACAATTTTATAGAAAAACAAATATTTTATCATATTAACATAATGTTGCATGTTCAAAATATAAAATAATCTTATTAATACTATATAACTAATAATGTATCTACTTCTTTTTTTTTCTAATTTCCAATTAGGTTCTCTTGTTGGCATATGCCATGTTTTTCTATGATCGATAATTTGCAGTAGAAGACAATCAATAAAATTTTAATAATTTGTCCTCCATATTGGCTTTCCAGAACTTTTTGTCTCTGGTAATATATTCAATCATCATCGGATAATTTTCCCCCAACCAAATGCCTAATATACATCTACTTTTATTAGTTGTTTCTAATAGTCCCTGTATTTGATAATACCAATCATTGTTTGTATTAGAAACATACTTGTCGTCCTTATATTTAAACATATTGTTTTTAGCTCATCGACCTCCTGTCGAAGAGCTATAGTGTTCGGTACGATGTCTGTAGCATCTTCCGATTTCAAAAATTTTTGCACAGAAATCCCGGACAGACCCCCTGGACCACGAAATGACTATTACAACATATGTCCGTATGTATGTCGCTCGTCCGCTCGCTCGCTCGCTCGCTCGTACGAGATTTTTTTGTTCCACCTAGATCTCTTAAACTACCCAACGGATTTTCACGAAATTTTTTTTGCAGATACGTGTTATGGTCTAGTTGTGCAAGAAACATTTTATTTTTGAAAATTTTCCCTCGTACTCGAGAAAAAAAATATTTTCCAATTTTTTTTCAGTTTTTATTTTTTTTCGGCGTTATTTTTTATTCAATTGTATTCAAAATTTTCATGCATATGCAGGAAATGGAACAATATTTTTCCATATTTTTTATTTTGAAAAATTATGTAAGACCATTGGAGAAAAAAATATTTTTTAAATAAAAATTGAACAAAAGAAGATCAATGCATTTATAGTCGGCTTAGTTTGCTTTGCTTTTGTCAACACGAGAAAATGTATGCACACTTGTTTTAAATTTGTTGTTTTGTTTGCGACCTAGGCACCTAGGATTTTAAAAGTGAATCTAGATAAATAATAATTTGTGATATATTCAGACTTGCACATACGTCGATGAGCTGCAGGCATGGGTGACTAACCCATTCTTTGAATACTAGTTTTATTTATTTTCACTTCTTCTGGTGGGATGTTGTACATTGACAGCGGGCATTTTATTTCAATTAATGTATTCTCATCCGCTACGCCTTCTTATAATCTTCTTAATTCATATCTGTTTTTTCACAGTTATCCCCATAATACGGATCTAATTCATTTTTAGCATTTCTGTTGTGTTTTTTATATGCTTCATTTTTACTTACATTTTATACATAGTATAAAGGAAGTATAGGAATCATGAAAAATTTCGATTGCGAGATTTTGATGGAAATACATGTTATGAGGTCCCCTGAATACGTTTTGACTATTTTCGCAATGACGTCTGTGTGTGTGGATGTGTGTCTGTATGTTCATTATCTCAAAAACGAGCAAAGGCAGAAAATAACGAGATACGGAAAAAGTTTTCAAATGAAAGTTATGGGAAACAATAATTTGAAGAAAAAAAGCTCTATGCATTTCTATCTCTATCCAATTTTGAGTAAAATGTATTTATATATTAGCATGTATTTAAAATATCATATATGCTATGAAAACAAAACAAAATATTTACAGAAACACGCATTTGAAATGTCAAATATGTGCCAATTTAAACTGAGTATAAGAAAGTAGTGTGGTGACCACACCAAATTTTTCTTCTTGTCATTTGTTCGAAACAGCAGAAAGATCGGTTCGTATTTTAATTGGGAATTTACTTATACATCCATATTTACCCGTAGAACTTCTTATGACAATATTTTATTTATAATCTGTTTGGGGTATGTCATAAATCCTTTGTATTCACCCTTACAAAAGATTGCCGCATCGAAGGTTCATGTCATCAGTACATTCATGGAATTGCATCTTAAACGAAAGCTTTTCGTTTTGAATGTACCTAAATTTAGACACCGAAAAATGTTGAAATTGACCAAATCGCCCGCCGTTCTACAGCCTGTATACGTTATATTTTTCTTATAAAACAAACATATGTGTATAGATGAGGGACTAGACTACAAAATGGTGGAAACCGATTTTCGAAGAAAGACTTAGTTTGCTAGTAATTTGAAGTTGAAAAATAGGCTAATTTCAAATGTATTTTTTTCTGTAATTAAAACAAAAATTTAAAA
Source organism: Carabus problematicus (assembly GCA_963422195.1). Lineage (NCBI taxonomy): Eukaryota > Metazoa > Arthropoda > Insecta > Coleoptera > Carabidae > Carabus > Carabus problematicus. The sequence goes on along the minus strand of OY728585.1, from coordinate 9,787,209 downwards.
ATCGGTGACCACCACTTTGTAGCTTTATCCTTCAAGAACAATATGCAAAAATAATTATATTGATATGTCTTTTTATAAAAGTAGGAGAACGGCGCGCGATTTGCTCATTTTAGGCTAAAAATCGGGTGGGTATAGAATCGCCTTAAGTCTGCTCATTTCTTATGCGCGTACTAATGATGTGGACTAGACCTGGACTATTATTAAAAGATGTACAGCAATTAATGCAGCAATAATGTTGCAAAATATATGAAAATGAATATAAGCATGAGAAAATCATGTTTACAATAAATATTTTTACATATTTATTGTAAGCATGACTCACCCAAATTTTATATTCATTTTTACATATTTTGTATCAATTAATGTATATTTTTAAAAGCATTTTAATTAGTATTAAATATTTATTTTCTGTTTTTGAACGTACAATATTTTACATATCTATCTCTTGCCTATTTTCTAATAAACATTCTTTATTTACACCCTACAATGAAACACTTGGTCGTATGCGAAGACATTTCTACTTGTAATTGAAAATAGATTTAATACACATTGGGCAGCAGTAATTCAAAACGATAAAGTGAAATCGTAAAAAACGAAATAAACAGCGTAAAACAGCAAAAAAAAAAAGATTTGGACACAACGTACTAACTAATTTCTATCGATTGCTACTGATTCATAATCCACTAATTTCAAAATGGAAGACAAGAACAAGACAGCGTCTTTTTTCTGCCAGAGAGAGAAAGATGTAGAGAGAGACATGCAAAGAGTTTTGCCAAATAATGAATGACGTTTAAGGGAATGGACGAGACATGTCAATATAAAAGACTTGCATCAAAGTGAAAACGAAAGAGAGAGATGGATTTATGGAAAGACCGTAAATTTTATGTCTACTTTTATTTCATAGTAGTGCGCATGCGTAGTGAACCTCGTAATTTTGATTTTTTTTTTTTACTTATGCGCATGAGTAGTACACCACGTGGTTATATGAAGCCAGGAAACTGCAACGGATCACGTGTTGTGTTTGCCTTTGCCACTATCGCCATGCGGTACATTTTTAATATATTTTTCAAAATAAATATTTCATTAAATACAACAGCTGATTGAGGACCACTGATTACGCAGACCCAGTAGGGGTGAGGCTCATAATTCCGACATCGCATAACTCCGCCCCGAATTGACGTCATTATACGTCACTAATACGTCAAAACCTGCAGTCACACCAGCGAAGGAAAATAGTTGAAGATTGTTGAAGATTTTAATTTTTGTTTCATGACATGTGTAGTTAAAATAAGATTCTAAGATCTGCAGTGATATACGTAGACCTTATTAGGTTGTATGAAATTAATTTTATTTTTTAATAGCACTTTATTCTTTAGGTGAAATTATGACCTTTTCAAATGATGTCGTTTGTGCAAGCTGTCATTTAAGTTAACCTATTTGTTCTGTTATGCATTTTATAATTCTTACTAAATGTTTCTATCAGAAAATACTAATATCATGAAGATTTCATATAAAATATGTTAAGGATTGGATTATTAATCTATGAAGAGTATAGAAATATGCATATCTTGGTGCAGAAAAGAAAAGAACCAGAAATACAATCCCCAAGAGAATACACAATTCAAGTTACAACAATTATGAAATAATAAGAATTTTATACATTCCAGGATACCTATAGAATAAGAACAGGAACCTATTAATGCAATAGCCCGTTTCAGATGTGGAAACAAGGAAAGAGCGAACAAATTCTGGCAATATACAGAAGAACGGATATGCAGAATATGATGTGAAACTGAGGAGGAGACGGTAGAACATATTGTGGCGATCTGTTCACGACCAGAAAGAAAGGAGGTACAACTACGTATATTCGAAGTGCTATAGAACACTGGAATGGAAGTACAGTGGAATCTGCAAACCAAGAAGAAATGACGAAAATGTTCATAAATATATAGATTCAAAAAGAAATTGCATAAGAGTTGGCCACGGGTATATGTTTCTATATGGAAAAAATAATTTCATGCTAAGGTTTCATGTAAAATATGTTAAGAATTGTGTTATTGTTCTATTAATTTATATAAGAATCTTTTGTTATAGCAATATATCAGTATTATTTTCGTGCGAATTACTATGATAACAATAAAGACTGGAAAGGCAATATACATAAATGTGATTATAACTATTCATCGCATTAATTTGATTATATTGTAAAACATTACACATCACGAACTTATTGCCTGTTGGCAACTATCGGAATGATTAAGTAATGATCTATTTATGTAACTAGCAATATATATAATATTTGTCAATGTTTTTCATTCTATTTCTAATCAATGTGATTCAGTGAACATTTTAATATTAACATTACTTTTTACAATTATTACACGATAGTAATCAAAATAAATTCAAAATACGCCACTTGTAGACACTGTATATAATATTTCGTCAATTGACGTGATGTCGGAATTATGACCCACTTGTGATTTTCATATTATATGACAGAATTATCAATGTTTTGGTTTTATTTTGTAATAAATATGTTCTAGTGGATTGTATAACATCAATTTCTTGTCTCTTACAAGAAAAATAAAAATTTTCGTCATGAAGAATTCAAAATGCGCCATCTGTTAATCATTTTCCCAATAGACGTGATGTCGGAATTATGACCCACTTGTGATTTTCATATTATATGACAGAATTATTATGTTTTGGCTTTATTTTGTAGTAAATATGAATTAGTTTGCTTTCACACCCTTTACTAAACATACATTAAAAAAAACATATTTATATAGAAACAGTGCAAGGTTATGTATGTACTGGATAGTCCATCATTGGAATTATTGTCAAATACGATTTGTTAACACATTTTATAAGAAAACTATGTTAATTATCCCAAAGTGATGCACATCAGTATTTAGCTAAATGTTATATGTATCGAGATTAATAATTACAAAGGCGATATTTGTACATATACAAAAGTTATATGATTATAAACAACCAATGGTTCACTTATGCATATTTTTACTAATTAATTAGAATTATGCCCTTATAATAGTATTATTTTATTAGTACAATATTTTCACCATATTACACCTTACATTTCATTAAAGATCGCATGTTTATATATATTTTTAAATAAAAGTTATAAACATTTACCTCATATCAAATGTTATGTTATAATATAAAGTAACATCGTATCCACATTTAATGGGAAAGTTTGTATTTTATATTGAAATGAAAATATTATCATTTAAAATGACAACTCTTAATGGACCACCCTTTTAAAAGTTAAATGTACTATTTTGCACAAATAAATATATTCTACATCATCCTTGTTTTCTGTTGTTAACATATGTATCCTTCGCCATCTACATACAATTTACTGCTCACAAGAAACCCTTCCACAGTTTCCCTATAATTTGTTTAAAATCACTTGAATATACTATAGTATAACAACTGAATAAATATAATATATTATGTTCAAATTTCAAATTTCAAAGGTTTTTTATTGTTCATGTACGCTTTATACATAATTTTGTACATTGTGTAAATTATACATTGACGGACTCCTACATAACGTTATGTATGTTTATTCCGTGGTTATATTATATGTTAACTTAAAATAATTGGTGTGTGTATTTGTTTACAATGTGTGTTCGTGTGGTGTGTGGGTGTGTTTTAGCAGGAAAATTTTTGCAAAAACCTGCTTTAAGAGAGTTGTGACTTAGTCTACTGTTTATCTTAGTCTATACTTACATACTATTTACTATTTACATATTTACATTTATAGCTATCTTATGCCTAACTTAAAGTAAGGGGGTTTGTGTTTGAACAACAAGTTGGGATGTTTGTCTGGGGTTTTGTGTAAGTCTTTAATGAGTGGATTGATGTGTGTTTGTTTTTTATAGAAGTTTGTTGATATTTTGTGTATGTAATCTTTTATGTATTCTATATCAGCGTTTTCATGTAGTGATGTGATTCTTGTGTAAATGTCCGAATTTGTGATGAGTCGTAGGATTTTGTTTTGATACCTTTGTAATATCTGCATAGTTGTGTTTGGGATGTGGCACCATACCGGAGCAGCGTAAGTGATTATTGGTCTTATAATAGCGGTGTAAATTAGCTTTTTGTTTGTTGGGCTCATTCGAGTGTTTTTAGCTAGTAGGGGGTATAATGTTTTGGTGGTGGCGTAAGCTTTGCGTATTGTTTGTTTAATGTGGTGTTTGAAGGTTAGTCTGCTGTCCAGGTGCACTCCTAGATATTTGACTTTGTTTGTGATAGCTGTGGGTGTGTTGTTAATTTTGATTGGGGTGAATATCTTTGTGTTTGTGTATTTTCTTGTAAATGTGATATTTTCGGTTTTCATTGCGTTTAGCTGTATTTTCCACTTTTCAAAGTATTTTTCCAGTATGTTTGCGTGTATTTGTAGTTGTTTATTGGCAACTGTGGCTGCGAATGAGTGCGAGTATACGGCAGTGTCGTCTGCGTAGAGTGCAGTGTGTGTTTTGTCGAATTCTGGTATGTCATGGATGTTGTAGTTGAATATCGTTGGTCCAAGTACCGATCCTTGGGGAACGCCTGCGTTTACTGTTTTGGTGTGAGAAAGTACTGTATTTACTTTCACTTGGAACTGTCTGTTTATTAAGTATGTGTGCAATAGTTTTATTAGTGTTGGGGGGTATTGAATTTGGATTAATTTATAGATGAGGCCGTTTATCCATACTCTGTCAAAAGCTTTCTGTATATCAAGAAGGAGCATTGTTGTATATATTATGTTTGTCAATATATAATTAATATACAGGTATTACGATAAATACCTGTAATGTACGTATGGAGTAAGAACTCCAACCATCTGTATATTTATCCAATTCTAAATGATACTTTGACTGAATATTGTAACTGCAAAAAACCTGGTCGGGTGGACAATCTGTTACATTAAATAACTATATTATTGTTAGATTTCCATTGAACAGTCACAATTCTTGATCAAAACTGAGTCTTGCTGCATATGGATGTGAGATACGTCTTGAATTTCAATTGAAAGAACTTAAATGTTTATAACTTTTATTTAAAAATAGATATAAACATGCGATCTTTAATGAAATGTAAGGTGTGATATGCTGAAAATATTGTACTAATAAAATAATACTATTATAAGGGCATAATTCTAATTAATTAGTAAAAATATGCATAAGTGAACCATTGGTTGTTTATAATCTTATAACTTTTGTATATGTACAAATATACATACATACATACATACATAACATCACGCCTTTCCCATTACTGGGGTAGCAGGCCCTTTATTTCCTACAATCACTAAAAAAAAATATATATATATATATATATATATATATATATATATATATTATATATATATATATATATATATATATATATATATATATATATATACAGTGCGAATAATGTAAGGCTATACATTGGCAACTTTATTTTAGCGTTAATCAATTTGCCCATGCTAGTATCAACTCGTTGAATAATTTAAAATTAGACATAGGGCATTTACTTAATGTTACCATGGTGATATCATACAAAAACTCCAATTTATTATGGTTGAATAATGTAAAATTAGACACCAGTCCACAGACTACTATATTTATTTAAATCATTTACAGAATTTATTCCAATATTTTATTAAATCTATTACATGTTATTGAATTAAAAGTACACTTCAAGTACTGAAATTGTAATTGGTATCAGTACATTTCCAAAATCACTTGGGGGTGATAACTAAATTTGCCATCATGACATGTGATGGGCCCTGCCCGGGAATTCAAAGCTGAAATAATCAGAAATTTCTCGCAAAGACGCTCCTTCTAAATACCAGGAATACATCTTAAACTTTTCTTCTGTGATGTACATTTTTTGCACTAATTATTACGCAAACTCGTGAGATATCAGTAACACAATATTGAAAATAGTGACATTTACCAAAACAAACGTCATTGTAATTTCAGTTGTTACTGACATGGGCAAATTGATTAAAGCTAAAATAAAGTCGCCAATGTATAGTCTTACGTTATTCGCACTGTATATATATATATATATATATATATATATATATATATATATATATATTATATATATATATATATATATATATATATATATATATATTATATATATATATATATATATATATATATATATATATATATATATAGAAAACTGCCTTTCATTCCTTATTTTCTAACAATAGCTCGCCAAATACTCCTATCCATACATAACTGTCTCGCCTCGTTAATATCCATACACCTTGTCATACATGCTCTCCTATTATTTCTACTTATAATTTTACGTTCACGCAAAACATTTTCTATCATATTCATCCATTTACTCCTCGGTCTTCCTCGCATTCGTGTTCCTTCAATTTCGCCTTTGTAATTATTAATCTCGATACATATAACATTTAGCTAAATACTGATGTGCATCACTTTGGGATAATTAACATAGTTTTCTTATAAAATGTGTTAACAAATCGTATTTGACAATAATTCCAATGATGGACTATCCAGTACATACATAACCTTGCACTGTTTCTATATAAATATGTTTTTTTTTAATGTATGTTTAGTAAAGGGTGTGAAAGCAAACTAATTCATGTTTACTACAAAATAAAGCCAAAACATTAATAATTCTGTCATATAATATGAAAATCACAAGTGGGTCATAATTCCGACATCACGTCAATTGGGAAAATGATTAACAGATGGCGCATTTAGAATTCTTCATGACGAAAAAGTTTATTTTCCTTTTAAAGCCCGTATGACACGGTCAATGTTTTTGTACATTTTTAATGTCAATTTTTAAGTTCAATTTTTCTGTACATTTTTGTGAAAGTGAATCATTGAAAGAAAATATTTCTGTATGCAACGTATACAAGATTTTCACTTTGTGAGCATGCGCAGTTGTCGAGACAGTTTGAAATGGTTAACTATTTTTTTACGAACTAACCAAACTTTGTCTAATATTGAAATGGATTCAAGTGAGGACGAATTATTAATATTAGCAGCATTAACTACTGTTACGGCTACAGTCTATTAATAACGAAACTTGCGACCACGACATTTTATTAAAAGAAAAACGTTTGACGTTTCAATCAGCTATTACGCGCTTATGCGCATCTTGTTTGCGCAATTAATTGAAAGAAACATTGAAGGAAATAGAACCAGTTCTATTTTTTAATGTACATTAAAATTGACTGAAACATTGAACTACTTTACGTGTATGATACGTTCAATTTTTGACTTTGTAAAACATTGACATTAAAAATGTACAGAAACATTGACCGTGTCACACGGGCTTAAGAGACAAGAAATTGATGTTATACAATCCACTAGAACATATTTATTACATGTCATATAACATGAAAAATCACAAGTGGGTCATAATTCTGACATCACGTCAATTCCGAAAATAATGAACAGATGGCGCATTTTGAATTCCACATGAAGAAAATTTTTATTTTACTTGTAACAATGAAGGAATTAATGTTACACAATTAACTATAACTAGAACATATTTATTACAACCTAAAACAAAAACATTTCAAATATTAACCCGGTATTAAGTAATTTTTCTATGATAAACGCTTATATTTAGTCGTATGTATGCCAAATTACTAATTGTAATATAGCTTAATTTGAAGAAATTTTAATAACAAAACTGCAAGATATTGAAACATTGATATTTATACTGTAATTATTGTTATTAACAAATGCTCTGGGACACATTAATTAATATATTTCTTGGTGTAATTTTACTTTCAATACTTCTTACTTTTGGTAGAACTATACAAATTTTGCCTAAAATTCGCGCATGTGATTCTGACTTTGATGACGTGTAGGCTTTGACGTCATTGTCGGAATTATGAGCTGCTCCCCCCAGAAGCATCAGGTAAAAATAAAGACAGACAAAATGGATCTTGCATAAGTCTGTCGCACTCTCTCTTTCATTTTCAGTAAAAGAGTCTGCATGTCACAAGAGTCTAGCCGTCAGACCAATTTATATTCGAAGATACACGATGTCTATTTACGAAATAATACGACATAATACGAGCAAGTATGTTCTTAGTTCATAATTGGCGGCAATCGTTTGTAACATACATTGTCTGCAATTGTCTGTGAGAATCAAGGAATATAAGGAAGTATCACTCCGCCTCTATTTTTGGCTATGATAACAGCGCCTCTCACCAACTGTTGTCGTACTAAATCTGAGAGAGAACGCTATATTAATAAGAGAGATAGGGAATGTTTGAATTTGACGTTTAACGTGTGTTGTGTGTCAAATGTGTACGGTTTTGTAAGATATATATTTATTAGTGTTAGAAATTCGTATTTTTCTTTTTTTGACTTTGAATATTGTTTTGTTGTATGCAAGTAAGTATTATATATATTATATTACGTAATATCAGTTATTTTAGTACTGTATGAATTGGTTTTTCTTTTTAGAGATGAGTTGTTGCGTTCCGGGATGCGACAAATATTCAGGAATGAGTAAAAAGTTTACTCGATTGCCAAAGCAGAAATCATTATTAGAAATTTGGCTGAAAAACATAAACAATCCGTTGCTTTTTGGTTTGGAGGAAAATAAATACAAAAATTATGTAGTGTGTATTAGACACTTTGCAGCAAAATGCATTAATACGTCTGCAGTAAATACTCAGAAATGCATTATAAAAGGTTCAATACCTACTTTATTCTTGACCAAAAGTAAGTACACACCCACACCCACACACACACACACACACACACACATATATATATATATATATATATATATATATATATATATATATATATATATATATATATATATATATATATATATATTTATTTATTGTATTACAGATCAATTCAACGATGATATAAATTTTAGACAATTATACGAGGAATCAAAAGCCGGCACAAGTGGTATTTATTTTAGAATTATACATTATTCTCGTTCATATGTGTTGTCATCGGTAGTATATGTCTCATTCATTATGTGTTGTTATTGTTCTAGTATTTCATGTGTCATATGTGCGAAAAACTATGTAAAATTCATAAGGGAGTATTATATCATTACAGTAGTCAAGTCAATAAATTAACACCGAAGGCGAAGTACTTACATGAGTGCAACAAAATTTTAAAGAAAAAATATGTTTCAAAGTGCAAGGCAGCAAAACGCCTTCAGGACATTTACAAAATGTCGGTTGGGAAAAGACAACCTCGTATTATAGAACGAGCCATTGGCACTTTAAATTCTGTGACAAGGAATTTTTTAGCGTGCAACATCCGGGAGAGCAATAAGAAAAAGCAAGGAAGACGATTTACTTTAGACGAGAAAATCATTGCAATCTCCTTGTGGAAGTCCATGAGAGGATCGTACCGAATGTTGGAGAAGTATTTCACGGTTCCGTGCAAAACAACACTGAAAAGATTGCTTAATCGTATTCCTTTTCATCCAGGCATTAATAAATTATTGCAGCACCATTTGTCTTCTGTTGTAAACGAGTTGCATGACGACGAAAATAAATACTGCTGCGTACTGTTTGACGAGGTAGCCATCAAGCCACATTTAACATATGATGTAGGGCAAGATTTTATATGGGGTTTTCAAAATTTTGGCACGTCACAGAAACCTCAGTTTGCTGAGCACGCATTAGTTTTTATGCTTCGAGGTTTCGCTGGTACCAGGTGGAAGCTACCTTTTAGTTACATGTTTGTAGGAGCAACCACAAAAACTCCAGATTTAGTGCGTTGCATTAAGGAAGTGATTGAATCTGCGTTATCTGCGAACTTTCGCGTTGTAGCTTCCATTTGTGACCAGGGGGCCTCGAACGTAGCAGCTATAAGGGAACTCAAGAGACAAACTGAGGTACTCTGTCGTCGTGAAGGGAGGGAATTTCGGCCTGAAACTTATATGATAAAGGGTAGGGAGATTATTCATATTTTTGATCCCCCTCACTTGTTGAAAGGAATAAGGAATAATTTGTTGACAAAAGACTTGCAATTTACGTACAACGGACAGATATGCACTGCGTCGTGGGATGACATTCTTCGATTTTACAAATACGACACCAGAAACTTATCGACTCTGACAAGATGCCCATCTCTCAAAGAATCAAATGTTGTTCCAGGGAAAATCCGCAAAATGAGCGTGAAGAATTGTGCACAGGTTTTTAGTCGCACGGTGTATGTTTCCATGCACAATTTGTTAAGAGAGATGCCATCTTCTGACATTCACGGACTGACACCACGAGCTCAGGGTACGGTAAATTTGATTAAATTCTTGGACGAGTTATTCGATAGTGTAAATGGTTTTCGAGGATATGATGAAAATGTACGTGATTTACGTCGTAGTTTATCACAAAATTCTAAACACATAACGTTTTGGAATGAAGCTAAACAAATACTGCGCTCAATGAAATTTGTGAAGAAATGTGATAGCGGTGCAGCTCTCCGCAAGGATAGTGTGCTACCACCTTCCTTGACAAATTGGATCGTCACCTTGAATAGCTTCGCATATTTGTGGAAAACTCTAATGGATCAGGATTTCGCATCTATTAATTTACGTGCATTTAACCAAGATCCATTAGAGAATTTCTTTGGAAGTATTCGAAGCCATTTAGGTTGTAATTCGAATCCAACCAGCGCAGCTTTTGTGTCTTCATACAAAACGTTATGTATTAACAATTTTGTATCGGTTAATTTTTTAGGCTCTAACTGTGAGCAGGACTCAGATCATATGTTCACAGATTTGAAAAAATTATTGATTACTGCTGAATCAAATTTACCAGACTCTGAGACTAACGAACAAGCGACTACAAACTTACACTTACATACAACAAACAATGAACCATGGGACCCTGCACCAACGGCTTACGTAGCTGGGTACGTCGCAAATAAGATTTTGACAAAAACTAACGCGACAGACTGCGACTTGTGTAAGCGAGAATTACTGTCAACAGGAACGTTACCAGAACACTCGTTCATAAATGAAATGGAAATGACAAAGGACAAATTAACAAGACCTAACACAAACTTTACACAGACTGTACAGACAATTATGGACCTGACATACAAATTATTACCTTCTTGCTGTCATCAACGGGGAATCAAAAATATGATTAAAAATTATGTTTTGCAACATGCAAATTTTTCAATTTTTAACTGTGAAATTCATAATTTGAAGGATACATGTATCGATTTCACCATAAAATTTATTATTTTTCAATGGTGCAAACAAATAAATAGATTATTAAATGGTGAAGATACCCGTATCCGGCACACTATGGATCCTATACAAAGACTTGCGGCTGAACGTTATAAATCAACATTAAAAAGCAAAAATCGTAAGTAACATAATTAAACTTTTTACACGTCCGGGAGTAGAAGTCGGTTTCTATGGCGTCAAACGCGGGACAGGAATGAAGCATTTACTCCCTAGGGACGAAAACACTTTTCATAAGGGAGTTTTTATTATAACAAAGGTTTTTGTAAATAAATGTGTGTTGTCATGGTACGCGTTGCATGGAAACATTTCCAAAGGCTTCTAAATATTGCAATTTCGTTCCGATTTATTATAATTCATTATTTATGAAATTCTGTTTCTACTTCCAATCGTGGAAAAAATAGTATATACACCTCGGGAGAGACCACCATTTTTCCCTCGATGTATTTGTAATCCTCCGGCTTCGTCCTTGGGCTTCAAACTACACCTCAGGAAAAATAAGTGGTTTCTCTACCTTGGTATATAATGTACTATTATATTTCAAAGATTGGCGAAGAGCTGATTACATTTTGAGTATATTTGTGTGTATTGATGGATATTCATTATCTTCATATTTATATTATATTACTTCGTATGATACTGATAATATATGTACATTTATAACAACATAATTGTTTTTTTATTTACAACACGGCATTATGCCGGGTTTTAGGACATGGTTCCACTTAAATCTCGAATCGAAATGAACAATATCGCATTTGTTTAGTAGCATTAATGTTATTTACTCCTAGCTAATATACAACATAGTTTCACTTCTATATTGTTCATTTTGATTCGAAATTTAAGTTGAACGTCGTCCTACAAACTCGACTTTAAAAATTCAAAACTACAGACTACTGACAAGTAGCGCCGCCATTGTTATACGGATTGCTGACAAACTACTCGTAACTGTCTAAAAATTTTTACATTGAGTGTACGTTCCCGATATTCCCTGGTGAGAATGACGGAACGTAGTGCAGTGTAGTGGTTTGTGTAACACATTTGCTATTAGTTGTTATTTGTAGTTGTTATTTATATATTTGACTCTTTTTCTCAGGTATGTAATTGTTTAATAACTACATAATCAAAATTAACCAGATTTTTTTCTCAATAGTTAAGAATGGAAGATAAAAACAGGAAGGATGAAACAGGTTACATTTGTAGCAATTGTGAGCGAATATTCTCTACAAAACCCAGTCTTCAACAGCATTATAAAACTCACTACACTTGGCCTAACCAAACATTCATCAACATGCAACAAAAATAACCTTAACAGCAACTCTAAAGCACAAGTACATCACAAGGTAAAATGTGCAATGTGCCGTTACGAAGATTCTCAGATAAATGTGTTGAAACATTATAATGAACAACATGATATTGAAATATTCACAGAATGTATAAAATTTGACAATTTCAACGAATTTGAAGTGGAAAGATGACACTGAAAAGACTGATACTTCTAAAATATATTTATTTGAAAGGCAAGACTGTAAAACGACTTGATAAAGCAATAAATGCTATTATGACGCTGGTGCGAGATAAACTTTGCGATAGACTAATCATTTTACATAAAGGTATAAAAGCAATTACTGTTTTTAAACTATAATTTTTCAATGTGTTTTCTTTTTTTAGGCAAAGTATCAACAAAACTAAGTGCATTGAGGAAAAGGCATCAAAATATGGAGCAAATTAAAGAAAAACCCATTATTGAGGAGCAAGTAGGAAAATGGATTTTGTCCTCTGCATCTGGGCACGAACTATATACAATTGAAGTGGCTAATCTCAACTGTAAATGTGAACTTAAATGTATGAAATGTGACACATGCATTCATGGTTATATATGTTCGTGTCCAGATTCATCAGTGAAGTGGAATATGTGTAACAAACACACGACCCAACGTTCTTATTTCGGAAGACAAAAATTTATATATTCATTGTGATACCACAGTTGCAGAAAAAGAAAACGCTTTGAAGCAACTTACGAGTACTGTTTCTTAAAAAAAAAAAACTAACATTTGCGTTATAGATAAATATAAAGATAAAATTTATGAAACATTTCAATCAGCTATGGCAAAATCCACGACGATGGAGCAATGTAGTGCCTTACACAAGGCAGTAGCACCTCTTGCAACTACGTTAGCGGCTATGGAGTCTCCGCAGTTAGAGAGTTTTCCACGTTGCAGTGAGAAACATACAAGGAAAATTAAACAACAACGAAAATTTATCTCGACTAAGAAATGTAGGACAAAGGCAACAAATATTTTTAAACAGCCTTCGATGGATGAGAAGAACAAATTAGCCTTCAATCTGTTGCATTTTGCCAATAGTAGTACAGGTAATTAATAACTAACTTCTTTGTTTTTTTTAAGAGTTTTTTATATTATATATATAAATATATATATATATATATATATATATATATATATATATATATATATATTTATCTATAGAGAGAGAGAGAGAGAGAATGTTTTTTAAGAATTACCTATTTTTGTTATGTGCAATATATATATATATATATATATATATATATATATATATATATATATATATATAATATATAAAAAACTCTTTAAAAAAACAAACTAGTTATATGTATACTTACATAGTTAATAATTGTAACTTCTTGTAAAGCATGTAATAATTTTATACTACATATTTTATACTTACATATAATACATAGCCATATATTTTTGTTAATTTAAAAAAAAAATGTTTAATATATTATAATAAATGATTAATTTATTTTCCTCGTATTTTTAACTGCGTTTTTTTTTTTAATTTTTTTTTTCGCAGCTACTTAGCTTCGTACAAAAAAATAAATGAATAATATATTTCATATTGTATAAAAAACAAGTAGTATGTAACAATAACTAATGCAGAACCACGACTTCCCGATTCCGTACATCTCAAACTTACATGTTCGTGCGAGTTCGGAAATATAAATTGGTCTGACGGCTAGACTCTTGTCTGCATGTCTCGTACATTCTCTTAAACGTCCTTGCAATTAATACCTAGACGGCCATCTGTAGCTGGGAAAATAAACTAACAAACATTGCTTCAAGTACACCTAAAGCGTTTCCTAGCACTGGTATTTCTTGGTTATTGGCAGTTATTGGTTATGAGCTTAGCGAATTACAAATACACGAAAAATATATGTCATTTCATAAATGCATATACAGATCCTTATAAAAATGAAAAGGTGCAAGATTGTTACTTGCAATAAAAAAATGACTAACAAAATTTGTTAATTGTGATCATTATCAAAGCTATTTTTTTTTGTAGATTTTGAAATGGTTCTTAATTATGAAGTTCGTAAATTAATAGCAGATAATACAAAAGTATTGCACAAAACAATACAATTTTGTACAATTAATAGAAAAATATGTAAATTATTTGTAAAAAATACTGTATGTAACACATACGACAATTTTCTTAGGTTATATACAACTCGAAGATTTCATACTTCACATCCGCAAAATGCTGGATTTTCTAAATTGTCACCACAGGAGGTAAAATTTCTATTTGATTCCTACCTTGCATTAAACAATATAGTAAAAATGTTTTGTATTTTTTTAGGTGAATTCTATTCTACGTGCCAACGAATACAGCCATGAATTTGCTGGTACTGGATCAGTTCGTTCATATGACTGCAATCAGTTAGCATCTAATAATCCAATCGAAGACACGCGTTCAGAAGCTACCTGCCTTTTAACTACCGGTAAAGTTCACGTTCTTTCAATAGTTTCTCACAACCTAAATCTATATTAATGATTTCGTAATGGCATATGTGTATAATCCCGTCTATATTTATTTTTAGGTTTACTGCTTGGAGTTTTTGATGGTCATGGCGGTGCAGCTTGTGCACAAGTTGTATCCAAAAGACTCTACAAATATATTTCTGCTTGTTTATTGCCCTCAGATATGCTAAGAAGCTTGAACGATTCGCTGCAAAATGAAAATAACCTAGAACTTATACAGGCTTTTAATGATAAAATCCAGTTTGTGAATGATGTCGGCGAGTTATATAAAATTAGTTTTAAAAAATTTGTGCAAGAATTAACTGAGGTAACTTTTAAAATGATTTTATAAATAGTTACTCTTGAATACATACATATATCCCTAGGTTAAATACAACGGTGGCTTTGAAATGCATAAAGCATTGGAAACAGCTTTCCTAAGATTAGATGAAGATTTATCAAAAGAGGCTATACCAGATGATTTAAAGAATATTAACATGAAGACATTATCGGTAGCTATGTCGGGAACAGTAGCATGTGTGGCCCACATTGACGGCCCTCACTTACATGTCGCTAATGTAGGAGATTGCAATGCAGTACTTGGCGTACTTACCGACACTAACTCGTGGATAGCCAGGAAATTGACGTACGAACATAATAGTTACAACCAATCCGAGGTGGAAAGGATAATAAAAGAACATCCTTATAACGAGTGTGACACCGTTATTAAAATGGAAAGGTTACTCGGCCAGTTAGCTCCATTAAGATCACTTGGTGATTTTAGATACAAGTGGAGTAAAGATATAATGCACAATCTTGTTGTTAAATATTTTGGTGAACATACAATTCCTCCTAATTATTATACACCTCCCTATTTGACGGGAAAGCCAGAAGTTTCTTATCATAGACTGACACCTCGCGATAAATTCCTTGTTTTAGCAACAGACGGTCTGTGGGATATAATTTCTCCATTACAAGTTGTTAGACTTGTTGGTGAACATATGAGTGGCAAGATAACTTTGAGTCCATTAAAATTACCTAGAAAAAATATGAAATTGGGCGAAATTAATGAGATGTTATTGCAAAGGAAAGAAGGTCTGAAA
This sequence comes from Carabus problematicus, assembly GCA_963422195.1. Taxonomy (NCBI): domain Eukaryota; kingdom Metazoa; phylum Arthropoda; class Insecta; order Coleoptera; family Carabidae; genus Carabus; species Carabus problematicus. The sequence continues at coordinate 9,771,095 of OY728585.1, read as the reverse complement.
ATTAAACCACAAGATCGCAATGCCGCAACTCACTTAATCCGACATGCTTTAGGAGGAACTGAATATGGAATCGATCACAGTAAATTATCGCAACTTTTAAGTCTTCCTGAGGATGTTGTAAGAGTTTTTAGGGATGATATTACAATAACTGTTGTATATTTAGATTCTGAATACTTACGACATTGTCCACCGTAATGATTTAATGTTACAAGAGTATCATTATTTCGTTATGTATTTATTATTTAAAATACTTAGATAAATTTGCATTAAACGCCTAATCACTTAATGAAATTAAATTTTTATCCAAGTCTGGAATGTTATTTGAAACCAGTAGTCAATACAATGGTGCTCTGTGAAGCAATTATACTGTCATGTCAAGATCATTACGAAAATGTATATAATAATTAGTACCTATTGTATATAACTAATAGCCAATTAAAATTTTAACTAATTGTTTTATTGACGTGTTGTGCTATAAATATATTTCAATAAAATGTCCATCCATTATAGCAGGCAAAAAAATATAACGATATGGGAAAACAATAGCGGAAAACATTAAAAATTAGAACGTATACCGGGTGTCTCAAGAAAATTGCATGATATGATGCCATATTTAATGCTCAAATATGTCTTTATAATGAGTAAATCAATTTTGAAATACATTTTAATGACAGATTAGGAGGTCGTGGAACAAAAAAACGCTGTGTTGATTATTACAATACATGCAATATTTGTTCCATGACCTGATCTGTAACTAAAATGCAATATTTCAAACATTATTTACTCGACATATAAAATTATTTGAACACTAAACATATTATACAGTTTTTAATTCTGAACAACTTTTTTACTGACACTTTTGCTCTAAAATGTATTGTTCCGAAGTAATCACAATATTTCTTTATTTACATGTTAATTCCCTATATCCTAGATTTCTTGAAATACCCGGTAAGTTTTTAATGAATCCAAATTGTGTAGTAGGAGCACATAATAATTTCAGTTAAAATAATCAGTAATTTCCCTCATTCGCGTTAACTTATACGGAATTAATGTGTATGTATTCGGACTTCCCCGAGCAATTAAAAACGATACGAAAAAATGCAGTTTGAGGTAAGAGTGTGTTTTTGTGTAATTAAGTGTTGCTATTAACCATTTATTTTCTTCATATCATACATTTTTGTACCAATAAATGTATCACTTTTTCGAATTTCTCTTTCTCAATTTTTTTACATTGAAACGCAACAACTCGTGACAAGGGAAAAGAAAGCAAAAAGAACCAAGCACACACAAAAAAAATTCCTTCACAAACAAGGATTTCTCTTAAAAATCAATCACCAATCATTTTATTCGAGTTATAGAAGTAAAATTGCATGTAATTTACTTCCTAAATGCTATTGCCACTCGATTCATTTCGAATGCCCATAGCACACAGCGTCGTAGAAAAGAGTGCGTCTCACTTGTTCCCATTCTCATTTGTTCCCATTCTCATTTGTTCCCATTCTCATTTGATCCCATGCACCTCCCACCACTTTTCTATATCATGATTGTCTCATTTGTTCCCATGCAAAGTGTCTCACTTGTTCCCATTCTCATTTGTTCCCAGTCTCACTTGTTCCCATGCTGAGAAAATATAAAATCTCACTTGTTCCCATGCACCCCCCACCACATTTGAATGTCACGGTTGTCTCATTTGTTCCCATGCAAAGTGTCTCACTTGTTCCCATTCTCATTTGTTCCCAGTCTCACTTGTTCCCATGCTGAGAAAATATAAAATCTCACTTGTTCCCATGCACCCCCCACCACATTTGAATGTCACGGTTGTCTCATTTGTTCCCATGCAAAGTGTCTCACTTGTTCCCATTCTCATTTGTTCCCAGTCTCACTTGTTCCCTTGCTGAAAAATATAAAATCTCACTTGTTCCCATTCTCATTTATTCCCAGTCTCATTTGATCCCATGCACCTCCCACCACATTTCTACGTCACGGTCTTGTCCCCATCGTAGTGCAGTTATCCCGTTATTAATAGGTGTTTATTCGGTTGCCTGATAACAAGGTGATCAGAAAGACGAAATTAAACAAAATTAAAAGTAATGTCCAAAATATATTAATATATCTCGATAAAAGTATTTAATACACATTTTAAAGAGGCTCATATACCTATCTGGCCGTTTAAAATAATTTAATTTGTACCAAATTCCTTAAAATTGCAATAACAAAAAACGTCTTATATGTACTTAACTATCATTGTGTTTACTAATATGTGTAATCTTCGCTCTGGTTAAAATATCTTTTGACAAAAACAAGCAATGCAGTCGACGCGATTTTCAAGAATAAATTCAATGGGTAAATAAATAAATAAAAATCAAAGCGCTTGGCAACGCATATGATATAATAAATTTAACTGTCACTGGTAATTTATTTTTTACACGTCCGGGAGTAGAAGTCGGTTTCTATGGCGTCAAACGCGGGACAGAAATGAAGCATTTACTCCCCAGGGACGAAAACACTTTTCATAAGGGAGTTTTTATTATAACAAAGGTTTTTGTAAATAAATGTGTGTTGTCATGGTATGCGTTGCATGGAAACATTTCCAAAGGCTTCTAAATATTGCAATTTCGTTCCGAATTATTATAATTCATTATTTATGAAATTAAGTGTTTCTACTCCCGAACGTGGAAAAAATAGTATATACACCTCGGGAGAGACCACCATTTTTCCCTCGATGTATTTGTAGCCCTCTGGCTTCGCCCTCGGGCTTCAAACTACACCTCAGGAAAAATAAGTGGTTTCTCTCCCTTGGTGTATAATGTACTATTTAATAAAAATAATAGGAAAGGATAATGTAAAGTCTTATATGCATCACGGGTGTTACTAGATTGTTATGCCCATCGGGCGACAGCCTTCCCGCGGGCCAAAGGCCTTCTGTCTGGAACATCATCACCCTCCTTACATAATCATCGTCATAACACCCTTGGTATATTACTATTATATGCTCATGTTATGTATTGAAAATATATATGCTATGAAAACAAAATATGGACCGAAATATTCATTTAAAATGTCAAATATGTGTCTATTTAAAATGAGTTTAGCATGACCTTCTCGATGTGTATGTGTACTCTTTCCGGTCCGCGAACATTTCTAGTTTCAGCGTACTGTCGCTGACACTAATAATTGTCGGAAAACATTTTAACAAAATACTGTTTTGACGGTTGTTAATCAACAATCTACAGAATTTCGCTGTGATTCAGTTCAATACACGAATATTTTGTATAATATTCATATATAAACTGTGCATTAGGTTTAATTATTAATTATTTGTGTAATATTTGCGTTGTTATTATCACAGGCATTATTATTTTTTACTAGAAATTATTAGGTGTTGTTACAGTAACATTTTCAGTGCACGAAAGTAGTTTGTAGTAGTTTGGTGTGTTATATTAATATCGAGTTACTGTAATTATGGTTCATAGGAATGATATAAGAAGTGATGTATACCAAGCTGCAGATGACGAAAAACAAATTTACTACATGAATACCTATAAATATGACACATAAATAACTTGAGAGTATGTATAAAGTTAGCTGTTACCCACATGTTAAATCGTGGATCAGATAATAAAATGTGTCTTTTGCAGTAAATGTATACCCATAATTTATATATAGCAGATTTTTACTTTCTTATACATAGTAAAAATTTGGTCTGGTCATCACACGACTTTCTTATACACATGTACATATATCCAAATTCTAATTAAATTTGTGAAATTAGTCAAAACGTATTACACTATATAAAACAAAGTATAGGAATCATGAAAAATTTCGATTGCGAGATTTTCATGGAAATACATGTTTTGAGGTCCTCCGAATAGGTTTTGGCTATTTTCGCAATGCTATTTGTGAGTCTGGATGGATAAATAAGTGTCTGTATGTACATTCTCAAAAACGAGCAAAGGTAAGACAATGAGACTTCATATTTAAAGGTTTTAATTATTATATGAAGAGCTGGTTAGATTTCTGGCATAATTGCACAGTCGGAACAGTTTACTGAATATCAGAATCAAACATTTCGAATTATTTGAGAAACCAAAATAGAACAATATTCTAAAGAAAAAATGTACCATGCATTTTTATTCTATCTACATCCAATTTGGGTAAATATAACATGATTCCCTTAACTGCTGTATGCACACCTCGGTGAACGACACGGACACCACATATTTTGTTCATTCAAATATTGCAGCTTCGTATATGTCACGTTTAATATGAAATTGTCTTTATACGATACCAATATCCATATGTATAAGAAAGTCGTGACCACACTAGTTTTTTATTCCGACATGCCATATCTAACATTCACTATACATCCATCCATACACGAAAATAGGCAAAAGCACCACGTTATAAACACATAATATAGCTTCTCTTGTTATATTAATATTTCTATCATTTATTAAAATGATAAACTAATTAATAAATGAGACTTTTCAATATTATTATCTTTAATGTTAAGTTCATTTTATTGACATGAATACAATGAATAATAATTGGGATGGAGTAATAATTATTAATTAAATGCCATTATTAACCGTCTTGTCCAAAATCTTCACTAAACTTCTTTAGTTTTTTCATATCATCTTCGTTAACAGTAGGTTTTGAAGTAGCAAGAGACCGTAACATATCACTCTGAAAAATAAACACTAAATTAATTAACCACCATTGCATAATTGATATAAAATTTAAATCTATTAATGATGGCGTTAAGCCAGTTGTACTGTTGAAAAATTATGTAAGTAGACTAACGTTGAAACAGTAAAAACAGAACTATCAATGTAATATTTCATACACATTTTGATCGTAAAAATCAAATTACAATACGTTCGCGATACGATGAAATGTATCGAATCAATTATTATTGTAAAGCCGGAGTTCACTAAGTCACATTTATTTAATAACATTCTTATTCAGGCTATCTCAAATTTCATCCAAATTGTATCAATAAATGTATCTAATCGTAATTAATTAATTACTAATCCATATTATTATTATTATTTGGATTTTAAATTATCTCGTAAAACCAGGACCGGATTTACCTATATCTAGTTCGATACTTAAATTTAATTCTCGAATAATATCGAACATGCTAGATATATTAAATATTTGTTTGCTTTGATTCTAGTTTTACTTTGAACGCCGTCCTAAAAACGCAGTATTCGTGCTACTAGGCAGTTTGTTTTGAATGTACTATAAAAACTTCTATTGTAAATGTAAAATATCAATTACTTGATTGCGCTTTAAACAATAGTATAATAAATTAATAACAGTATCAGATAATTTTAATACATAATTACAAGAATTTTAATGGTCTAATTTTTTTTAATCAATAAAAATTATAAATGTTGTTAATGTATTATATTTGGGGATAGGATTAATTAACGATGAAATAATTCGTTCAAGTTGTAAATAGAACTGTTAAAGGTAAATCAGCAGTTTAAAAATGTATTACACCGTGTTTCGGATAAAAATCTGTGATTATCATAAACACGAAAAAATCCAGCTTCCAGAAACATCCTCTAGTCGCAACCACAAATGTGACAATAGTTTTCACATTTGTACACGATACATATATTTATAATTTTCTACCTTCTTTTCTGTGTACATTGTGATTATTATAAATTTTTACGCTTTGAATAATGTACTAAAAGCTGTGATATGAATTTTAACGTTTTACCATGCAACTAGACAACTACAGGATGTTTTTTGAAGCTGGACTTTTTTCGTCCTGATAATGGCTACAGATTTTTTAGCTGAAACGTTGGCAGCTTAGTTTAATAAATTTTTAAATTGCTGATTTACCTTTAATAAAGTTCTACTCACGACCTTCTCGATTGAGTGACAGTAGTGTACACTCTCCGGCCGGTAAATAGGCCCAGTTTCAGCGTGACGCCGCTGTCACTGCCTCCCGAACCAAACAATTGAACGAAATACGATTTTGACAGTTGTCAATAAACAAACAACGGTTTTATGCGTTATTTGGTTTTAGTTAATTCTGTGCTATAAGTTTTTATGATTATAATTCAGTTGACATTATTATTATTTATTTGACATTTTAATATTAATTATTCCGTATGTGATTATAATAATTGTTAAGTGTAATGTAATAGTTCGGTGTCTTCTGTGCTAATTGTAAATCATTGTAAATAATTATGATTCTTGAATTCCCGTCAAATATTGATTTGAAATTAGTTATGAGATTATTAACTCACCAACCGCAAGAATAATGTTAATTTTTCTTTTTAATTTACACCTTCCGTGTCCTGTAATTAGCATTCAAATATGTCGAATCCTATAGCTGATCATTTCAGTTAAATGGTGCTGATACTGAATCATGTCACTACATATTTTTTTCAGAAATTAAGGTTTAACACTTCTTTATCACATTATTAATATTATTATTTAAAGCAATATTTATTTTTACAATCGTTTTAAATAAATTTTTCTGACTAAAACATTTCCTGATTTTACCTGTCATTTTTGACATTCAGACCAGAACGTACGATTTCAGATTAACCAATCAGCGTGTAGCGTACGGTACGTTCGGCAAGCAGCGCCATCTGTCAGCTGTCATCACAGAAAATCTATTGTTCTTTCGTCCTATTTACAGGCCGTAGAGTGTACACAACTGTCACTCAATCGAGAAGGTCGTGGTTCTACTTATAACGTGAACAAGTTATTTCATCGTAAATTAATCCTATCCTCCAAGTGAGAATTTAATACATTAACAACATATAAACGTTTCTTTAAAAGGTTTAGAAGATGTTTGTTTAAATAAATTAACACACTTTTGAACTCCCATCTTCTTTATTTAGAAAACAATGTCTAAAAATACAACGTTTTGACAGCTCTAATCTGCTGTCTTCATCAGGTAAATTGATACTTTTAGACATTGTTTTCTAAATAAAGAAGATGGAAATTCAAAAGTGTGTTAATTTATTTAAAATATATATAAATTACAAACTATTTACATAATAAGATAAATAAAAGTGCAAACAATTCTATAGTGCATACAAGACTCTATATTACACTTTCCTATAATTTTTATCAAAAATAAATTGCCCGTGACAGTTCAAATTAATTACGTAATATGCGTTTCCAAGAACTTTGATTTTTATTTATTTACCTATTTTTGTTTATTCTTGAAAATCGCCATATGGCACAATGAGCTTTTCATATTTCGTATTCAAGGTGAAAATAATAATAATAATAGGAAAGTGTAGTATAAACATATTTACCATGGTTACAGGGGGCTCAAATAATTTATCTCCATCCACATCCATCCATGTCATTTCCATTGCTCCTGGTTCTCCGGGGGAACAGGGAGTTAACAAATCATCAACTACTGAATTGGGGTCTGTTGGGCTAGGTCCAGTAACTTTTTTAAAGTGAGTTGCCGTTTGTACTTTCCGTACAGGTTGCATCAACGCATCTCGTACTACAATACTAATATCTGCTCCAGAATACCTGTATAAATATAACTTATACAATTATGCAAGAATTAAATAAACTATCTTCATAATAAATCTCCACACATTATAAATACAGTCAAACTTCCGTAACTCGAATCACCATTATTCACAAAAAAAGTTCGACTTCGAGTTATAGAAATGTTCATCAAAACTAGTGATTTTGTTTAAAAATATTACAGTAGTTTAATTACACACGTTTTTATTGAATCCAACACTAATTTCGGTAAAAATAATCAGCAATTTGCTTCGTTCCCGTTCATGCCCAGAAACTTATGAGGTATAAATGTGTATGTATTCGTTTTACAAATAGAGACAATTAAAAACTCAATACGAAAATCGTAGTATGAGGTAAGGGAGTGTTTATGTGCTAGCGAGTGTTGCTATAAACCAGATATTTTCGTTATATCATACATTTTTATACCAAAGAGTGTATGGCCTTTACGAAAGAAATCACAACAGAACTGTGTTTTCATGCGTGATTGAAAAATAAGAAAATCAGAAATCTGTATTTAAAAGGCGAAAATGGTACAGTAACAAAACTCGAAAAGGATGTTTATTAGGACTATATATAATGCCTCAAGAATAAGAGGAAATGTGGAAAAATATATTCAAATAAAACATAAAAAAGTCTCTTGAATATTCGTAAAATTTAAAGTAAAGTATAATACGGAAATATTTTCAATGATTTTTCTTCAGAAGCGTTTATGAGCATGGTAAGATGAGAACATGTTCTGGATAAATTATCGTAGACCGGTCCACATACTAGTTGATACATAAAAAGATAACAATACTGTTTGTTTGCCACAGGAAATAATATTTCATACAAAATATACCACGACAATACCATGGAACTATATACTATGTAGTTCCATGGACAATACAGTAGATTAGTAACATGTACACGCAAGTAAACTAAAAATTACTAAAATATCTACACGTATAAAATTCACAGAAACGTGATTTTGTTCTGATTTGTGGTGATGGATGGTTGTAACATTATCACAATGTATTATCTGCATTCTTTATATTGCGCAACGCAATCACAAACGAATTGTTTGAACATACACCGAAATGCGTTAAGGAACCCAATGTTAATTTTTTCTTTTCTTTACTTGCCGATATTACGTTACCTATTACCATTTACAAAAGTTTTGACTGCAGAGTGACTAGAAGAGACCGTGTTAGTAATAAAGTAGTGTATGATGATTGTGAAATTAGTGGAAAGAGTGGTTTCGCTTCAAGTCAGTTGCGTTGGTTTGGACATGTGGAACGAATGTCAAATGACAGACTGACTAAGAAGATTTATTTGGGTGAAATTGTAGGAGCACGAATGCGAGGCCGAAGAATAAATGGTTGAATATGATAAAAAAATATTTTGAGTGAACGTAAAATTATAAGCAAAAATACTATTTGAGCATGTATGTGGAAATTAACAAGGCGAGAGAGAGAGAGAGCAATTGATAGAAAGTAAGGAATGAAAGGCAGACTTCTGTGGACTGAGTGCGCCGTATTGCCAGCGAAAACTTAGTCCATCGCAGAAACTGCGCAGAGTTTTATTGAATATATAAATATGTTTTGAAGTATGTGGCGAGTGATTGCGGGAAAATAAAGGGTCTGCTACTCCAGTAATGGGAAAGGCGTGATGTTATGTATATATGTAACATAAATGTTGTGTGGAATAGAAATCGAATAAGTCTTGCGTTTTTCTCGTTAGTCCTTTAACTGGTAATTTAATGTTTGTTTGATAATTTGCGGTAAAATATAAATTATAGGTATAATACAGATTCTACCGCGATTTACGAGCTCACGTTCGGGAAGGATTTGCCACAGAACCTGCACAATACCACACCATCAGTTCCATCGCCGACGAACTCCAGTTCCATGGGCGAGGATAGGGGTACTAACACGACAGCGAACGAGTTACGCACAGTAATGGAAGAGTGCGAAGAAATAATACTATTTTGAAAGAAGTAACGTACGAACGTTATTATAAATAAGAAAATAAACAAAAACAGTCAAATGAAGAGATGAGATTAATATAGGTACATACAATTAATAATGCATCTTGGTGACACTGAATATAGTTCGTTCTCACCAGTTTGAGTACAAAAATCCGTTAACGAATTGAACTCGCCATTGCCAGTTATAGTTAATATCATTTAATCAAATGTGTAATAAATTTGAAACTATTTTATAACATATTAGGTAGCTATGAAGAACAAAATCCACTTCTAATTTCTATTCCTCTGCTTTATATTTAACTTTCTCACAACTGCATATGGAAAAGAACTTAAATTGAAAAAAAAATTAAACCTTTGCTTTTGTCAAGGATACTAAAGTGGAAAAAAAGCTACAGTTGTTGCTTTTAGCTAGTATTCACAGTATCCCGAAATAGCAATATTAACGTTAGGTTCCCCATATAACGCATTTCCATTATGGATTTAAGACATTTGTTGCATTTAACTCATTTACTTTTGCCACCAATGCTGGATTTATAGCACTTTTTACATCAGTACATTTTACTCTTACTTTTTCCAGCTGTTGACAGCTGTCAAAAATATTTTATATATTGAAATAATTTGTCTAATATATCAATAAGTTACTTTTGCGTAATTTATCCAACTTCGTATCTCTTATATTTTCCATGATCCCTATAGAGGGCCCATTTAAAATAGACTGTCTGTATACATACTCATGCATATACGTGTTTGTATCACATAACATACCCATCCGTTTTCTTCGCAAGTACTTTCAAATCTTCTTCATTCAACTGATGTGGTGTATTGCCTAAATGAAGTTTAAACATGACGAGTCTGGCATGTTCTTCCGGCAAGGAAATATATATGCGTTTCTCAAAACGTCTTCTAATGGCAGCATCCAAAACCCAAGGTATATTTGTTGCACCCAATACTAATATACCATCGTTGTCATTGCCAACACCTTAAAGTTATCATTTAGTGTCAGTTATCAAAAAGTTAATACGATGATTACCTTGCATTTGTACGAGAAACTCTGTTTTAATTCTGCGTGCAGATTCTGATTCATTATCAGATCGAGATGAACATAGTGAATCTACCTCATCAATAAATATTATACTTGGCTTATGTTGTCGAGCTAATTCAAACAAATTTTTAACCAATTTTTCAGATTCACCCAACCATTTCGAAACGAGATCCGAAGAAGAAACAGAAAAAAATGTAGAATTATTTGCTTCGGTTGCAACGGCCTTTGCTAAATACGATTTACCGGTTCCAGGAGGCTGCACATGAATAAGGTTACTACATTGACAAATATCATATATTTTTACATGAACTTTACCCCAAATAATAAAATGCCTTTCCATGGAATTCGTTTTCCCGTAAACAGATGAGGAAAACGTATAGGTAGAATAACAGCTTCTTTTAACGCTTCTTTTGCTCCTTCTAATCCAGCAACATCAGACCATTTCACATGAGGTTTCTCAACTACAATAGCTCCTTCTAGTTTGCTCTGCAATTTTCTTTTTTCCGGATCATCTGAATCACTGTCGCTATCATTTTTTTTATCGTCTCTAAAAAATAACTTATATTTATTTTGTTTACATTTTTTAATTACAAATTACTTTGAACCGTTTTCTCCGTCCTTGACTGGTTTCTTTTTTCCTTTTTTCAAGTATTCTTTTAGTTTTTCAGCCCTGTCTAAGTACTGTAAACATTTCGCTCTAATACTTTCTTTAGCTCGATCACCTTGTGCTTCATCTGTAATACATATGATTTTTTTTGCATTACTTGACAAGTTTTGCATTTCACTTTAACTAACTCTAAAGGTAATAAATAGTAAAAAAATAGCATTGTATTTACACAAATCATGAGAAATCCGGTATGTATATACCGGCCCTATCAGCGTCAAGGGTTTCAGGGGGCAAGAGGGGCTGCTGGCCCGGGCCTCACAATACTAGGGGCCTCAATTTGATAATTTAATATGTTAAATTTGTAAGGGCCTCAAAAATATTAGTAGCATCGGGCCTCGCATTTTCTCTGAAAGGCCCTGTGTATATGATTTAATTTTGTATACTGTATATATACAGGTATATATACTTACATTTTATAGCATGTAAAAAATACTCTACTGCATGTTCATATAATCTCAGAGCTTCTTCGTAATTTTTATTCCGATCTTCTTCTGTCGCTTTTGTGACTAAATCAATCGCCTTTTGTAAAGTATTACCTGTAGCCATAGTTTAACCAATCTTGAAAACCGTAGATCAAATTAAATAAATGTATTGTTCCCTACAACTGTCACTTATTAATCACTATTTTCAGTTATGCAAATGTAGAATTATCTACTAAAAATGTATTTACTTCTAATGAGAACCGTTTTATTAAACTAACATTAATAATTTTGAGAAGTATTTGCACAATTACACACAGATAAAAATATTTTAACTATTTAGTATTCCTTTTCTGACATATTCTGTTCCAACCCATATGAATTTACACGAATTACGTCAAATCATCAGGTACGTTTACATTGATCGAAATAAAACGCATAAAAAAAAAATGCAGAGAAGCACTCAATATATTAATGTTTTTGTCATCAATTTAATTAAGTACTCAAAAATTTGTAATATTAATATAATCATATTATATCAACGTTGTAAACTGTATTATAGCAAATTTTTTGAATATATGAAACCTTGTAAACCTGTAAACGTAGTACGTATTTAGCATTTTATAAATTAAAGGCTATTATACTCGTATTTGATACGCTTTTTGTTAGAAATCGTTTTGAATAGTATTAATATTTATAGTTATGCTATATATGCTTAATATAATGCTATAAAAAAATATTTACTATTTTGAGTAAAAATAAAATGATCTGTCAACCACAGATCTGTCAACTTTCTGATTAAGTATACGGTGTAAGACAGGTGTAAGGACCAAAGAATACAGTTTTCGAAAGTGCACTTTAAAAGTTGTTTTATTAATGAACGCAACTTCAAAAATTAATTAATAAATATTTTCATAAATATACTAGCAGGTGTATTCTTTTTACAATTTGGCTGACTGAGTTAAGAACTAAGCTAAGCCAGGCTAAGCTCACTTGACGGTATGTAAAAAGAACAAGATTTTTTTATTTTTCTGAGATAGTTCACTGCCATGTAAGAAATATAAATTAGCAGAGCAGCAATTTTGCACTGTGGTTTTATTGCATATTAATTAATACTATCGTATCATTAAATGGTCAACTATTTATTCTATGTATTTATTTATAAAAAGTATTTTTTACAAAACTAATGCGTTTGCTACGTTTTCGTTCATAATTATAATAGTGGCATCGTTTGCATATTCGAAATTATCAATTTTTAAACAAAAAACAACAAAATAACTTGAAAATAACTTCACTATAGGTGTATTCTTTTTACAATTTGGCTGACTGAGTTAAGAACTAAGCTAAACCAGGCTAAGCTCACTTGACGGTATGTAAAAAGAACAAGATTTTTTGTTTTTCTCAGATAGTTCACTGGCATGCAATAAATATAAATTAGCAGAGCAGCAATCTTGCACTGTGGTTATATTGCATATTAATTAATACCATCGTATCATTAAATGGTCAACTATTTATTTTATGTATTTATTTATAAAAAGTATTTTTTACAAAACTAATAATTATAATAGTGCCATCGTTTACATATTCGAAATTATCAATTTTTAAACAAAAAACAACAAAATAACCTCACTATTACTCTTTATATCAAACTTTCGCGCGTACAAATGCCGCATAGCTCTTCTAAGCCTGTGTTGCGGTTAGTGCGTCATCGGCAAGGGGGAGGTTGATAAACTTAGATAAAGTGAGCTACGACTTGTAAAAAGAACACACAAATAACTAAGCCACTGTGAAATAACCAAGCAATTAAGCCAGCTTAGGTAAAAAGAATACACCTATTTTGTATCTTGCTGTAAAGCTACGTATAATTGTGTGCCAACCATCAACCATTTATCTTGTGGTCACGTGTACTGTAATACTATTTTAACCTATTTTCTCCATATGTTTAGTTAGAAAAGATTCACAATGCATATCAAACATTTATTTTTTGTTAATATGTCATTAGTCAGTTTTGTATCCGTATTTTTATCAGCCGGGAAACTAATGATTTTTATTTCCATACCTTATAAACTAGATGCATCTGTTCGTAGCGGTAAATCAATTGTCATTTATGATTATAATCAATTTTATAGATTGTATATATAAGCTGTATTTACAGATTCTGTAATATGGTCCTCATTCATTAACACATTATTATTATCAGCATTTATATTACAACATTCAATAATGATACAACCTTATTTTAAACAATTCATTCATACTATCGGATTGGACGTTATATCTAGATGTATTTACAACCTAACAACATCTGTAACACTATTGGTAAGGTATGCATGTGACTTAATTAACATTTTATTAACTTAAAATGAAACATTTACAGGTACTAATCACGTATTGGTCAACTTGTTCTGAAATTATTCTTTGGAATATTGACTCTTTGAGTACTGGAGTTTGGCTTATTTTTGGTGCTATACATCTATTTGCATGGAGCATTATATACACTGGATGCCTTTTTATGGATATATCTGAAATATTGGGCATTAAACAGGTTGGTGAAATGAATACACAAACGTTAGAGTTTTACCTTTAGATTTCGCAGGTTTATTATGATTTACGTAATATGGCAGAACCAATGTCATTTAAGAGTTCTGAACTGCAGCGACTATATGGTCATACCCGACATCCTAGCTTTTCAGCATTTTTAGTAATTTTATGGGCGTTTCCTGTGATGAGGTTTGAATATTAAAATGTAAAATCATTAATATTTTTTAACATATATGTATTTTAGCTTGGATCGATTTTTACTAGCTTTGGTATTGACTGGATACATGTATGTAACGTGGAAAACTGATAAACACGATTTACACTATCAACGGATGCAATATCATAAAAAATTACAAGAATTGCTAAATATACATTAATATGTAATTACAAAATTGTCACAATGCCATCTATTGAATTGTCATAACTTGAATAAAATGAAAAATAAAGTGACTTTCCGATGTATTAACTAACAGAGAATAAAAGAATGAGAATGAAACAATGATACGTCAAGTAACAAATTTTACAGTTCACTTAAGACTCAAATATCACAGTTTTGTTCTCCATATATTTAACATTTCGTGATAGTGATATGGTTCATTATGATTAAATGGTATTCATGAGACAAACTTGGACTTATTCGATATCATTTTTGATTCTGCATAAAATTGTATTTGAAATAAATCGAATGGGGAATATTATATCACCTACTGAAAAATTTACATTGTGCCCCATACGCAATGAACCACGTATACACTTACAGATGAACTGGCAAGTTTATCCTACAATTCAAATGCAAGGACAAATGAAATAATGATATTAACCCTACGCAATGAACCACGTGTACACTTACAGATGAACTGGCAATTTTATCCTACAATTCAAATGCAAGGACAAATGAAATAATGATATTAAGTCTTGCTTGAGAATAAGAGGAATTGATTATATTTTCCAACTAATATATAATGTACATTTTAAATATGTATATGAAAAATTACAAATCTAAAAGTTTTGTAAAATGCTATTGCTAATAAAGATAAATAATGTATGAATTGATATTTTATATTTGCACTCGTTTTGTATAAATTCATGTGCTAGCTACTTATTATGCTTTACCCAAAACAGGGACTGTAGGATATAATAAAGAAATTAATATTATATTTTATTATTCTTTAATCAGTTTTGATACATTCTTCATTCGCTTCAGTGTTGTATTTCAATTCAGATAAGTCTTTTATATTCGAACAAGAGTCAACAGATTCAACTTTTGTACTATTAATATTAACACACTTTTCTTCTATTGGTGTTGATACTGAATCAGCAAGTTGAATTAAATTATATTTCTTATACTTCATATAATCTGGCACAACAGATAACATACAAATTCCTCTAATAACTTCAACCATTACCGACAAATCAGCATTTTTCAAATTTACGACATGTTTAGAATTCTTATTTGCAATTAAGTTTGCTATTTCTGAAATAATTTCGTCTCGATTCATCTGAAAATTATTCCTGTAATTAAATATTATAGCATAAGACTTTGGTTCGCCGGAAAAATATTTGCAAATTAATTTATCCATAGAGACTTTTATATCGGTAATATTCGCTTTGCATGTCACTTCAATCGGTAATAATCGATATAGAAATCTAGTTTTCTGCTGTTTCGATAATATAATATCTCTGATAATCTCAAGAACCAACTCCACTGGACTCTCAATCGTTGTTTTTATAAAAATAACATTTTTTGCTCCAGAATCAATTGCTTGAAATCGTTTCAACTTTTCACTTTTCAACGAAGAAATTTCTCTTGATAAATCATCCGATATATCAACATATGAGTCAGAATCTTTCACCATGCCAGTTACAGGATTTATTTTCTCACTGAGAATATCAGCAAATAAATTCAATAAGTAGTACGACTCTTTCACACACTCTTTTTCACGAAAATTACATGTGCATAAAAATCCTTTTAGACCTGGTTCAAGAATATGTTCCTTTCGCTTCTTTTGAGAATAATAGTTTGATTTCTTTCGTTTGTTTTGTGGTTCATTCATCATTACTTATAATTATTCAAAATTAATATCTTTTACAATGTTAATAGAATGAATGATTTGTTATTAAATATAATAATCAATCATATTTCTCTATAAGTTTTTAATTACCAGTAATTTATATTTTATAGGGTTAGAAACAAGTAGAAACGTTCAACCTTGTAAAAAAACAAGAAACTAGTAAAACCATGATCATCTTGATAGTGTCATGTTACTTTCGGGTGACATGAAAATTCAAACACGAAAGAAATACATTACGAACACTCAAAGTTTGAAAAATTAGCGCATAGTTGTATCTACTCTCCGTTGTGTGGCTCTGCAACTCGCGATGCTTCTGACATCTACCGACAGTATATTTCAAAACTTAACAAGAAATCCGCGGTTCTAGTTGCGGTAAAGTCTTGGTTAGCATTGCGACTAATGTGTAGAAAATGGCCGCCTGCGGCCATTTTCTGTACAAGGATCGGAATTCCCAAACGTATAATTCCGATTGTTTGGTCGAATTCATACCTTTGGGAATTCAGATCCTTGTACAGAAAATCCTATGACGAAGCCATTGCGGCCGGCTTCATGAGGCGCTTTCCTTTCGTCTACCACAGCTGGGGGAGCTGAATTGATCTGATCGGGGTGTTACTGAACTGATCCTCATGCGAAAGGAACTTACAAAATTGAGTGGGGTAGTTGACTAGCTTGATATTTCAGAATTCGCAACAAAATTAATTTTTGTTTGTAGATAATAATTATTTTTTATGTTCATCTCTTTATAAATTGAAATAAATATAGAATATATAAATAAAAATATTAACAGTCATTTCCCAAGTATCCGTACATATTTAAAGAATACTTATATCAAGCTATTATTAAAAATTAAGATTGCGAGAAATCAGAAAATGCATCGTGAGTACTAAAAATGAATTGCAAAGTATAATTTGTTTATTAACTACATAAAAATATCATAAATATCTGACAAATGAAGATACGTTTTATAGAACATTATTCAACTTGCTTGTATATATACAACAAACGCAGCTAACCGGGCGAGCAGTTCAGTTCGCACCATGAAATTTTTGGTGCTTCGGGAGGTAAAGGGGGAAGTAACAGAGTAGATCAGCTCGTACTACCCAAGGCCGAAAGGAACAAAACTGTGCAGTTCAGTTCAGCTGGGAGTAGCTCAGGGTAGCTATAGGCGCTTTCCTTTCGACTGATATAATGTATTTATAATTTTATATATAATTTATTAATGCCATATTAAATTTTGCGATTTAAATAAATTATTCTTCTGATAATAACTTTTAATAATATTACCTCATTTTAATTTTGCAATATGCAAGGTACATTGGACTACAAACTATTATTTTCCAATTTGATGGTTAATTTTGGGCGTTTTGCGATAAGAGTATGTAGTTTTAGTCTAATTGTAAAAAGAAGTCCTATCTACTAACCTATACTATTTTCTAATGAGCTCAAGTAATTTTTTGCATATTGAAATATATTGTATAAGAATGTCAAACAGGAATCGCGAGATGGCAACTGAAAATACTGATTTACCTCCTGTTTAAAATCATGAACATTTTATACATGCACTGTCGTGTCGCGGTCATTCTGCCGCAGTCCGAATATTGGATAGGATAAGGTAAGTCCTTGGTGGTTGATTGACAGTAGACATGCCAGGGCTGCGGGATGTGTATTTTAGAATAGGGTAGGGCAGGATAGGGGATAGATAGGAATAAAAAAATCAGATTATTTGTCGTGTGTTTAAAACCTACCTTTGTTTATCCGTCGTTGTGTTTATCTGTCGTGTGTTCAAGTGTCTGTGTTTAACTGTCGCGTGATTATCTGTCATGTTTTTAAATGTCATGTAACCAAAATAACATTCTTTATGAATATAATAGCACCATTAATTTATTCGCAAAATAAATTTCAATATGTTTCAATTAGACCTGCGCTTGTCCGTCCGACTACAACACTTTTTAATATGCCTAAAGCTAACTAGGCTCATTGCACAAGACTAAAAATTATATGAGCCAAATGGGCAGATCCTGTATTTTATAATTGGACTAATGCTGTATAGTCTTATTGCAAAGTATCTAAAAATTACTTGTCAAATTCTGAAATAATAGTGTGCATTCCAGTGTGCGGTTGTAGCGTTATGAAGATCCGGTGATTCCGTCAATCGAAACATAAACATTAAATATTTATTTTGTGTTTATGTTATTATAGTCAGGATGTCAGGGCCAGGTTAAGAAATAACATTTAAATATCAGGTAGGTATAGATAAGATAAGAGTATGTGGCAAGTAGATTTTGAAATATATGTATTATATATACAGGATTGGTGACCGCGACACCGGAACATCGGACTTTAACATGTAAAATCATATTTTTATAATTTCCTGCTTCCCTAATTATTTTAGAGAAAAAAGCTTCAAATAAATGTTGTAGAGCATAAAATTCTACATTAAATGCAGCAAACAGAATTAATTTTGCATATTTTATAACGGCAGAAATTAAATTCAAAATGTTGAAAAACAGCTTAAAAATACTTAAGGGTAGCCTTGGAATTCAAACAAAATTCAACAATGTATATGATAAAAAAGATAAAAAATTAACGTATGCATATAAATACGAAGTTAATAATAATAAAATCGTAATATTTGCCCGGCCTTCAATACAAATATTTGACAAAAACACAACGTAAATAGATAATTTTTATATAGCATCTTCGGAGGGGTTGGGGTAGTTATGTGACAATAGGTTTTCAATTACCTGAAAATTATCTCTAAATTAACAATTACCTACAAATTAGCCAACCAATCAAATATCAAAAGATGTCATAAATTCCTGCAACTTTATCAGTTTTAATCAAGAAAAATCATGATCAACAATATTTTTAAATTAAAAACTTAACAAAGGCAGATCAATGCATTTATGCAGCTTGGTTGCTGGATTTTCTTCCGATATGCAACTGCATTCGGTTACTATGCTTACCTCACAGCTAGAGAGGAGATAGGAACAAATATTCAGCATCTTGGGCCTATACTGGGCCAAAGAGAAATCACATTTAAAAATTCGTAGCCTGGAAAGCGTAATTTCTGCAACTTTATCAGTGTTACTCAAATACCTATAAAATTAGTTTTCAAAAGTTCAAATTCCATTAGTTTGCTATTCTCGAAATTAAATGCAGTTACACCGAAAGTTAAACTCAGTAATGTCATCTATCAACTTAATTGTGCTGATTGCCCTTCTATCTATATTGGAGAAACTTGCCAATATATAGAGAGAAGACTTTAGCAGCATAAATACCATCATAAAAATAAAAATGACCAACACAGTGACATTGTTGAGCATGCCCTAAATTCTGATCACTCTACTAATTTTGATAATTTTAAAATTTTACAATGTGAACCTAACAAATTTAAGAATTAACCTGAACAATCATACTATTGATTTTTGTCATTTAAGTTCAAATTACGGCGCCTTATTTACGTTAGTTTCCCAAGATGGACGATAGGGGGTTAAATGAACTAGTTTCATGTCATTATCTTTGTTAGTACTTATCAGTTTGTTTAGTCAACAATAATAATAAAAAAATTAATTTTGACGATATTCGTTCGTTTTGTACGAAATGTTTATTCGATACTATACATATAAAATCAAGGTGCAACATGAACACATTTCAATACTTCGTATTGCTTCCCCTAGCCCTAATTATTGTCTGCATACGTCGACCCATTGCACTAATAAGCTGGCGAATATCATTTGGCGGAATATTATCCCATTGTTCCTGAAGTACTGCACCGAGCTCTTCAATAGTGGTTCGTGCAACTGCCCGACTTCTAACACGCTTCCCCAACATATCCCAAACATGTTCTATCGGGTTTGCATCCGAGAAGCCAGCGGACCAGTTTAATTTTGCAATACCAACTTTGTCCTGGGATTCACTGATGCATCTTGCTGCATGAGGTCTGGCGTTATCCTGCATTATGATAAAGTCATCACTGATAAATTGAGCAAATGGAACGACATAATTTCCTAAAACTTCCTCAATATATCGCTGTGACGTCAGCGAGCCTCCAGGAATGACGACCAATTCTGTGCAGGTCTCCATGGATATTCCTGCCCACACCATAACTGAATCTCCTCCATGGTTAACTCGAGACTTGAATGTGCATTCTGAAAATCGTTCAAGATTTTGCCTACATTCACCAGATGGGAGAGAAAGAGTATGGAGACGAACAGGATATATATATATATATATATATATATATATATATATATATATATATATATATATGACGAGAAAAGCAAACAGTTACTCAATGACAGGCTTCCGCATATAGGTACACATGAATAGAGCATAATAATACATATTACAATTACGTATATATATATAAACAAATAGTACAACAATGAAATATCAATAACTGGTTTCCTGCAACTTAAGTTTACAAGGTTTTTATATTGAAATAACGACAAATTAAATATGTCCAAGTGCTGGAAATTATTGTTATAATTAGACATAATTCTGTTAATAGGGATGAATAATAATGTAACCCGACAATTTATAACAATAACAAACTCTATAACAAAAATATATTTCTCACTTTCAACACACGTGATTTTCTGGGATCAACCAATTCTGGGAGTAAATATTTTAAATAAAACATTTTTAATTTTTGATGATCGAAGAATTTTATCTGAATGAGAAAAATCGATTTTAAACTTTATATTATACATAATAGTGTAATCAGTACATGATAAACAATGAAGTACGCAGATATTGGAACTGTCAAAGTTTTATAAATACATAAGCGCATCGATAATGATCATCTGTCACAAATCAACCACGGTCACATATTCTCCTTTTTGTTTTAAATTCAAGCATTTTCGTTTAGGTGTCATCTAGATTAAAAAAAATTGTAAAACTGAAGTACTAATCTCAAATCGTGTAACACGAGCAAACTACAATATTCTACTTTCATCTCTATTTTTTCAGCACACTGGATAACTTCATTAATAGATCTTAATGCTTGACTTGTTGAAATTATTTTGACTTTTATGTTTAGCATGTCGTCCTCTTCCTCCTTTTCCGGTTTGGAATTGATTTTTATTTTATTTTCCAACTGATCTGTATCTTCTTGAGCATACTGTAGACTTTACTATTCCATACCTTTTAGCAACCACGGACACACATTCTCCTTTACCCAGGCATTGAAGCATTTCTTTTAAATTCAAGCATTTTCATTTACGTGCCACCTAGATTAAAAAAAAAAAAAACTGAAATTAGTACCTTCTAGGGCTGGACGACTTTGATTTTTAGCTCATCGACCTCCTGTCGAAGAGCTATAGTGTTCGGTACTATGTATGTAGCATCTTTTATAGTCGAATTAGACTAAAGTCAACTATAGTCGACTATAGTCTTATTTAAACACATGAAATAATTTTAAATTATAAGCAGGCCGTATTACATGCATTAATTCCTCTATTTGTATTGCCGTCACATTTTCAATCATTTGTTTTAATGTTAGGAATTTTACATACGGAATTTTACGACACCCCATTTCAAATGGGAAGTGTGTACACACCCAAACACCCCCCCCTGGCTACGCCAGTGATACAGTATCATAGAAATTAGAAATGATTCTAAAATTAGGAATGACAGTCTAAAACATCTACAGTCTAAAAAATCTAAACCGTAAAAAGTATAAAAAGACTGAAAAGTCTAAAAAGACTAAAGTCTGAGAAGTTTAAAAAGTCTAGAGTCTAAAAAGACTAAAATCGAATAGTCGACTTTTTAGCTCATCGACCTCCTGTCGATATATTAGTGTTCGGTACGATGTCTGTAGCATTCTCCGATTTTAAAAATTTTTGCGCAGAAATCCCGGACAGACCCCTTAGATCACGAAATGACTATTACAACATGTGACCGTATGTATGTCGTTCGTCCGCTCGCTCGCTCGTACGATTTTTGTTCCACTAACTCCTCCTAGACTATCCAACTGATCTTGATGAATTTTTTTTTACAAATGCGTATTATGGTCTAGTTGTGCATCTGATTCAAAATTTCATTTAGTACTTGAAAAAAAAAAAATATTTTTAAAAATTTTTTCAGTTTTTATTTTTTTCTCCTTTATTTTTCACTCAATTCTATTCAAAATTTTCTTGCATATGCAGGAAATGACACATTATATTTCCATATTTTTTATTTTGAAAAATTATGTAAGACCATTGAAGAAAAAATTATTTTTAAATTAAAAAAATGAACAAAAGAAGATCAATGCATTTATAGTCGGCTTAGTCTGCTTTGCTTTTGTCGAGAGAAGGAAACGGTTTCGCACGGTTTTAAATTTGTTGTTTTATTTGCGATCTGGGCACCTAGGATTTTAAAAGTGTATTAAGATAAATAATAATTTGTAATACATATATTCAGACTTGAACATACGTCGCTGAGCTGCAGGCATGGATGTCTGTATCCATTCCTAGTTTTTTTAAAATAGTGGACTATTCGACTTTTTTAAAAGCTCTATTACCTTCTGTGTCAAGATTTACCACTGATCTGAGATGCAACTATATTTACATACTTAGGCAACAAAATGAAATCCACATATTTAGGGAGATATCCCAGAGAAGTATCGTAAATACCATGGTTAAACAATATTTTGTGTTTTTCCATTCGGTGCGAATATGAATAAATTTCTTGGCGTACAATTTATTAATTTTGCACTGAAATATTACAATTATTTACATTTATAATTACTTACGTAATAAATATTAAATTATTACCTAACATTATTAATATTGCGTACATTTATTAAATTCAGATTGAATCGCCTTCTCAACCATCAACAATACAATCACAATACGGTTGCCATGGAAGTAAATATATCTGAACAAAAGACTTACAATATACTATGCGGGTGTATAGTCGGCTTTGCATATGCCAACATTTTGCAGTAGATATCAGCGTTCCTATGTACCCTATGACATCCGTATGGTCCTAGAGCAGTGATGCACAACCTTTTATGTATAAAGGTCCGCATATAACATCGATTTTGAGTCGCGGGCCGCATATAACTCCGTATTAGGGCCGAGGGCCACAAAAGATTTTTTTTACCCTATTTTTTTCGTTTTTGGCTGATATTTTTCTTTTTTTTTTAGCTTATTCTATTGTAAAAAATGCTCAAGCGGGTCGCAAAAAATTGAAAAAGGGCCGCATGTTGTGCATCATTGTCCTAGAGGGTATTTATGCAAAT
Organism: Carabus problematicus; assembly: GCA_963422195.1. Classification (NCBI taxonomy): domain Eukaryota; kingdom Metazoa; phylum Arthropoda; class Insecta; order Coleoptera; family Carabidae; genus Carabus; species Carabus problematicus. The sequence goes on along the minus strand of OY728585.1, from coordinate 9,747,636 downwards.
TTTGAACCCCATCAGTCGACTGGTGTAGAATTGTATAAAGAAGAGACAGACAGAAATTGATTTATATATATAAATATATATACAGTGTGTCCCAGCGACTACCATACATAGGAAAATTAACATTGGGAAATTATGTAAGGATCAAGTATTGCTGTGTCTGTATCTAAACATGTGATTGTCACAAATGAAACAGTAAGTAATTGAATTAATCAAATTTAAAACTGTCAGATTGGTGTTAAATTTAGAATTTGTTGACAAATTACAATTATTACCATTGAAATATAAATATTCTTGCAAATAAATAATATTTTGGGATAAATAATATGGATATATTTATTATTTTATAATAAAGTTTGTGTAGAAGCAAATTTGGATGATTTTCAGTAATACATGCCTACAACAGAAAGCTTAAGAGTTTGCATTTTATAATGGAAAAATGAACAAAACACAGCAGTTAAGCACTAAATTCAATATTACTAGCAGGTACTAATCAATGAAATGTTCAAACGTATTCCCATTGACTAGCAGACAGTGGCTTAATCTGTCATAAAATTGTTCCCCATTAAATGTAAATGTGTATTCCTTAGTGAAACAAATATTTTCTAATGCATGACATTTATTAAACATTACTTCACAAAAAGTGATTCGTTTTTCACTATCTCCTGCTAATAGCAGCATGTAATATTTGTAAGCAAAATATTTGTGTTTTTTATGAGTGCGGTGATTCACCGAGATTATTTGTAATTTCCCTCACACTTCGACAGCTGCCAAAATATCTACTTCGTTGTTAACATTCTGGTTTCCGTTTCTATTACTTTTTCGAAGGCAATTGACGCACCCAATTTCCTATTTTAAATAAAATTCCTTTAAATAATTATGTAATATAAAATTATTTGACAGAAGTAAATTTCTTTGTTTTAAATATTTTGTTTTTGTCACTCAGAAAGAATATGCATATAGCTCAAGGCAATAGTTGATCCTTATATAATTTCCCAATGTTAATTTCCCTATGTATGGTAGTCGCTGGGACACACTATATATATATATATATATATATATATATATATATATATATATATACAGGGTGTTAATTAAAAAACTGGCCATAGGCGTTTAACATGTAAAATCAGTTTTTCCTCCTGCATTAGTTACCAAATTACTTTAGAGAAAAATACTTTAAATAAAAGTTGTAGAGAATTAAATTCTGCATCTAAGTGAGCAATCAGATTTAATTTTTGACATTTCCTAACTGAGAAAATCAAGTTTAAAATTTCATGAAAACACATAATATATAGGAATAGCCATGGAATTTAAACAAAATTAAAAACAATTGTATGACATTTGCTGTCAAAAAAATTATTAAATCACGAATATTTAGATAAATTTGTCCAGAATAGAACCATTTTATTACTTGAAGCTTTTCTTCATGTGAAAACTGTTCCATACTTTTAGAAATATCTGTTATTGAACGAAAATTACGAAACACAAATTTTTTTGACAGTTACACTGTCATACAATTGTTTTTAATTTTGTTTAAATTCCATGGCTATTCCTATATCTTAAGTGTTTTCATGAAATTTTAAACTTGATTTTCTCAGTTAGGAAATGTCAAAAATTAAATCTGATTGCTCACTTAGATGCAGAATTTAATTCTCTACAACTTTTATTTAAAGAATTTTTCTCTAAAATAATTTGGTAACTAATGCAGGAGGAAAAACTGATTTTACATGTTAAACGCCTATGGCCAGTTTTTTAATTAACACCCGGTATATATATATATATATATACCGGGTGAGTTTTTTAACCTGAGACTTTCAAATATCTCGAAAAATAGGCACTCTACGAAAAAACGTTAATTATCAAAATTTAATCATTCTGAGGGGAAAATACATTAGTGCAAAAAAATAGTCCCCCACCCCTCTCTTTGTGGGAGGGGCGGGGGTAACTTTGAATCTAAAATAGGAACCCCAATTTTTTATTGCAGATTCGGATTCTACGGCTAAATCTACGTACGATCTGAATGAAATATTTTGTTCGGTTCGCTGTAATTGTTTTCCGTTAGGCTGTTAATATTAACTTCAAAATGGAGTATTTAACTGCACAAGAGAAAATTTTAATAACGTTAATAAACTTTTTACAACGAAAACGTGATATTTGTTTTTTGACAACGAATTTTGAGTATTTACAACAAAACGTGATGTTTTTTTTTTTTATTTAAAACGTATTGCAGAATCGTAGGCATATGGTCTTAGTAGAAGAAATCGAAAAAATTGAATGTCGTCGAACAAAATATTTCATTCAGATCGTACGTACATTTAGCCGTAGAATCCGAATCTGCAATAAAAAATTGGGGTTCCTATTTTAAATTCAAAGTTACCCCCGCCCCTCCCACAAAGAGATGGGTGGGGGACTATTTTTTTGCACTACTGTATTTTCCCCCCAGAATGATTAAATTTTGATTATTAACGTTTTTTCGTAGAGTGCCTATTTTTCGAGATATTTGAAAGTCTCAGGTTAAAAAACTCACCCGGTATATATATATATATACATACATACATACATACATACATAACATCACGCCTTTCCCATTACTGGGGTAGCAGGCCCTTAGTCCCTACAATCACTCAAAATATTTAATATTATAATACAGAAAACTGCCTTTCATTCCTTATTTTCTAACAATTGCTCGCCAAATACTTCTATCCATACATAACTGTCTCGCCTCGTGAATATCCATACACCTTGTCATACATGCTCTCCTATTATTTCTGCTTATAATTTTACGTTCACTCAAAACATTTTCTATCATATTCATCCATTTATTCCTCGGTCTTCCTCGCATTCGTGTTCCTTCAATTTCACCCAAATAAATCTTCTTAGTTAATCTATCATTTGACATTCTTTCCACATGTCCAAACCAACGCAGCTGACTTGAAGCCACTCTTTTCACAACATTTTCACTAATTTCACATTCATCATACACTACTTTATTCCTAATACGGTCTCTTCTAGTCACTCCGCACACTCCTCTCAAAAATCTCATTTCAACCGCAGTTACCCTTTTTTTATTCCGGTTATCCCATACCCAACATTCACATCCATACATCAACGATGGCACAAGTACACCATTATACACACATAACCTAGCTTCTCTTGACACATTCACATTTCTAGCAAACATTCCCAAAGCGCCCAAAACTTTTCTACCTGCAACCACTCTTCTTTCAATTTCAGCATTCATCCGTCCATCTTTCGAAAACATGCATCCCAGATACATAAATTCATTAACTTGTTCCATTTGCTCACCATCTATGCTAATCTTGCATTCCGTAACTTCATCCTTCTCAAAAACTAAAATCTTACATTTTGAAGCATTCATGATCAAATTCAAACATTTTCCCTGATTTCTGACACTCTCAATCATTCTCGTCAATTGTTCCTCAGATTCACCCATAATAACCACATCATCAGCATATGCTAATGCAGGCACAACGAAATCACTTATTTTCACACCATCATTTGTACACTCTAACGCTCGTCGCAATAACACATCCATATACAAATTAAAAAGCCAAGGAGACATCACACAACCCTGTTTCACTCCCACGTCAATATTAAACCATCTACTCAAACTACCATCCACACGAACTGCTGCTTGATTATTTACATATAAAGCCATTAGTGCTCTCAATAACGTACCACTAACGCCATACTCCTTCAAAATAGGCCATAACTTTTCACGCACAACACTGTCATATGCCTTCTTTAAATCAATGAAAGCACAAAACAATTTCTTGTTTCGGTCCAAAGTCTTTTCCACAATCATTCGAAGCGAAAACAATTGATCCACACATCCTCTTTCAGGCAAAAACCCACCTTGCATACCATTCAGTTTACTACATGTAATCTCCCTTACTTTATTAATTAGAACACTACTGTACAACTTACACACAACACTCAAGAGACTAATCGCACGATAATTTGTACATTCACTCATATTTCCTTTTCCTTTATACAATGGAACAATTACAGCACGCTTCCAATCTTCTGGAACAACATTTTGCCGCAAGCAGAATTTACATAAATAAACTAGCCAAGCAAACACTTTTTCGCCACCATACTTTAACATCTCTACTGTAATATCATCTATTCCTGCAGCTTTTCCAGTTTTCATTCTAGCCAAAGCATTACTTACATCGTCTTCATTTATATCCCAACATTCATTTTCACCACAATCAAAATCATTCATATTATCATTTATAACACAATTATTTTCATACAATTTGCTAAAATAACTGGTCCATCGTTCCCTAATCTCGGATTCTTTCCACAATAAATTACCATCATGATCTTTAACTGCTTTTACACAAGACATGTTACCACCCTTCAGCTTTTTCACACATGTCCAAAACATCTTTTTATTGAGAACAAAGTCATTCGTCAATTTTTCATTCTTCTCTTTCTCACATTGCATTTTACTTTCACGCACAACACGCTTTGCATTCGCTCGCATACTTTTATATTTAAGCAAACATGCATCTCGAAAATCGCCATATGAATCCTTAACACTCAAAAAGCACAGATATGCTTCTTTCTTTAAACGTATAGCCTCCTTCACATTATCATTCCACCAATCATCTTTCATTCGTACACCTACTTTCGATACACCGCATGTTTCAGTTGCACACGTTACTACACAGTCCCTGAAAGTATTCCACTCACTAGCTAGATCTTCAAAATTCTCTGAGCAAATGGGTAAAACGTTATTCAATTTATTAATATATTGCAGTCGGACCTCTTCATTCTGCAATCTGTATGATCGAACACGTGTCATTCTTTCAGATTTCTTTACCCTCATTTTCCAGCCCTGAGCCAATTTAACACGGGATACAACCAAATAATGATCATTCGTTCCCAATTCTGCACCACGTTTTACTCGTGTATCTACAACAAGGCTTCTTAATCTCTCATCATACATTATCAAATCAATCACACTACGTCTATTCTCATGAATATTCTCCCATGTATAGATATGTGAAGACTTATGTTTGAAGAAAGTATTCGATATAAAGAGACCATATTCTATACAACAGGCAACAATCATTTTTCCATTTTCATTTACCCTTGCATCACCAAAACTTCCCACAACATTTTCACTTTCATTTCTCTTTACACCAACCCATCCATTTAAATCACCTGAAACAATTATCCTCTCACCAGGCTCACAAGTATCAAGCACATTATTTAATTCATTCCAAAAACATTCCTTCTCATAATCATTTTCACATTCAGTCGGACCATAAACACATACGAGAAATATTCTATGGAACCCAATTTTCATTCTTACATATAAAACACGAGAAGAAACACATTTATACTCACGAATACACGGTTTCACTCTTTCGCTGATAACTACACCAACACCATGCTTTGCATGAATGTTTTCACTGACACCTGACCATAAACAAAATACACCATTTATTTCATTTTCACTGCATCCTTTCTTTTTTGTTTCACATAATGTTAAAACATCTATTCCATAATCTTTCATAACATTCAATACCTCATTTTCCTTTCCAAGTATTCCTCTCACATTCCACGTAGCAAATCTTCTCTCACAATGTCTGTCACGTGCTCTATTTATCTGTCTAACATTCATTACAAATAGATAAAGGGCGAATGGTAGGAAGAAATTATGTTACAAAAGCTTACCAGGCTATATTGTAACGGAAAAACTGTAATAAATATTATTTAACTGACATACATATTAATTAATAATGTTGCTAATAGCAACTATCAAACAAACAAAAGCATATGTAAATAAATTAAAAATACTTATAAATAAATATATAATATCGACGTTTTAAAAGGAGATAATACTTATCATGGTAGCTAATAACCAATACTCCTTGAAAAATCAAGTTTCCACCAAAAAGGAATTGAAAAACCCTTGAAAAAACTTGATCAAACACGCAGTAAATGACAGCCCGTCCGTCGCTAAGGAGTTGTTTATTATATATGTATATATATATATATATATATATATATATATATATATATATATATGTAGCTAATAGATTAGCCTAGTAGATATATTGATATGAGTGACTTCTTGACGGAATGGAATCGAAAGGCTGTATGTTCAGAAATCCAGAATCAGTATATTATTGACAATTTTTATTGAGGTTTCAACCACGGTGTCATTCTCAGAACCTTAATAAAATATTTTATGTTTACATTTATCCGCTTCACATTCTATTGATTTCGATATTTTCACTGTTCTACATAAAGAAGCTAATAAGTTTAAAAGATTAATGCTAGAAAGCACTTACATTAACACTACCGCACATTTTGTCAGTAACAGAACTGATTTCTTAAATGTTGACTTGAATTACGCGCCGTTGCTAGCTATTTTCACATAGGGATTTTGTGTTCTTATATTGATTTTCTCAGGTATTTTGGTACCTATTTTTAAATTGTATTCAATTTATTTTTATGCGTAAACGTGTTACTTTGATTACTACCAATTAACATAATTCACATGTACAAACTAGTAATTCGCACGATCTGCACCACGATCTGCACCAATATTTGCAGTTTACTGAATCCTTCGAAATTTCGACGGATTTGGCTTATTTATCTTGTTGAATTGAATTTATAATCTTTTTGTTTTGATAATTGGTAAGGTATTTGTATATCTATGCCTTGTTTTTATTTGTCAATGTTCAAACATGACTGTTTTATTTTGTAACATATTTTGTTAAGGTTCTGAGTATGACCAAATCCAGTGGTCGAAACTTCAATAAAAATTGTCAAAAATATACTGGTTCTGGATTTCTGAACATTTTAATCATCTCAATATAATAACAATAGTTCAGCAACTACGATTTCAAGTTGCATTTAAATTTTTGGGACATATTTTAATAGTATGCGGTAAATTATTATATATTATTATGGGTATGTAATAAGGACTGTTTCCAAACTTGGCATTTTTATGTGAGGGTTCTTAAAAAAAATTATAACGAGTGTCGTGAAAAATTATCGCTGTGTCAGTAGGAGTAGGCATAGTTTTTGTTATATTTATATAGTGACGTTAGCGCTCATTTAACGTACGTCTTCTTAACGTACGTTCGATAATACGTATAGGATTATTTACGACTCTCTGTCGTTACTAAGTACTCATTATCCGCACAAACCCGTCGGAAATACACCCAAAATACACCGTTTGCTTAACGTACGTTCGCTTACCGTACCAAAATTTGTGCACGCATTGTGTACATTAAGTGAGTGCTGACTGTACTTAGTTCCGAGTCGAGTGTGCATTTATACCTGATTACCCAGTGCACATGCAATAAGATCAACTTGTTTGCGTTACACAAGCAAATATATTAGAAAAGTCGTACAGTGTTACAGTGTGGAAGATAAAATTAAGCTAGTACCCAAATCTTACATCAAACAACGTAATTATTATATAGCTAATTTACACTAAATTTATAAATGTATAAACATATTTTAATTGGTATAAATAGTATTTGTTTTTGTAATTAAAAAATGAGGTTGCTAACGTTATTTGTCTTACGTTCATTATATTATACATAGGTATAATATATAACTTTTATTTTAAATTAGGTTTATTACAGAAATACCGTAAAAGGGGATTTCCTTAGATGTGCATTGGGACATCATACCTGCTAAATGCTCTGATCGCTGTTTCCGAATGCCAACCTTCCTTCCGGAGGATCCAAAGTCTGTAGTGATTTAAGGAACGATCCCCTCATCGAGCACATCCGTCCATAATGAGCACTTTAAATAAGAATTCTGTGCTTACGCCATAGACTTTTCAGCGACCTGCGTACTTTTTTCAGGGAAAAATGGCACTGTTTACATGGACTGAATTTTTTAGTCTCTAAAAACTACGATGCACCTGCAAAAACAATAGTTGCGGAAACTGCATAAAAGTTTCACTGTACATAATACACACACATATTCTCTTAAATACTAGCTAGCAGTAAATATTTATGAGCATATAATAAATTTTGTAAAGTTAGTATGTACAGTATATGAATACAGTGTATGAATAAATATTACAATGTCTATAAAATATGTTTGTAGTGCGCATATTACTGTACTTGCAAACGCAATGTGTCCCGTGTCTAGATTCAAACTCCCAATCAATGACTAGTAGTTCAACGCGCGTGCGTGCCACACCTATATGTTTCATGCAACCGTATTTATTTTATCTGGTATATAGTCCAAACTGTTGCTATCCCGGCAACGCAAAAGTAAGAGTTATAAATTCGTTATGTAAATCATAGTGGTGTATGTATTGAGGATAAAAGTAATTGATCCGTAAGTGTTTTCTCGGTAAGTAAATAATCAGTTTTCTTTCTCGTAGTTTAATGAGTGTATGAAATTCGTTAAATCGTTCTTTAAATATGTATATCGAAGCGAAACTTCGATGCATTCTTTCTAAAGGGACTGAAAAGATAACATTAAAAATGAGAGAAAAACTCAAATTACTTTTTTTCATAGAAAATATGTCATTTTAAACAAAAAAAGTCTTTAATCGACAATTATTTTATAGCAAATTTATATTTTGAGTCTAACAGTGAAAATATCAAATGCAGTTAGCGCGTTACTATTTTCCAAAAATGTTGTGCGTCTTTTGATATAATTTATCTCGGATTGTTTTGAAAATAAAGAAAAACGATACATGTGAGAACGTAACAATAAGAGAGCATATGACTTCATTATGTTCTGTTAGTATTAGTGTCAGTGGCATGTTTAAAAACGGTAGATTGAATTGAATGTTACCTTGTATGTAGAAGATTTTATACTCATTTGACTTTTGACACAATTATAAAACTATGACCTATACTGATAGCTAAAAATTCGCATTATTTAGATTTATTACAAAAGATTTATTTTTTAATTAAAATACATCACGTTCCAGTTTTGAACATTACGGCTCGATATTATGAACTTCACCATTAAATTTATTTTACAGCAGAAGCATGCATACATTAATATGCATGAATGTGAAAACACATGTCGTGGTCATTCCAACATTTCTTCTGCTTCTTGATTCTAAAATAATTTTTCATGTTTGATGCAAATCTGCTTGATGTATTTCTCCAACATGTAAAAGAAAATAATTTTTTTTTAATTATACGGTTTATCATTGCTGACTGCTAAATTGTATTTTACTTTACATCAGAGTTTTCAAAAATATCGATTTAGAAAAAAATTTTTATATTTAAAAGCTTTTGTTATTTAAATCATATTACTTGACCAACTTTCTTCAGTAATTTCACTAGTTTGGCAATTAGTAAAGATACAAATTATTGTCCAATCGTTCCTTAATTTAAAACAATGAATGAAAAATAGGATTTTTTGTAGAAAAATAATATTTCTTATTAAATATTCCATTTATAACAAGACGCCACTGATATCCACGCATGCGTGCTGTGTGTGCAACCGACAGAATTAAATATCTAGTAAAATTAAGTATCTAGTTACACACTAGCATTATTTTATATGATTCTTGCATATTACTAGCTTTTTTCACCTTGGATAAGAAATACGAAAACAAGTCCATTATGCCCTAGAACAGGGGTCGGCAAACTTTTTGTACCCGCAGCACATTTTAAAATTGCAAAAGCGCTGCGGGCACTGAAAAATTAGGGAGTATGGAAATGTCAAAGTTTTTGTTTTTATAAATGTCGGTGTTTTATTTAAATATGAAAACAAAAGTACAAAATAAAAATTTCAAGAGAAAAATGAATATGTAGCTAACATAGAATAATAATAATAAAATTAATACGACACTTGGCAATACAAATCTTCAGATAGGTTGTTGTGATTTGGCACATAACTGGAATATCCTGAGCTGAGGCATTGGTCTAAATGAGAGTTGGTAAGTCTTGATCGGTATTTCAATTTCAAAATTTCATATTTGAAAACAAACATTCACAAGTATATGTCGAAGCACTGAGATAGTAAATTTTTAAAGCACAGTTTGTTAAGAAAGGGTGCATATTTTGATCATGTAATGCAGTCGACGCGATTTTCAAGAATAAACCTATAGAATGGGTAAATAAATAAATAAAAATCAAAGTCCTTGGCAACGCATATGTCGTAATTATTTTGAATTGTCGCGAGCAATTTATTTTTGATAAAAATAATAGGAAAGTGTAATATAAAGTCTTGTATGCACCATGGGTGTTACTATATGATTATGCCCATCGAGTGAACATCGTCACTCTCCGGGTATAATCATCGTCATTACACCCTTGGTACATACATAACTACACCCAACCCTCGTTATACGGCCTAGACACGTTCCGGAAAAGTTGCCCGTAAAGCGAAAAGCCGTATAACGAATAAGCATATTTTTGACCGTATAACGAAACATTGTGGGCCGTAAATCGAAAAAGTGCCATAATTAAAAAAGGCCGATATAGCGAAATGCCGTATAACGAGGGTTGGGTGTATTTATTTGCTCGTTTGTTCCATACTTTTAATTTATTAATAGCTAACTATGACTGCACAGAATTTAATTTGTTTATTAAATTTGCATTGAATGAACGAAATTTTATGAAATGAGAAATATTGCAATTTAAATCACAGATTTTATTTGAAACAATTCGTGTGTTTTAAATTGCGATTTAAATCACTAATTTAATTCTCGTGATTTAAATCATACACACTCTGCTTTAACAACAAAATATAAACCTATTTGATGTGTCATGGTGTATTTATAAAGATTTTGAATATTTCCGAAAATATATTTTTACTTTCTTATACATAGTATAAAGAAAGTATAGAAATCATGAAAAATTTCGATTGCGAGATTTTGATGGAAATACATGTTTTGAGGTCCCCTGAATACGTTTTGACTATTTTCGCCATGACGTCTGTGTGTGTGGATGTGTGTCTGTATGTTCATTATCTTCAAAACGAGCAGACAGGACAATCAAACTTCGTATTTAAAAGTTTTTTGATTATATGAAGAGCTGATTAGATTTCTAGCATAATCGCACAACCGGAAGAGGAAGTTTACTGAAGATCAAAATCGAACATTGTGAATTATTGGAGAAACTAAAAGGGACATGGAAAAAGTTTTGAAATAAAAGTTATAGAAAAAAATAAGCTTAAGAAAAAATATTCTATGCATTTTTATTCTATCTTTATCCAATTTTGAATAAAATGTATTTATATATTGGCATGTATTTAAAATATCATATATGCTATGAAAACAAAACAAAGCGAAAATATTTACAGAAATACGCATTTGAAATGTCAAATATGTGCCAAATTAAATTGAGTATAAGAAAGTAGTGTGGTGACCACACCAGATTTTTTCTAAATGTCTTAAATTTGGAAAACTGTCATCGTAGTAAAAATATTTATTATTATAATTTAAATTATAATAATTACATATACATACATTCATAATACCACACCTTAATCGACGGTTTTATAAATTTTGTGACCTGAAACGTCAATAAATGGAGAACATACTACACATGTGAACAATACACAATGCGGTAATTAGGGTAATAAAACTGGACTGAACCTAAAGTCGTTCCTAAATGCTAGGAACGTACCTCGTTAGGTACATCGTAAGTATGGGTTTACGAACGAATTGGGCACAGTATTTTTAGCTCATCGATCTCCTGTCGGTGTAGTGTTCGGTATGATGCCTATAACAAATTTCGGACAAACTCCCTGGATCACGAAATAACTATTACAACATATAAGTTCGTAAGTATGTCGGTAGTCCGCTCGTTTGTTCGCTCATATGAGATTTTTTGTTCCACTCAGTTCTCTTAAATTATCCTATTTTCCATTAATTTATATTAAAAAGTTCCTTGTATTTGCAGGTAATGTTAGAAAAAATTTTCCATGGAAGAATAAATATTTTTAATGAATTTTTGACGTTTTTCTGAACAAAAGAAAATTAATGCGTTTATACTCGGCTTATTCGGCTTGCGATTCTTAACAAAATAAAATGTAATAAGAAATTCTAAAATAATATTTCAACAGGCTATATTTTGAAATTTATTAATTAAATTTTATTTTTCTCTTCCAATTAACTGATAATCGTGTTATTTTATTCGAATTCGTCTAGCAAATACTTCAAAACCAAAATTCTACTTACAAGGGGCGGCGTACGAGCTTGGTGTGCCCAAAAAATGCACAATATGTAACCTTGAAGAGAATGAAGACTTATTCCATTTTATAGCCACTCCAAAAACCTACTTGGAAAACACCACAAGAACTAATTTTGCAAAAACCTTCCTCAATCCACACAATAGCAGATAAAATAAAAAAAAATTGTACGCAATATACAATTATGTGATACATGCTCTGCGAACTAGAGCCTTCATTTTAAATGAATAAAAATTGAAGAGTACACGTGGACATGGACATGTACTGTATAGATGTGTTAATTTCCTTCTTTTTCTTTTTTTCAAAAATTACTATTCTATGTGTACTTGTATGTCTTCTAATGATTATAATTATTTTATGTTTTAACTGTTTTATTTATAATATTTAGTTTTTTATTATTTTATTGATTTATTTAATGATTTATTTTAAAGGTTCTCAATTATTTTCTGTACTATGTAAGACTAACCACCCAATTGTACATGCATAAATGCGAAATACAAATAAACATTATCATTATTATTATTATTCGAATTAGAAAATTCGGGGCTCCTGAATTTTGGCGACCTTAACCGGTATTGCGCTCATCATGTACTTCTACCTTCTTTCTATACACATACATGATTGATACCATTATTGTTATGGAGTATTCAAATCCATGTAAGAGTGACCTCATAAAAACCAACGAATTATTGAGAAGCCCTACCCCTTATGGTAATACGATGTGCGTATAGATTTATACGAGTCAAATGTGTAAGAAAGAGATAGCTTGTTTTATTTATGTAGTGAATAAAATTTATCTGATGTGACGTCACTCCTATATGGATTTGAATACTCCATACTAATAATCTTCATATTTTATTATTTGGGTTCCGTTCTCACATGTTAAAAGTAACGCAGTTCACTTAAAGCCGCTATATTTATAATATTTTTGCTAGGTATATAATCTTCATATATTATTGTATTTTTAACACGGCTTTTTTCTTGTTATACAGCACACACTTCTCAAAACCCTCCCTCACGGCACGCGAAACGTATTTGAAAACCTCAACCGAGCTACAAAAAAAACCTCGGGCAAATGGATAATAACTAAAAAGTATTTTCTCTTGTTTTCATAAAAATGTTTGGCAGAGGGTCGCACGGTACTTGGCTGTTTAGAAAAGGAGTCGAGAATTAAAAGAAAAGAGAAACACTGCTCTAAACCTTTTGGCTAGTAACAACTGTTCTTTAATTTTAGCATTCATCCGTTACTCTTTGAAAAACATACTTCTGGAATAAACGCATTTATTAACCTATTCTATTTGTTCACATTAATACTAAACGTAAACTCAAAAACAAAAATCTTACATTTTGAGACATTCAGAACTAAATTCAAAGATTTTTCTTCATTATTTATACTCTCCATCATTTCCGTCAATTGATCTTATACTGAATGAAATAGATAATCGAAATACGAAATCGCAGTAAACACAGATTGTAAACCAGAATAATTTCCCGATATATTGGAAGTATTGTCAAAATTAAGTTCTCTGCATTTTTCAGAACTTTAAAAAAATAACTATGAAGTAATCACAAAAATCAATACAACACGGACCGTGTTACGCAAATCAGTGTATCACATCAGATTCTGTGCACGTTTCGAACTGCCAAGCAAGCGTAGAAGTATTTACAACGGCTGAGAAGGTTTTAAATAATATATGAATATGTATTTCAAAAAAGATTGAGGTCTCCTAAACACGCCACTGTTAATGGACCCGGTAGTAACAATCTAAGAATGGTTTCATTATAGGAACACATTCAAAACTGTTTATTATAATAGTTACTTCTTTCTGGCATTATGAGATTTAAACAAATCATTTTCTTCATATGCTCGTATAGGATTTTTTTCAATAAAATTTTATGGAAAATACAGAAGGAAAATAAAAACTAAAATACATGCAAAATGAATACAGCAACACCTCGGTTACCGCTCAGGATACATTCTTACAAAATAAGCGCTGATCGAAAGAGCGTTAAACGAGGTCATCTTAACACGATGTAAATCCTCATTTTTACAATTACTGTCTTCATGAAACGCTTTATAACGAAACATCGTAAATGTTGCGCTTTTTTAGGCGTTATAACGAATCAGCGTTTTAGTGTAAAAAAAATCATCAATATCGGTTGAATAATCTAGGAAGAGTTCGTAAAACAAAGAAACGTAAGAGCGAGCGTATGTATATGTATGTTGTAATTGTCATTTCGTGATCCGGGGAAAGTCCAAAATGTGTACACTTTTTTTTAATCAGACGATGTTACAAACATCTTTCCGAACAATATAGTTCTTCTTTGTTGATGATTATTTAGTCAAAATTTGAAATCATTCGAAGTAGGAAAATATTTTATCCGGATGGGTTGGAATTAATGACTAAGCTCTAGTTGTAGAGAACTATATATTTGTGTACAATAGCAAGTTGAATAGAAATGCTAACGTTTCGGCCATGTGGTTCTGGCCATTATCAAAATGTAAAATGAGCGGAATTAGCAATTTTATTTTTTCTGTTAATGATGATTTTTAATATTAATCTTCGGCACACACTATAGACTGGATAGACTACGATCATTTTAAAATCTTACATTCTGAACATAATAAATTTAAAATATTGTTTTAGAGAGCGTTTACATTGAATTGAACAATAATTCTGTAAATCATAGAACTGTTTTTTGTAACCTTGTTTCGAATTATTCCGCGTTAATGAAATTTCTTCGTGATTGGCCGATAGATGTTTTATAAAAAAAATTACGCTATGATAATGTCCAGAACCACATGGCCGAAGCATTTCTATTCAACTTGCTATTTTACACAAATATATAGTTCTCTACAACTACAACTTCCTACTTCGAATATAGTTCTTCAATAGGAAGTTAATGGGCTCAAAAAGATCAGGTACAGGTTATTAATCACATAAAAATGTGGTTTATCGTCCATTCCCCTTGTATTCCGGGTGCCGAGATCGGCGACGAAACAGTGGGAAATACTAAATTTTTTAACAATAACATTCAGATAATATAGATTTTTTAATTAGATAACAGCATTTACAAATGTATATTTTTGTGTGTTACATGATATATAATGTAATTAGAGTTTAAAGTTGTACAGGTAGGTCAGTCAGTCACTCACTGCCACAGACTAGGTCAACACATTGTAAATAGGGTTTGTAAATTTACAGACTTTTTCATTTACCAGTAATTCGGAAAATTCAAATACCGGTAATTTTTTTTTCTTGAAAAATAACATAAAGGTGTTATAAGAAATTTCGATTTGTATTTCACATTTGTTTCCAAGTAAACGAAAAATATAGAATATAAAAATTAAAATATTACTCTAAACAAAATAATACAGAAATTGAAACGTAGTACCATTTTTATTAAATTAAATTTTATATAAAGTTAGAATTTTGATATTATTTAACAACAATGTTGAATTAATGTGGTATATTCTCAAAGTGCAGTTAATTTAAAAATAAGTAAAATATTTACATATTACCTTTAAGTATTAAGAAAGAAGATATATACTTACTGTTTTAAGAAATGGGATGATTGTTTCAATGATTTTATACTATTAAAAATCTCAAAAAACTGCAGAGTACAAATCACACATGTTAATTGGCCCTTTCCGAACGATTTGTTAATCAAATTTAAACAAGAGACACCTCCCAGAAAATTAATATATATATATATATATATATATATATATATATATATATATATATATATATATATACCGGGTGGTGCTCGGTAAGTGCGAACATAGGGATTTAACATGTGATATTAGTTTTATGCAATTTCCTGCTCTCCTGTACATTTTACGGAAAAAACTGTAGAGGGAAGATTTGTTCAGAATTAAAAGTTACCCACGAAACTGTTTTTACATGTTTTATTAAGTTTTTGGTTTAGCCGTAACATTGAAAATAAATTTCGAAATTTCTGTTACTTTGTAGCAATAGCCATGACTTTTGTTATATATATATATATATATATATATATATATATATATATATATATATATACCGGGTGTCCCAAGAAATCTGGGACATAGGGAATTAACATGTACAATTGAAAAAGTTGCGATTACTTCTGTATTATATATTTTAGTGCTCTTGGTACAGGTGTAGGGATAAGTTATTCGCATTGATTGGTATTAATTAAAATGATATTAAGGCTCACATTTCTAATAAAAATGCTTTTAAAAAGTAATAATTAAGAGATGTAGCTTATATAACATTTTTGCAAAAATTTATTTATGGCGTTGCTAGCACAACGGTAAGAAGCTTATTTGGTAATTTAAATAATTTATTAACTAACTTGGTTCACTTCATAAAGAACAGGGCAAAGTTAAATTGATTTGAAATGACTGTATATAAAAAAGGATACGATTTTATTAACTAATTCGGTTATACTACTACCACTACTAGGTACTACTACTACTAAATATTATGAATGTAGCGATAATTAGAAAGTTGAAGAATTTATTAGTTATCTATTATAAATATACATGTTGTCATAATTTCGTCTGTCAAATTTGTAAATCTTGTGTCAAAAGGAAAATAAAGCCAGTCACCATTTTATTCTCTTTGACTCATGTTTGCTTGCAGAAACGTGACCTTGCAGGGTCATATTATCTTTGTTAATTAATTGTAATTCTGCTTAACATGTGATATTTAGGATAGATTTTATAATAATTGATAGCAGATAGATTTAATAAATATGTATAGATTTGTATTCTTTTTATGTAAGTATGTTGGGCTAGTTAGTTAGTTAATAAGTTAACTGGATATTATGTCATGTATAAAAGTTTTTATATATTTTATTATATTTTATAATTATAGAAAATAATTAGGTATAAACTAACCAGAAACATGTGCTATTTTATCAACTTTATTTAAGATAAGAAATACTAGCTAACTTTTTTGAATATTTTGTAAACTAAATGGCCAGTTTACTAAACAAACTAAACAAAAAATTGTTTGAAAATAACCAAGAGTTTACTTAATTTATATATTATTCAGTTAATTTATAAAATAACTGAGTTTATCCTTTAAACTAACATACTTATTGATTGTTTTTGTTCGCATGCATTTACGTGAAGTGATAGTTTCAGATATGATTATCTCAATTGATCTAAATCAGTGGTGTTCAACATGTTTTACATGTGCTATTTGTATTCTGAAAATGGTACAGTATCATTTTCAATGTTCTAACAATAAAAATTTTGTGAAATATTTTTTTTTAAATGTTTAACACTACATTTTACTTTTTTAGTAACTGAATGTTTTACACACCCACAAATTGATTTATATTACACTTGCCTATTTACACTAGTTTACAAATTTTTGGTTCATGGCGTGTACCTAAAATAAAAAGTGTTTTTTATACTAATTTGGGGTCAGGGAAAACGAAAATGACAGTCATTTATTTTTACAAAGAATAGTTTTCGAGATATTTGCAAAAAACGTTTTTTTTTTTGGTTCATTCTTCATATATGTACTGGCATAAATTTTGATAACGGTTGATCCAATTAATATAAACTGTATATCGTTCGAAAGGTATATTCTTTCACTTTCCGACGGAATCTTATTTTTGAAAATCGGATTAAAATTTTTTGAGTTACAGGCGATGAAATTCTTTACAGAAACACGTTTTTTGCAAATATCTCGAAAACTATTCTTTGGAAAAATAAATGACTGTCATTTTCGTTTTCCCTGACCCCAAATTAGTATAAAAAACACTTTTTTTTGTTCATTTTTCGTGTAAACTTGTGTTATTAGCTTTTTTCACCTTGGATACGAAATGACATAATAACTTTTACGCCCGCTAATTGTAAACTTTATATTCCAACTTCCAGTTACCAAATATTTTTCATAAATTGCCTTCGATTTCGTAGGTAATAAATCTTCGAACGGGTTAAAATATCTTTTGACATATCATAAAAAAAAAATTCAGTCAAATAAAAACAAATAATCCAGTCGGCGCGATTTTCAGGAATAATTTCAAGGGATAAATAAATAAATCACGACCTTCTCGATTAAATGTGTATTACTCCGGCCCGCTAACAAGCCCAGTTTCAGCGTGCTGCCGCTGGGACCATAGGAAAACATTTGAACAAAACACGATTTTGACGGTTGCTCATCAACAAACTACAGAATTCAATTCTGATTCAGTTTAATACACGAATCTTTTGTGTAAATTATTAATATTTGTGTAATATTTGCGTTCTTATTATTTACAGGTATTATGATTCATTTTACTAAAAATTATGAAATGTTTTTACAGCAACATTTTCAACTGCAGTGTAATTTGGTGTGTTATATTAATAACGAATTACTGTAATTATGGTTCATTATAAGAAGTGTTACCGAACTGCAGTCGATAAGGAATAAATTTACTTAATGAAATCCCGTCAAACATGAATATGTCAGATAAATGGCTTGACAGTATGGAGTTACACATTGGTACTGGTAAATTATTAAATGTTAGTTTTTCGCCAATGTTAAATCGCGTATTAGATAATAGAAAATAGGAGTATATCTTTTGCATTAAATGTATATCTATATTATAGTTTTTATTTCAATAAAACCAAATTTCTTTTAAATTCGTGATAATATTAATATGTCTTCATATTTCACTAATTATTTTGTATTTATAATTAACAATTCTTATGCAACAAACTTTTCTAATATTAACAGCCATTTTTGACAGTGACAAGTAGCTACTGTAACTAGCGACAAAACGGTGACATTTTGCGTAGATGTCAGCACAAAAAATGTATTGCTATATCGTTCAGCTAGCAGGTCGGTATAAATCTAGAAGGTCGTGAAATAAATAAATAAAAATTATAGTCCTGGGAAACGTATATGTCGTAATCATTTTGTACTGTCTCTGGCAATTTATTTATGATAAAAATAATAGGAAAGTGAAATAGAAAGTCTTATATGCACCACGGGTGTTACTAGAAGATTATGCAGATCGGGCGACATGCTTCCCTCGGGCCGAATACCCTCGGGCTAGAGCATCGTCACCCTTCTTGCATAATCACCGTCATAACATCCTTGGTACATAAATAATGAAGTTATTATGTAGTTTTGTTTTGTTTGTACATGTTGCTGGCATTAATTGTAGAGCGATCGAGATTAACTGTCCGTGCCGCCTCGTTCTGATTTTTTGTTTGCCGCATCGTTGTCATACTGACTACGATTGACATATCACATTGGCGTACAAATATATTTTTTTTTAAATAAAGAATTAAAAAACAACATTTAAATTAAATTGTTATAATAAATGTTCAAAATACCTTCCTTCATTCTCAATATATTTATTTGATGCAGTCTAATTTCAAAATTACTTAATTAACTTCAAAATATCTGTCAATAAAATGAAAACACAAGCTGACACTGACTCAAAAACAAAAATGTTTATTGAAATGGCGGTCATATAGGCAACAAATAATAATTTTACTTCGATGGAAGATAATTCGGATATTTTCAAGTCACGTGACGGACAAAATATTTCGATCGCTCTGTATAAACCCATGGTGGAAACATCATTTATTTTATGTTTTGACTTATAATAAACAATAGGTGAAATGCCCGTCGTACGCGGAAAAAAATTAATTACGGATATGTAAAAAAAAAACTTTCGTAACGTAATCCATTTGAAATATGTATTAAATTTTTTTTGTTGATATTTTATATCTTTAATATAATTTCAATGCAGGTCATTGCAAAAATACTTTAAATATCAAATTTTTAACTTACATGGCTTTAAATATGTCGTTACACTTTTAATATTACACTTTTAATAAAACTCTATTAATTAAATGTCAATTCGTTCAACGACAATGACAGAAAACAGTGATTTGACAGATAAACAAAACATCGCGTCTTGCATTTATAGTCGGCTTAGTCTGTTTTGCTTTTGTCAACAAACGCCCAATGAAAACGCTTCCAGGCACGGAGCAGCAGCAGCAGCAGCAGCAGCAGCAGCAGTCGGACCTTAGCGCTTTATATAATAAGATTACTATTTTGGAGTTCTGCACATGTTACTCATCAGCCTCTAGATTCCAAAACCTTCACAGGCGTTTACGATGATTATAGAGTGAAAAGGCTACTTAAATATATCAACATTTATTAAAAACGTTTTACAAAAATTCAAGCAAATACGAATCCAGCTTTATCGAAATCTATTAATCCTTCCTATAATCCTGTTGATATAATATCTCGAAGTCAACTACCAAACAATCTTATGGTAAAACGGACCATTATGTCCGAGTAAAGATGAAAAGTGTTGGTCAACAGGAGAAAATTATTTAAAATTATATTAAATGAAATTTTAGAACTAAAGGTTAACAGTAATGGAAAGTTTTGACATATTTACTTAATATTTTTCTACCAGGTGCTTCAACCAAATGTGTTACATAGGGAATCTAATTTTTATATTTTAATTGGGCAATATTACGTTCCCTATCATATTTAGAACAAAGGGTGTAATATACATAAATGTTATACAGAATCAGAAACTGCTTCGATTGAGACCTTATTGTCCTTTAAATATTATTTGAGATGGAGGAAAAAAATATAGTTTCAATATTTTTATGAAAAACAAAACTAAGACAATAATATAAAAAAAAACAATTGTCATTATTTTATTCCCAACATTTGAAAAAGTTTCAGTTAAATATTGCTTTTCCTTTTTGTTACAGTAACCATATCAATAAGGAGACAATGAGTTTCTTCAGTTCTTTGCAAGAATATGTGAGCAGTAGTGTGGCTGGTCTGAGTTTAAGTCCAAAGAGGTAAGTGGCAAGTTTTTATTAAGACATTTTATTATACCTGTGTTATTAGGGATTTATACTAAATCAAGGAACAAATTCAAAGTAAATATGTGAATAACAGTAATTTTCCGGAATCAATTTGATGATTATTTGATTATATAAAATGCACCACAAATTATCAAAATAATTCCCATTCATTAGAATGGTGTGTTATTGCTTATAATTGTGAAACAAATTGCTTCAGTTAAAATATAAAGGATCTATGTATATAATATAAAAACAGTATTTCGCTGAAATGCGATACAGTGCAACCTCGATAATCCGGAGCTTCAGTAGACTGGAATCTTCGGTCATCTATCATAATATTCATGATATACGCAATAGTTAGAATAGAGAAAAGAGGTGAGGAAATTACATAAAATTTCAACAGTGCTGCATTTACGTAGAGTAATCGCTGGAAACATGTGGATGTGGCATTGTCTGTGCAGTCAGTTTTCTCTACAGGGTGTTAAAAAATAAGGGTAAAAAAATTTCATGGTATATACATTTCGATGTGCTGATTCACAATCAAAAAGAATTTTTTCAAAATTCGCAAAATTACTGACATGTTTCTAGAAGAGCACATTTCTAGTGACGCTGGTGACAACGTCAGAATGAAATTAATTCATTTGTTATTCAACATCAGTTACGTGGTAAAAAATTTGTGTTGAATACTCGTACTCATTTGTTTAGTACCAGTGGCACTAGAAATGTACTCTTCTAGAAGCATGTTCATAATTTTGCGAATTTTTTTACCCTTATTTTTTAACACCCTGTATAACGAAATGTCTAGACAATGTCATTACATTGGCATTTCGTTACAGCGTCAGTTTATGTGATTTTTTATTCATCTTTCGTTTTCTATTTGGTCTTTTTTACAGTTGTTTCCATAGTTAAAATAATTTCCTTCAATTAGCAGTCTACAAAGATATTAATAATTTATTTAAATAAGGATTAACTGTTAATCCTAGATTATTACTAACGTTCCTAGTACTTTCTACTAAATCGATATATACCATAGCAGGGCCGAGACTAGAGCAGTAGGCACGAAGAGCATACTTAAATATGTAGCCATTTTTATAAGCCTTTCATTAGTCTGTTACAACTACATGTGACAACATTAAATTTACATTGTAGAAAGTAACAAAAATATATCGCTCGCGGTAATAGTTCGAGTAGAACGGTTCACGGAGTGGCACATTTGTACCATTGTCCCTGTATGAGAACAAATTCCATAGAGGAAAAAAAATTATGCATTTAAAGTATGAGTGAATTATAGGGTTCTATATGCTTCATTTAATCTATGTTACGAAAAAATACCACGAGAGTAGCTAGTTGCTAAACGCGTGTTTATATTATTTTTTGTTAGTAGTACTGGTAAGTATTTAGTTACTTTATGTTATCAAAACAATAAATTTTATTCAAAAATATAGTAAATTTAATAAAAACTAATTGTTTCCGTGTGGGGACAATGGATACATTGCCAGACATTTCAATATCATTATGTGAAAAAAAAATTATAATTTTTTATTTAAATTATATGTTTGTACAATGGAAACAAAGCAAATTAGCAGTGCTATGAGAGGACCTGGGCCTCTTCAGAGTGTATGCGTCAGTGTAGTGCAGTGTACCTATCCTATGTATTGTATTGTGTCATTTGTATGCCTTTTTGTGGCTGCCATTGGCCCCTCTATCTACTTGTCACATGACGTACATCA
This sequence comes from Carabus problematicus, assembly GCA_963422195.1. Classification (NCBI taxonomy): domain Eukaryota; kingdom Metazoa; phylum Arthropoda; class Insecta; order Coleoptera; family Carabidae; genus Carabus; species Carabus problematicus. The sequence continues at coordinate 9,724,899 of OY728585.1, read as the reverse complement.
TAGGTGAGATTGGTTCGATTCAGGGCCTAGCGTGTTTAAGTACTAGAGTACCTAGGCAGGGGAAACCGGAGTACCCGGAGAAAACCTGCCGCTCACTCAGCGTGATCCCTACCGGCGGGCGGTTCCGCTTGGACGGTTACCCATCCAAGTTCACGCCGCGCAGTGTGTCGCTTAACGCAGATTATCTTGCGACAAGCGAGTTACCGCCACACCAATCCACCGGCTTCTACGGATGATAATACTACAATGAATATTGGACTCATTCCGCCTGAAGTGGACGTTCAAACCGTTGAAGAAGATGTTGATGAAGACGATTTACGTTATTATTCCACCCCAAAAGATGTGCTAGGTGAGGTGGAACTTGGACACTATAGCGATGAAGATGATAATATTCCTCTTTCAATATTTCGAGATATGATACATAACACAGAACAACACGATTCAAAGAAAATAAAAAAAAAAAAAACATACATCAATTAGGAGAGATAATGATAGCCCGGGAAGTTAAAAGATTTTATTTACGGTCCTTCGGCAAATCGAGAAAAAATAGACCGTCACGCTCAGTTCCTAAAAACGAGTGGAGGGGAGCATTTTCCAAAGAAAATTTGAAAGTTTGTAAAATGAAGAGGCGATGGCAATGCAAATATCAGGTAACCAAAAAAGTTCGTGCGGTTTTTTAAGAAAAAATATAAAAATGTATTATAAACCAGTAATACACTATTATTCAGCGAAGTAATCACCATCACACTCAATGACCTTCTGCCTACGTGACACCAATTTTTGTATGCCGGTATTGTAGAAATCTACGGATTTGGAATTAAAAAATTGGAGGGCTGAATCTATAACATCAACTCGACTTTTGAACTGGCTATGCCTCATACAATTGTCAAGAGACAGGAACAGGTGGTAATCACTTGGCGAAATGTCAGGAGAATAAGGTGGGAGGTTTAACATTTCCCAGTCAAGCTCAAAAATTTTTTTACGAGTCACTCTGAGGTTTAGCTTTTCCTGTAAGAATAGCACTTTCTTTCGATTGATCAAAGAAGGTTGTTTCTGGATGAGTGCTGCTTGTACTCGCTAAAGCTGATTACAATAGACCACAGCAGTGATGGTTTGTCCCGTTTTCAAGAACTCATAATGGACAATTCCGGGTGATGTCCACCAAACACACAATAAAATCTTTTTTGGGTGCAAGAAATTCTTTGGAGTGTGTGGCATTGGATTAGTTGGTGACAACCAATGATAAGATCGTTTAGAATTGGAGTACAGTATCCACTTTTCGTCACAAGTTAACAACCGATTAAGAAAAACTTCAAGTTTCAAAAGGTGCCAAGTTTGTACTCATAGAGTAAACAATTTCGAATTAACGTTTTGTTCGTGGCCATTTTAAATTATTATTATTTCTTTGAATTAAACAATTGTCACAAAATTTGTATGCATCAAATGAAAGAGGAATGCATACGAAAGTAAATGACAGTATATAAACAAGTGCTATCAATAAATAACTAAGAAAATATCCACGGTACTCTGTATAAGAAAAACCGCACGAACTTTTTTGGTTACCTGATATATGTGTGCAGTGTATGCACGTGATAATTTAATTTGTATACTCGTATGTGGCAGTTTTCTATGACTTTATTATTAGAGGCATTTCATTCAATAACCAATTTACGTCATCAATGCAATATCACTAGAAATTATAACGTCATGTTCGATTACGTTTACACGAGTTCTAAAACGGATTAAAATAATATTCTGCTACACAAAAACACATTTACAGTGTAAGTCGCTAATGCCCGGTTTCTCAGTCGAGGTTTAAACCGAGAATCAGCTGATCTCCGCTCAATTTGATTCTCGATTTAAACTTTCGTTGCGTTTCTATGAACGGCGAATCAGTTGATTTCGGTTCAACTGTAAAACGCTCTTTGATTGGTTGAAACTTTTCAAACATGACAACTAATAATTCTACAATGTAAATAATATTAGAGTAGTTTGACTACGAAGTGTCAGAGCAGAAAATTATAAACTATCCTAAACTACATTATCATTTTGGTTTTTGTAAGTATTAATATAATATTGATGTTGTTTATTATCCACAATATCTAAATACCATGTAATATTTGTTGAAATACATTGAATACTGTTTTAACCTTAAAATGTATTATTAAAAAGAAGTAATATGTCCGTATTATGAACTCGTCAATTTTAGTTAAGATCACGACGCATTTCGAACTCTCGTTCATTATCAAGTGATAAGGTGTGCTGTCATGTTATGGTTTATATACCTGCCGTGTTTATTGGTGTGTGACTGTTCAATGATGCGTGTTTTTTTGTGTAATATTTTGAGTGGTGTGAATATGGCATTAGATTGGCTGTTTATTTGTATGTTAATTATGTTTTTTTTTGAGTTTTTCTTTATATATCTCAAGGTTTTCGATGATGTTTAGTTACCTACCTTTGGAGTAACAAATATTTGATTCGCCGGTATCCACGAATCAAGTTGAGTTGCGGTTTAAACCGAAAATCAACTTGAGCCGCCACTTGATCTGAATCAGTTGATTCTCGGTTTGAACCTCGACTGAGAAACCGGGCATAAGAAACGTCTACTATAAACGTGTAATATTTGCTTTCAGCGTTGCAATTAGTAAAAAAACTAAACAAAAATAATTTGATGAATAATGAACGAAAAATATTTTAATAGAAATATTTATTAACATTATTACTTATATTATAGTACACTATACACCAAGGGAGAGAAACCTCTTATTTTTCCTGAGGTGTAATTTGAAGCCCGAGGGCGAAGCCAGATCGCTACAAATATATCGAGCGAAAAATATAGGTCTCTCCCGAGGTGTATATACTATTATTTCCACGTTCGGAAGTAGAAACACTTAATTTCATAAATAATGAATTAGGAGTATAATAAATCGGAGCGAAATTGCAATATATAGGCCTTTGGAAATGTTTCCATGCAACGCTTCCCATGACAACAGACATTTATTTACAAAAACCTTTGTTATAATAAAAACTCCCTTACGAAAAGTGTTTTCGTCCCTAGGGAGTAAATACTTCATTTTTGCCCCATAGAAACCGACTTCTACTCCCGGACGTGTAAAAATGGTTTTTTTCATGCACACTAATAATAAAACTAGGAATGGATACAGACATCCATGCCTGTAGCTCATCAACGTATGTCCAATTCTGAATTTATCACAAATTATTTATTTAAATACACTTAAAATTGTAGGTGCCTAGGTCGATATAAAACAACAAATTTGAAAAAAGTGTGAAAACATTTTCTTCTGTTAACCAAAGCAAAGCAGGTTAAGCTGACTGTAATGCATTAATCTTCTTTTGTTCATTTTTTAATTAAAAAATATTTTTTTCTTCAATGGTCTTACATAATTTTTCAAAATTAAAAATATGGAAAAATAATGTTTCATTTCCTGCATATGCACAAAAATTTTGAACACAATTGAATAGAAAACACAATTGAGTGGAAAATAAAGGAGAACAAAAATAAAATCTAGAAAAATTTTGAAAAGTATCGTTACGATGTCTGTAGCATCTTCCGATTTCAAAAATTTTTGCACAGAAATCCCTGGATCACGAAATGACTATTACAACATATGTCCGTATGTATGTCGCTCGCTCACTCGCGCACTCGCTCGTATGGTTTTTGTTCCACTAACTCCTCCTAGACTATCCAACCGATCTTGATGAATTTTTTTTTACAAATGCATATTATGGTCTAGTTGTGCATCTGACTTAATTTCCTTGAGTACTTGAAAAAAAAAAATATTTTTTAAATTTTTTTTCAGTTTTTTTTCTCCTTTATTTTCGACTCAGTTGTATTCAAAATTTTCTTGCATATGCAGGAAACGAAACATTATTTTTTCATATTTTTTATTTTGAAAAATTATGTAAGACCATCGAAGAAAAATATATTTTTCGCTCATCGACCTCCTGTCGCAGAGCTATAGTGTTCGGAACGATATCTGTAGCATTCTCCGATTTTAAAATTTTTTTGCGCAGAAATCCCGGACAGACCTCTTGGATCACGAAATGATTATTACAACATGTGACCGTATGTATATTTTGTAAACTAAATGGAAAGTTTACTAAACAAACTAGACAAACAATTGTTTTCAACTAAAATAACTAAGTTTACTTAGTTTGTATATTATTCAGTTAATTTATAAAATAACTGAGTTTATACTGTAAACTAACATACTTATTGATTGTTTTAGTTGGCATACATACACGTGAAGTGATAGTTTCAGATATGATTATCTCAATTGATTTAAATCAGTGGTGTTCAACATGTTTTACAGGTCCAATTTTATTCTAGAAATGGTACAGTGTCATTTTCAATGTCGTAACAATACAAATTTTGTGAAATATTTCCGTAGATAATAAAACCCAAACAAAATTGCCGTCCCAAGCATGCAGTATTCTACTGTATAACTATCCATTCTAAGTTGGCAATGTATAGCCTTACATTATTCGCACTGTATGTTACTTACCTTTACCAAAAGCTATAATATTGTAAATTAAACTAAAAATGAACTACTACATAGTAATATAACAATACTATTTTATATTGTTTAGTTTAAATATACACCCAACCCTCTTTATACGGCATTTCGCTATAACGGCCTTTTTCATTATGGCATTTTTTCGATTTACGGCCCACAATGTTTCGTTATACAGCCAAAAAATATGCTTTATTCGTTATACGGCTTTTCGCTTTACCGCCAACTTTTCCGGAACGTATCTAGGACGTATAACGAGGGATGGGTGTACAGCGGAATCTCTACTTACGAGCTTAATTCGTTTCGTGATAGAGCTCGTAACCCGAATAACTCGTATGTCGAATCAATTTTCCCCATTGAAATGAATTGAAATGCCATTATTGATAAACTTGTCAAGTAAAAATTTATTTTTATTTATTGGTTCTTATATTGTCCTTATAGACTGGTTCTGATGATGATCAAAACCCATGATCGAAACGTTAAAAAAGTTTTACATTTAATCTACTTTAAGCTTCAAGATTCCGTTTCCGTAAGGATATACTTTCCATCTTTATCAGATTTACCAGGCTAATCAAATTCAGCAGAAATTAATTATTATCATTCAATAGCATTAAATTTATTCAATTTAAAATACAGTGGAACCTCTACCTACGAGTATACTTTCCATCGATAATTATTAATATTGTCTGTTTTCATTATCAATGGCTTTAAAATTACAAGCATTAGCCAAAAGCTTAGTTTGTCTACAGCAAACATAATTTTAGTGTATAGGATGTGGATCGTATAAGGTAGCGGCCATTTTACATACATACAAAGAATAACGTTTTTTTCCATTATTGGGATAAAGATTCTTTATATTCCCAGAATCGCTCGCCACATACTACATTAAATATTATTTATATATAGTGCCAAATATGCAGTTTCTGCGATGGACCATGGTTTCGCCAGCAATGCCGCGTACTCTGTCCCCGGAAGTTTGCATATCATTCCATATTTATGTATTTCTCTTGACTTATTAATTAATATTCACACACTGTCGCACAGTTTTTCGTTCATTTAGTTTTTAAGTTATTCATCTATTTACTCCTTGGACTACGCATTAGTGCTTTCAATCTTACCAAAATAAATTTTAAATGTGAAACTTTCACATGGGCGTCTGCAGGAATTTGTCCAGGGGTAGTGGGAAGATTTTGAAATGAACATAGTAATTTGTGCAGGAGTAGGGGGCTGACTTCCATGATCTTTTATTTGGTATTCGTTAAACATGTCCTAACCAACGCAGCTGATTTGAGCTCTAGCAGTCATTTCATACGCTTTATTATAACGAATTATTTTTTGTATACGATATGAATGCAAAATAAAATTGAAAAAAATATACATTATGAAAATATACATTTTACTTTTATTCCTGTATTTTATCATCAAAGTTCATTGTTTTTTTTATAAATTGTGGTGTCCATCATAACGAACATTTGGAAATTACGAACTTCATGTTTAATTGAAAACATTTTGATATTCACTTTGCGGTCGCAGTACAAACATGCCTGACCTTGTGCACTGCGCATGTTAACATGTTTTCTGCGTATTTTGCTACCGAAGTACCTTGGCTAAAGAGCTTAAAATTTAGTTATATAGAAAAATATATATTATATTATTATTACGGTGCGTCACACAAATGTGTTTTATACTAATCGATTTACGATTTCACATTAAACGTTTTCATTCGCAAATAAGTATAATTCGTCTTGTGAAAATTTCATTTTACATTTTAGATAACCGAATGTGCTATTTTACAGATTTTCATTAGGACGTGCGGACACGGAAACTGCTCCTACTCAACAACCTCAGTCTAGTATTACGGATACAAGTCCTAATGCAGGATCACGAAGCTCTTCAACGGATGGTGGTACACATGGATTTCCCAAAGTTGTTCCGACGCCTGGAACAACCGTTCTTGTACAAAATCGCCGGCGAACTTTGGAATGCCTACTGCCATCAACAACGCAAAGACGTCCGGGATCATTCCGTCAACAAAGACAAGCTAAAATGTACACTGACAAAACGCAGCACACATTTTGTTCTCGCAGGTTATCTTGGCCAGATATGGATCACCAAGTTATTTCTGGGTGAGTAATAAATTATAACTCAAATTGTTTAATTTATTACTTTCAATTAATTAATTTTTTCGTAGTTTTGTAATCCTTTAAATTATTTGGAATTATTCATTTTTGGGAATCAGTTGTTAGGAATCGGACAAATATCCTGATCCCAAAATATGTTCCTAAGCTTTCCTCTATAAAATGCGCTCTGAGCAGCGGACGATCTAATAAACGAACACGGACACTATATTGTGTCCTGAAAGCGAGCGAAAATCTCCCGAACGTTGACATAAACAAATAAATGTAGAGATTCCCCATTTTATTTTCGAACAAAAATTGGGATATGTGATCTTATTGTTAGTTTAAGTGCAATCGTTGCTTACGAACCAATTAATACGTATTTACTATTTATGTATGTATACTGATTACAATTGGTCGAAATGCACGCGATCATTCACAATTCTGGTTCGATAAATCTTTATGACCAGCTTTGCTACATTATTTTACGTCATTTCAACACATATAACAATTTAGAGAGCCATTTCGAATACTATGCCATGCTCCCTAGAAGGCAATAACGCCAATTGAGCAATTTAAATTTTGTTTAATTGACTCCTGAATAGTTTACATTTGAATACATATCTCATTCTTTGAAATATATATATATATATATATATATATATATATATATATATATATATATATATATATATATATATATATATATAGTTGTAATGTACAAAGAACTTGCAAATTTTGTTCCTCGAATCTGTCATCAAAATGCGATATTTCAAAATTTATTTTACTCAATGTACAAAAACATTTTAGCATTGAATATAGCAGTTTTTCATTTTGCACAACTTATTAGCGACCTCCTGTCGAAGAGCTATAGTGTTCGGTACGATGTCTGTAGCATCTTCCGATTTCAAAATATTTGCACAGAAATCCCGGACAGACTCCCTGGATCACGAAATGACTATAACAACATATGTCCGTATCAGTGGCGGGCGGTCCATGGATGCTGTGGATGCGGCGCATCCCTAAAATTTTCTAATATCATTTTATATTTTCATATTGTATCATATTTGAATTTCGAGTGGTTTTATTTTTTTGTTACGTGATTATCTCGTATATAAAAGAAACTCGTCGGAAGTGTTAGCTCCTTCGGGTTCGCTGCAACGGTGGTGTTCGCCCTGCCTCGCCAAACGGCAAAAACCGACTTGAGCCGACTGGATGCGGAATCGAAAAATGCTTTCTTCGCGCATGCGTACTTCGTGTACCTCTATGTCACATAGCTCAAGTTGACAACTGCTTTACTACTACTAGGGGATGCGGTTCCCGACCATGCGTCCAGCGATCGATATATACGAAGTGCTGGTCGGTTCATTGCTTTATACGAATATAATCATTTCCATGGTAACGTGTTTATTTTTTACTTTATTTTAATTAGGTGTATGAACTATTTTAACTCTATTTTTAGTGTATTGTTTCACCACAATCACTATATACGTTTTAAAAATATCATTTATTATGGCCCTTAATATGGAAAACCAAAGAAACGATGATACGATGATGGTGGACTTACTGCCAAATATAATTGCACTATAATTTTTTTTGGACAGCATCCCCTGGTTGAAAAATCACCGCCCGCCACTGGTCCGTATGTATGTCGCTCGTCAACTCGCTAGCTCGTACGAGATTTTTTGTTCCACTCAGATCTCCTAAACTATCCAACCGATTATTATGAAATTTTCCTTCGTACTTGAGAAAAAAAAAATATTTTCCAATTTTTTTTCAGTTTTTATTTTTTTTCTGCGATATTTTTTATTCAATTGTATTCAAAATTTTCTTGCATGTGCAGGAAATGTAACAATATTATTTCTATATTTTTTATTTTGAAATATTATGTAAAACCAAATATTTTTTAATTAAAAATTGAACAAAAGAAGATCAATGCATTTATAGTCGGCTTAGTTTGCTTTGCTTTTGTCAAGAAAAGAAAATGTATTCACCTAGGCACCTTGGATTTTAAAAGTGAATCTAGATAAATAATAATTTGTGATATATTCAGACTTGGACATACGTCGATGAGCTGCATGCATGGATGTCTGTAATCATTCCTAGTTTATTTACACTTTGCTCTAAAATGTATCGTTCAGAATAATCACAATTTTTCTATCTTTACATATTAAATCCGTATGTCTCATTGTCAGATTTCTTGGGACACCGGTCTAAGTATATATATATATATATATATATATATATATATATATATATATATATATATATATATATATATACAGTAGAACCCCGGTTAACCGAGTTCCGGGTTATCCGAGCCCAAATTAGCCCAACAAGATTCCGTATTATCCAAGGTTGCTTCAAAAGTGATCCGGATTATCCGATTTTGCGTGATTCTTGCGTCCAGGGAATTCCCAATTTACGTGCCAGTTCCCAACATTCGAAGCGAAGTAGACGCGTGCTTTCATATGTGTGGTCCTGTAGTAAATTCGAGAGTGTCGTGTCATGCGCATCGTGTATTATAAATGTCCGTTGCGTCAATGCGTAAAATAAGAGGAAAAGAGTTGTCATATCCATTGTTCGGAATTTCATAGCTCATATTTTTCTGTTTGCGTTCACATACTTTTATTAGAATTAAACCGTTATGAAAACTTCTATGCATTTCCTTTATGTGACTATAAAATTTAATCCAAAGTACGCATGTATGTGATGCATTTTACCAAAATCCGGATTATCCGAGTTTTCAGTTATCCGAGGTGGGTACCCCTCACATTACCTCGGATAATCGAGGTTCTACTGTATATATATATATATATATATATATATATATATATATATATATATATATATATATATACATATATATATATATATATATATATAAATCAAGTTTGAAATATTGCATTCTGATGACAGATCATGAAACAAACATATCATGTATTATTATCAGTTACAACAACAAATAATCAAAATATAGCGTTTTTGTTTCACGACCCCGTAATCTGTCATTAAAATGTAGTATTTTAAAATTGCTTTATTCGTTATAAAAACATATCTGAGCAGTAAATATGGTATCATATCATGCAGTTTTTAATTTTGAAAAACCTTTTGTATGTATTGTTCAGAAGTAATCACAATATTTCTATATACATGTTAATTCCCTGTCCCAGATTTCTTAGGACACCCGGTATATACAGAGTTTCTGTTTTAAACGGGCAATTTAAGGGATCTCGGAAACTATAGGAGTTACTATGTCGGTTAAATTAGACAAAAGTTGCCAATTTATAAGACGATACTGATGGCGATTTCACATTTTTTAAATATTTATAACATGAAAGGCACTCAAAATATTGAAAAATGCTTCAAATAAATATTTTAGTATAGAGAACAGGCTTATTAATGGATTTGATGAATTTTTTTATTACATATTTCTGGAGATACAGCTTGCAACTTCAATTTTTTTTAATAAGAACCATAGTTAATTTCAGTCCAGTTTTAAACTGCTTTTTTTCTCTTTATAATGGTGTAAGTTTAGTTTCGAAGAAATACTAAAAAGTACGATAAAAAGTAGAATTTTCGTAGTATGCCATGAAAATCTGGTTTAAAACAATTGCATCTAAATATGTTTAGTACATTCAAAACAATTGATATTTAATAACAATTGATAAACGAAACAAAATTCGTTCTTTAAACTGAAAACTACTGGACAGATTTTCGATTGAAGCCATACCTACAGTAATTTAAATGAAAGAAGTCTCATGAAGGTCATCTGTGCCATGTACGAATTAATGTATTGTTATATACTGTTTGTTAAATAAGAGATGTCCAGTGAAGGTCATCGTTGAACAGTACGAGTTTAGATTTTAACCACGCCCATTTTCTCACATTCAGTAGCGTCGTTTATCTAATTTTTAATGGGGCATATAAGATACTGTAATTTCCGATGGTGAGGGGTTAGCAGATGACAGGGAGATATAAACAAAAGAAGGCCAATGCATGCATTAATATTGTACCAGATATAAAGTTTTCCGTGAATAGTCGGCTTAGCACTAATACTGTGAATTCCGATTTTTCATTTTGGTCGAGTTTTTTTTTAACTTAATATTGATTTTGTCCGATGATGTTAACTAACTATTGTTTCTGGCTGAGTTTTTTTTTTTTGATAAATTTCGTCTTCATGGTGTATGTATGGATGGGTGTGTGGTCATATATTCATTATTTTAAAAACGAGTACAGATTTAAATATTATTTGAATAGACCTTTAAATAGCTGATTAGATTTTAGTTCTAATTGCAAACTGGAAGAGGAAGATCACAAAAATGAAAAAAAATTAATTTTTACGAAGAATTGTTCCTGCATTTTTCTTCTACCTCTATTCAGTTTTGAGTTATAGATATTTATATATTCACGGAGAGTATTGAAACCAGTGGCGGCTCGTCCATACCAATCGATAGTATTTTATATAATTAATTTTGTAGCAATAGTTGTATTTTGCAATAGTCAATCAGTATTGGCTAGTATATTCAACTCTGGAACTGCATTCGATGAAGACTGTATCAAACCACGCAATCCATACAGAGATGACTACCTAGTGGAGGTAATGTAGTGGAGGTTTGTGCTGGTAGCGGTGCATACTACTGCAAGAGCACAAATAGGATAAATTAACGCTTTTTTATATTCCTATTGTTATAATCCCGCCATTATAAATGTTGATGGGCCGTCACTAACTAAGAGTATTACGAGTATAAAATACCTTAAAAATATAAGCAATATTTAAGTAACCTTTTAACAACATAATGTAAGGAATGTTTGCTTGTTATCCTTACTTATAGTATTGGGCCCGACCTTTGAGTGTGAGGTGGATGGTTTTTAAAAGAGAATTAGACTTGGATGATGCACAATTTAATATAACACAATTTAATAGGATTACGGAAATTACAATTTATAAATAGTCGCTTACGTTCTGATGACAAATGGTTGACCGAACTGTGTCGAGCGGTAGACACAACTTACAGTCGGGGTTGGTAGCTGAGCAGAATGCTGGACACAATTAATTACTGCTGTGAGGGTTGAGTATCTACACTAACACTGATCACTCCTTGCTGAGCACTCGCTGCAACTTGCACTGCACTAGAAGAACTGGTACCTGAAGGCACCCTTAGGTACCCTTAGGCATTAACCAGCAGCACTTCACTTTATACTTCTCCGTTGGAACTAACCCTGTTGGAACTCCGCAGGAACTTCGTTGGAACTTAACTCTGTTGGAACTCTCCAGGAACTCTCTTCTGTGCTCATGTTTCTACCCTTTTATAGCAAATTAGTTGTGTCTCAGCATAATTACTCCTTGAGTAAGCAATTAGAGATAATATTATCGCGGCCGATGGCGCATCATTGTTGCACCCTGCATTTCCATGCTACGCCACCGATATTGCTACGACGTGACCCCCACACACGTGATATATTCTTAGAACGGTTAACCAATCTACTGCTGACTGGATTCGCGACAATAATACCACCCTTGATCCCGTTTCCGATTGATGCAATATTCTTCTGCAATTAACCATGTGAATCTAGTGCTGACTTGTCTCCCGGCAACAATAAATAGCACCTTATGCGCGTTTCCGGCTGATACAATATTTCTCTGAATCGGACCATGTGAATCTATTGCTGACTTAACTCACGACAATAATAATCTTTATTAAATTTAAACTATCAATAATATGAAACTTTGTAACGAATTTTTGGTCTCTTACAATAATAATATAAAGTGTGGCAGAGAAGGAAGAAGCGCAGTAGACAACATATACATACTGAAATACATAATAGAAAGATAGAAAAAAAAAGGAAAACTATATGTATTCTTCACTAACCTAAAAGCAGCGTTCGTCTCAGTGAATAGAGAAAAAATAATAAATATGCTAATCAGAAAAGGGATCAGTAAGCAGATGACAAAAGAAATAGAGAAAATATATGTAAAAACCATAAACGTAGTAACAGCAGAGGGAGTAAATACAAGCAGTTTTTGGACAGAAAGAGGCCTGAGACAAACATGCTCACTCAGTTCGACCCTGTTCTCGATCTACACGTCAGACCTAGAGCAAACCCTCCAAAGGGGACAAAAGGGAGGCGGCGTGATTGGGAACAAAAAGATATGGTCGCTAGAATACGTAGATGATCTGGCAGTTATGGCAAAAGAAGAAACGGAAATTAAATCGGTGTTAAAAATATTCGAAAAATACACAAATAGAAAAAATCTGCTACTCAACACGGAGAAATCAAAATAAATGTGTTTGAGAAAAGGCGGAGGAATAGAAAGAGAACAATACTGGAAATGGAAAAAACAAAAAAAAATGGAAAAGGTCAAGTTATATAAATATCTCGGGTACTACTTTCTACAAAACAACGGGCCGGACACACATATGGTATGGGGGATAGGAGAAGTGAAGTTTGCAGAAAATTATAAAACAAGAATAATGATGTTTGACTCCTTCAGAAAAGGTATCATAATGTATGGTGTAGAAGTACGGGGGTGGAAGAGAAAGAGACTAGGGAGAGAATATTTACATAAAATATTTAAGGTGGATACTGGGCCTGGACCGACAAACGCCAAAATATATTGTAACAGAGGAGACGAAAAGGAACAGGATGGAGCTATGAAATACGAAGAGAAGATAAGGAGATAGCAAGATAAGTCGGTATTGCAAGAATGCTAGAAAGAAATTAGAAAAAAGAAAGAAGACTAGCCATGACAAAGTGGGAGGTCAAAAGAAAGATATTCTATGAAAGAAATGGATACTCGCCAATAGAAATAGAAAGAAGAAGAATGCAAGGAGATGACATTAAATATACAATTGCTACAAGAGACAAGGATGTGCAGAAACAAGAACAAGAAAACAAAATAAGGAAGTCAACATACAACAAAATGTATAAGAACCGAAGGACTATCAAGATACTTAAAGACAGATGACAATAAAAAGGGCAAGATAAAAACAATGGCACGTTTCAGATGTGGTAATGAAGAAAAGGCGAAAATGTATCGGAAGGAAAACAAAAAATGCAGACTGTGGCAAGGTTGTCATTCTATTTTGAGATATATGTATCTGTAGGTTGTTATTTATTAAAGTTTGGGAATTTAATTAATGAGAATGTACAGAAAAGAATATGTAAGATTCTAAGACGAAAGGCACGAATAAACTATCTATAAAGTGTGGCAATCTGCGATGAAAGATTTGGAATCGAGAGGTTGATGAGTAGAAGATGTGCAGAATGCCAATTGCCAGTTAATAACATGTAAAATTCATGACGTTTTTAGCTCATCGACCTCCTGTCGAAGAGCTATAGTGTTCGGTACGATGTCTGTAGCATCTTCCGATTTCAAAAATTTTTGCACAGAAATCCCGGACAGACCCCCTGGACCACGAAATGACTATTACAACATATGTCCGTATGTATGTCGCTCGTCCGCTCGCTCGCTCGCTCGTACGAGATTTTTTGTTCCACTCAGATCTCCTAAACTACCCAACGGATTTTTATGAAATTTTTTCTGCAGATACTTGTTATGGTCTAGTTGTGCAAGGTACATTTTATTTTTCAAAATTTTCCTTCGCACTTCAGAAAAAAAATATTTTGCAACTTTTTTTCAGTTTTTATTTTTTTTCTCCTTTATTTTTCACTCAATTGTATTCAAAATTTTCTTGCATATGCAGGAAATGGAAAAATATTTTTCCATATTTTTTATTTTGAAAAATTATGTAAGACCATTGGAGAAAAAAATATTTTTTAATTAAAAATTGAACAAAAGAAGATCAATGCATTTATAGTCGGCTTAGTTTGCTTTGCTTTTGTCAAGAGAAGAAAATGTATTCACACTTGTTTTAAATTTGTTGTTTTATTTGCGACCTAGGCACCTACGATTTTAAAAGTGAATTTAGATAAATAATAATTTGTGATATATTCAGACTTGCACATACGTCGATGAGCTGCAGGCATGGGTGACTAACCCATTCTTTGAATACTAGTTACCATAGGATGCGGTCATCATTAGATTCTAAAATATAATTTAACAATAAAAACCAGCAGCATGTGCGAAGAAAACAAAACTATAAAACAATTATTTTATAAATATTCAAATCATTTTTGTTACCATAAATAAATAGGAGTAATAAGTTCATATCCAAATCATCTCTATGATGACCGGTGAAGTCATCAAAGGGATGATGAAAAATAGTAGTTCATTCGCTATTTAATAGAGTTTGTTTGAAATAAATAAGCAGTAGTGCATTTCAGGTTTGAATCAACCTGCATGCAACGCAATGGTTTCTGTGATACCATTGGTTTTTATATATAACTATACAAATATTTTTTATAATAATAAATGTTTTATTGTTATAGGGTACAAGACATAGATAATTCTTTCTTTGAAAATTTCACTGCTTTGGCATGGAAGCAGGAAAACCAAAGACGTAGCATAACACAAACAGCAGAGGACAGTGCAGCAGAACCGCCATCAGTAGATATGGATTTTGGAATATGTCCAATTGACTATAGTTTACCACAAGCAGAAAAAGAAAAATTATACGTTGACATGCTGTATACAATCGCAAATGCTGTAAGTTTTTTTATTATTTAATAATAATAAATTATTAATTTAGTTATTAATCTATATCGCGGACGTACTTCCACAGCTTAGGTAATTAATATGTAATTTTCAATACATTTCAGGTAATTAATTAAAAAAAAAACTTTGATCTGTTTGTACCCCTTTGGGTGTCGAGATACTTAAATAATATGATTTTATATTAGTTTTCAAGTTAAAAATAAGTAAGGTACATTTTTCATCTAGCGAAATATTGAAATATTTGTCATATAAAAAAATAATGATTGCTATTCACAGTTCGATATGAACGGCGATACTAAGAGATATTAGATTTTTGTTCAGTTACTGTGGAAAATTGTGTATTTTTAGAGCATTACTATAGTAACAGTGTCAAATTTAGTAGAAAAATTTAGTAGCTCTTAGTAAAGTCGTTAGTATCAAAGTGTGAATAGCATTGCTATTTACAAGTCTCTACTAATTTTTTGCTATTAAATTTAATATTATTACCGTGTAAACCTGTATAAATTTATCGATTTGGCTAGTTGCACATATGGTAGGTACTAATAACTGGCTATTTGCACATACAGTAGATACAAATAATTGAATATTTACATATACATATGAGTATGGGCATGTAAAGTATGGTAAGGTGGGGTTGGGAATGTACCTACTGTATATGTAAAATAACAATTATGTATGTCAGTGACGGAACTTTTTTGTTCAATTCTTGATTATATGCTTTTGTACTACTAACAATTTATCACAACGTTCTGATTATTTTAAACGGGCCTGCAACAGTCTCGTACGCACATATTGCGCTGACTTCGCCCGGCCACTAACCGAATGTTGAAACACCAAAATGTGGGTCAATAAACCGTGACTATTCGTTTTTGCCATCATCAATAAATTGAACCAAGCTATAAGACGTCGAGGATATCACGAGTGAGAGATTCCCGAAAAGTACGTGGTCGCGATTTGGTGTAACGATCGAACTGTAGTAGTGTAGTTACTGATTAGTCTCAATAAATTACTTTAAGTTGAATCTTATTGATAATATATTATTCGCGAGTGTCACCTGAATTTTCATCAGTTCACTCCTTGCAGTCTAAACAGGGCGCTGGCAACGAGGTAAGTATAGTTTCTTTACATTCTATACCTGTCTACGCACTGTGTTAAATAGCCCGCATAACAGCAGTGTTCATTGCCATGCTATCTGTTACAGACACAATGCAGAGTTATTCATAAAAATATCGAATATTTTAGGTGTTATAGTATTGATTATTCTGAGTAAAAAGTTCATAAGAGTATAAGTACTTTTCCAATTGTAATTCAGAATAGCCAATTGAAATTCAGAAAGCGTACAACCTGTTGCGGCATCGTATATTCTGTTATATATACAGTGAAATCCACTTGTAGTGAACACGCATATAGTGGAAATTCGCTTATAATAAATGAACCTCTGAATCCCCACTAAAAGCATGCCTTCTACTGTTAATCAATTCGCATAAAGTGAACTCGCATATAGTGAATTTTCGGATGTAATGGACTAAATTTGCTCTTTAAGTTTACTATATGCCAACTTGAGTAGGTTGTCAATGAATGAATTTAATGTATGTTGGCAACTTTCGGTATGACACATCAGATAATTCCTCATGTTATTAAACTTTAACATCGATAAACATATTATCAATGTTTCTGACCAACAATATAATAATATAATAAATAAGTAACATCATTTTGGCATGAGAAAATCCATACAAAATTTTAACGATAGAGGCGGCAATTTTTTTCATAAAGCATCCTTGTAGACTTATTCCTAAAAAATTCTAATTGTTAGGCCCATACATAATCCTGCAATAAAATACAAACGGCAAAGATCGCAAAACCCCATGTATTTAAAATGGAAAACTCTTGTGGTCAAGAGTTAATATGAAAAATTGATATAATTAACGAATTTAACGACCACTCTAGTATTTAGATAATCTTGTATTAAAAAATAATACTAATTTTAGTTTGTTTATTCATAAACATGCATGTATGAGTAGAATGTATGCTAATAAAAACTAAACATTAAAAAAAAATGTGTACACTCGCTTGTAGTGAACCAAATTTCTGGTCCCTTCAGGTTCTTTATAAGCGGATTCCACTGTATTTGATTGTTTGTTGTGTGCCCCACTGTTATTCTACAGTGCGCACGTCCTGCTGTAGAATAATCAGTGTCCGTCTTGTTCCCTCCTTAACTTTTGTCGGGCGGCATAATTTTACAACGTTAACAACGCGGCATAGGTATAATTGTACCTTGTGCATATTTTGCCTTTAAAACTTTCAGTTTTTGTATAATTTCTGTATGGTGGTTAGGTGGTCAGTATCTATACATTTTAATGAATGTAAATAAATTTTGGTATATTATATTTATGTTTAGACCAGAAGCAGAAATAACGTAAAACTAGAAAATGCTGTTTGGTTTGCGTGCAACCTGTTTGTGATGAACATTCAATAGCAAAGACAACATGCACTAGTTGTGAAAATGAATAAAAAACATTTTATATTATTTTCTTTTTATGTTCTAAAGAATTTTTTGGTGCTATTTTTTTTGTGAAGGAAAATATATAATCCGTGATGGTTGGAATAATTGACTATACAGTAAAGTCGCGATTTAGTGAACTCTCGATTGAATGAACAACCCGACAGAGTGAACACTTAAATTTTATCATTGCGTCCCGATATAGTGAACAGCTGTAAACCCCGATACAGTAAACTATGGTATTTGCGATACTTCTCTGGGGGATCCCACTAAATATGAATCTAGATGGAGCGTAAACGAAAATACTTGAATTTAAAACAAAAAAATTAAACACTTAATGTCTGGGTAAAGGAGAATGTGTGACCTTGTTTGTTAGTAGAATATTGCAGTTTGCTCGTGTTACATGATTTGAGAGTAGAATATTGCAGTTTGCTCGTGTTACATGATTTGAGACAAAAATTAGTACAAATTAACCTGAATAAAAAGCGTAAACAATCCAACATTACTTCATTTTGTTCGCTTCTGCAATAAATTACCTTTTATATGTACCTTTCCATTGCATTATACACGTATACATACTATTATGTAATAGGTACATGTATTTTTTATTTTTTGTATTTTAATTGTAGATTTTATTTAGTCAATTGTAGTTCTTGAGAAGGAGAAATATTGAATCCAAAATGATTGGAATAAATGATAACAGATATGCGACGTTTCGACCATATGGTTTTTGGTCATTTTCAAGCAAATAACAAAATTCTAGTGGAAAGAATCATAAACAAAATCTCTTCAGAATTTCACTCAAAACGTAGAAAAATATTCTCTAATATTGTTTAAAATATTTTTGTACTTTTTGAGTGTTATTCTCAAGAGATTTTGTTTATGTTTGTGTGAATTAGAATTTTATTCTTAGCTTGAAAATGACCAAAAACCATATGGTCGAAACGTCGCATATCTGTTATCATCTTTATGATTAAGTTTTGAAATAAACAGTTCACATCACCTTGAACTATAGTCATTTATTCCAACCATTTTGGATTCAATATTTTTCCTTCTCTTTTATTATTTTACATATACATACATAATTTTGTTGATTTAGGCACCTAGAATAAAAGTTGTTTCTCAAAATATCTGAGTGAGACCAGAACCCCGAAAATGTAAACACCCCTAAAGAGTGAACAGGCTTGGCCGGAATTAGTTCACTAAATCGCGACTCTACTGTAGTTCAAGGTGTTGTTAACTGTTTATTTCAAAAAGTTTTCATAAAGATGATCATAGATGATCAACAATATGCGAAGTTTCGACCCTAAGGATTTTGGTCATTATTAAGCAAATATAACATTCTGAAATTATATATTTTCCTTTTTGACTAAAGAAAATCTACAATGTACGCTTTTTTTTCGTAATACAACAATATTATCATTTAAAAAAAAACCTTAATTAATGTATACAGGGTGTAGAAAAAGTAATACAACAAGGCTATAATTTTGTTATTGAATTTGGACAAAAATGTTTCAGACAAAAGTTACATGGTAAAAAGTACTTTATATTTTAGTGACCTTGAAATTCTCTTAAGCCATTACGCGCATGCGTTACGCTGTGCAACTTTAATTTTTTAAATGGCAACATACCATTTTGACTAAATTTTTGGAATCAGAAAGACTTTTTACTTCCGGTAGTATACAAATTTTGATGGGTTACATAATCAAATTTTTAAGAAAAATAGGTATTAATTTAAGGTATTTAAGTAAAACTTACGGAATAATCAGTTTACCTTTGTTCGATTAACAAGTGATAAGTGACAACCAACGCAATTTTCATAATTTTTTTAATTGTTTAGTTGTCACATCACTTGTTTTTCAAACAAAGGTAAACTGATTATTCCTTAAGTTTTACTTAAATACCTTAAATTAATACCTATTTTTCCTACAAATTTGATTATGTAACCCATCAGAATTTGTATACTACCGGAAGTAAAAAGTCTTTCTGATTCCAAAAATTTAGTCAAAATGGTATGTTGCCATTTAAAAAATTAAAGTTGCACAGCGTAACGCATGCGCGTAATGGCTTAAGAGAATTTCAAGGTCACAGAAATATAAAGTACATTTTACCATGTAACTTTTGTCTGAAACATTTTTGTCTAAATTCAATAATAACAAAAATATAGCCTTGTTGCATTACTTTCTCTACACGCTGTATCTTTTTTGCATCATTACCCCCTATCTCGGGAACGGGTAAAGATTTTCTTCTGAAATTTGATATACATAATTTAAACTAAAAATGCAGAGAAGTCATGAGATTTCTGGTCTGTACGATTTCTATAAAAAAATTATCGCAATATGAAAACGCAAAAGGTACAATTGTACTTATGCCGTCGGACAAAGGTTAAGCTTCAGTTTCCTCGAAAGCGGTACCGTTATTTTACCACCGTAATAATACGGTGATGACGTCAGGGAAAATGGTGAGTCAAGTACGACCGTCACAGTGGTAGAGAGTTGTATAAAGTCTGAAGTCGGTGTATCACTTTGGATGATTTAGATGTCGCACTTGTACTTTTGTTAAGCTCCGTACTGACTAGAGCATTCGTGCCCACACGAACGCTGTACGCGTAAAATTGCTCAAGTCAGTACAGGTTAAATGTGGTATTCGCGCACGTTCGTGCGCACACGAACGCTATCCATCGCTTGTTGGTTTCTTCGAAAACATCAAAGAACCTGTGTGCTCAGTCTGGACGGGGTTTAGTCGGTTCAGTTCTTGTGCGCGCACAAATCATGTAGACTACACCTAGACTATATTAATTGCTGTACATTTTTTAATGTGTCTGATGAATGAATGTGAATTGATAGCAAATATTTGTTATAAATAATTTAATTTAATTATTTATATAATTTAACTTTAAAAATTGTAGATTATACGTATCATTTAAACACCTTTTAATTATTTTTAAATGTATGCATTTATTTAAATAAAGCAATTACAATGATTACAATAATGTAACATCTAGGGATTACTATGTATGCAGCACTTGCCAAAGCAACGTTATTTTTCGCCATTTTGTACACTACTATTGTGCGCGCACAATTTACACACACAGCTGGAGTGGGGTTTTAGCCGCACGAACAAGAAAGTTGTGTGTACCAAAATTTTGACACGCACGAACGTTCGTGCGAGTGAATCTTTCGTGCGCGCACGAATGCTCTAGTCAGTACGGAGCTTTAGAGGAAGAAGAGTCGTCAGAAAAACACTAAAAGAGAGCCAGAATCTGAAGTATTCAAAAAACGTAGAGAAGAAGGTCCATACATATGCGATTTTAGTGTGTCGTCATCTATTTCATAATGAAACCAAGTTTAGAGAATATTTACTCCTGACTTCGACTATCATTGGCTATTTAGATAGTCCTTCAATTGCATATTATATAGACTTTCATGTATCCTGACAAAGTCAATTAGTATTTCATCTTGTTCAGATGAACACATAGCATTCTGTGTGCCTAATAAAAAAACTATTACTTGCTTCAAATACGAAGGAGCGCTGTACTACGTTCACAGCTTTATATAACTCACCGTCAAAAAACGTTGCTGAACTGTTTCGTACCGTACTGGCTCACCGCTTAAAATCAGATGGCACCGCTCTGTTACGTTTGGTGTGCACTACCGCTCTTTAGGAAACCATATCGCTTACTATACACGACACCGTTTTTTTGTGACGTCATTCACCGTATTATTTCGGCCGTAAAATGACGGCCCCGCTTTCGGGGAAACCGAAGCTTTAGTGCTGCTCTACACTGCGCATGTCCTGTTGTTGAGTAGATAGTGTTCGAGCCGTTTCCCCCGCATTGCGAACGACCTGCTGCGGTTTCCTTACTTTCCTTATTGCTGCTCTACACTGCGCATGTCCTGTTATAAACTAGTTAGTATTCGGCCCATTTCCCACGGCAATGCGGAAGGAGCATCACAATTTGGCGCCCGAGCAGGAAAATGAACACTAGAAAATCATGACACAGACGCAAGATAAGAGTAAAAACAAGACCAGTTGGACATATGGACTCCGAAAAGAAGAGCTACAGCCAGAACTTCGTAAATTTGAGATAGAAACTGAAGAAATAGTAGATGAACTCCGCTACTGCCTCGCCCAGTTCGTACGACAGCAATCCGGTCTTGCCATCCCAGTTCACCCCAACAAACACGGAAGGCTTCTGGTACCCAGTAGCAGCACTCCGTACTCCGACGTATATTTGCGAAACGGTCCGAAAATGGAATTTATCATTAGACGGGATTACCGACCCAATAGCTTTCCTCGAACGACTAGAAGAATTACGTACGAGCTATAACCTGACCAGCGAACAAATGCTGATAGCCATACCCGAGCTATTGAAGGCCACTGCGCTCCTATGGTGTCGTAACAACCGCCAGTCAAGGATCACCTGAGTTCAATTTTTGAATGATTTCCGTGCCTCCTATTTGTCGCGGATTACATCCTGAACAAATCAGATGCCGTATGCAACACATCAGAGAGAAAAGTCCAGAATATGTTATCGACGACATGGCGGCATACCATTAACCCAGGAACTGTACAGAATTTATTCATACCAGTTACCCGAATACCGGTAATACATCCGTCGCCGCGACTGCTCCAGCATCCAAGGCCTTGTTTGCGAAATAGAAGAATACCAGAAGTTGTAGAAATAGCGAAAAATCCATCACGCAACAAAGCTGGCTGGTTTGTCGAATACAAACACCTCAGTAGCGACACCACGAACTTCTACTGCAGAATATAACCGTAAAAAGATCTGCTGGAGATGTGGAGGACCAGGGCACTTCCGATAAGAATATAAATAATCTGTTCCCACTGCAGAAAGCAGGGCACGATCTTAAAAGCAACTGCAACTGCCAATAGTAGACGGGAAACGAAAACCGGATTGTTGAGTAACGGAGCACCTTCCGTCCGCCTACCTTCTCCCTCTCTCTCTGAATCTCATCGTATGGACTCATTGTTGCGGTGATCTAATTGGTGTCCCAGTTCACACCGATTGTTGCGGCGAGCTGGCGCTCTCCAGTCTCGCCGATCGTCGTGATGGGCTGGTGGTCTCCAGTCTCACCGATCGTTGCGATGAGCTAGCGCTCTCCAGTCCTACCGATCTTTGCGGTGAGCTGGCGCTCTCCAGTATCACCGATTGTGGCGATGAGCTGACGCACTCCTGTCCCGCCGATTGTTGCGATAAGCTGGCGCTCTCCAATCTCACCGATTGTTGCGGCAGCAATTGAGCTTACAAATCACACGAAGATGCTAAAGAACTTCGATGGTAGCGATGGATCTGGCGCTACCCAGACCCACTGATCGCCTTCACCTGAAACTCACACATTGTGAACAGCATGTTGTTGTTAAAAAGATATGTAACCAGGGCACCTATTCTGTAACTTAGAGCTAGCTTTGTATAGTGCTATCTCTATAACTATGACGTCAAGCAACAGTGACTGTCTCTATTTACAGAATCAGCTCGGTTGCTCTATCTTAGTGATTTTGGTGCCTAGAGGTTGTGCTGATGTAGGTTGGCAATTATGTAACAGATGTTGTTATTCAGCTTCAGATCTGTTTAGTTTGTTATTATTAATTACACATATTCATTTTTCATATTTGATTCTATAACATACCTGTGAATTGACACTAAAAATCGCATACAAAAGTTCTAAATAAAATATAACCTTTTTTAACAAATGTCAACATGAGATAGAGCTATCTCCATGAAGTAACAACACCCAACTAGGTAGCTCTACGGCGGGTAGCAGATAGAGCCTGACATGACGTCATATAGCCCTGTTTCGGCTACTCTCCGCTAGATACCATCACTAAATATGGAGACACCGGCGTTTCAGAGCTAGCTCTAAGTTACAGAATAGGTACCCAGTATTGTGCTGACTTTTTTGAATTTGAATTGCGCGCCAAAGTGTGTATCCGTTAATTGCCAACTGTTAACAAGTTTAGTTTCTGTTCTTATTGTCTACATAACTTAAGCGTGGCTCATGTATTCAGTATACCATATATTGTTAATAAAAACCACATGGTTAATAAAAACAATACATAACAACATATGTCTATTCTCACAGCCCTCCAGGCCGTCTAGGCTGATACTGTACCTTATAGTGTTGGGCTATTATGAATGATATAATCGAAATATTTCGATTATGGTGGTATAATCGATCATTCGATTATGTTTTTGAAATAATCGAATGATCATTTATGTTATCGAAATAATCGAATGATCAATTATCTTATCGGATTAATTGAAAGAAAATATTGCGAAGTTTATTTTTTGTCGCTAAGTATACAAGTATAGTATTTAATTAATAAATAAAATGAATTAATATTTACTGGTATTCTTTATTAGTGTTGGGCGATTATGAATGATATAATCGAAATATTTCAATTATGACCAAATGAATAATCTTTCACAGGATTATGTTTTCGAAATAATCGAAAGTAAATATTTAGAAGTTTTTATTTTTTGTAGGAAAGCATACAAAGATATTAATTAATTAATATATTTCTATACTTACCTGCAACAAATGAAAACTTCTAAATATTATTTTATTATTTCGAAAACATAGCGCATGAACGATTATTCGGTCGGTCATAATCGAAATATTTCGATTATCATTAATAATCGCCCTACACGAATGAAAACTAATATACTATTGCTTATCAAATCATTCATAATCGATTAAAGGAATGATCATTCGATTAAACGACAAACGTAAACCATTTATTATTTTATAATAGTTTTTGTGCAAAACAGATATGCACTAAAAATTTAAATTAAATGTTCAAAAGTATTGCCATTGACTAGTAGACAGTGGCTTAATCTGTCATAAAAAATTACGACGTACATGTCGTAAAATTTGAGGGGTTATATTATAACATGCCTCCCTAATACAGTCCTTTAGAGATTCTAAATTTGCATGCCTTCGAGAAGTGTAAGTTTTGGATTTTAGGAAACCCCGTAAGAAAAAACCATACGGTGATAAATCTGGAGAACTTCGAGCCCAGTTAATAAGGCCACCACGAGCAATCCATTTGTTGGGGAATACTTCATTTAAACAGGAACTCCATCGATCTGGTACCATACTGTGTTGATATCATCAACTACTGCACTAATAGCAGAGACTATTTGATTTTGCAGCATATCTAAATAAATTCTGCTATTTAGGGTACCGTCGATCAGTGCCGTAACTAGGTTAGGAAGCGCCCGTGGCACGTGCCTAACGTGCGCCCCTCCCCCATCCAAAAAATTACAAAAATTTTAAAATAACAAATTTTTTTAATGTAGTTGGATACGTCCGGGCCGTTTTTTGCGAAAGTGATAATAATAACCGATTGATAACATTATCCGTGATTCCAAAAAGCGGCGTGCACTGTATTTGCAAAGGTGTAGTCCAAAAAAAGTAGTGCCGGGACGGATAATTTTTTTTATAGTATTTAATACAGCAGAAGTGTAAATGAAAAAGTTGTTAAAAATTCTGAATCATTTATATAATAAAACATTTTATTATCAAATATTTAATTATTACTTTTGGCTTTTTTTTTAAATGTGTCAGAATTTAGCCCAGCGTTCTTAAAAAGTACCCTGGCACAATTACACCCCTGTATATTTGTATAAATAAATAATCTATTAAACAAGAAAAATAAATTATTATTCATATTCAGTGACTAATAAATTAAAGAAATACACGACATAGGTATAATTTAAAATAAAATGTTCAGCATAAAAAATTTTCTAACTATTTCATTTGCAAACACATCTATTAAACCCGATTTACATGATGAGTTTTCTTATGATTTAATGCAACTGAAATAATTTGATAATTCAAGTTTCGTGAGACAATTTACACAGCACCTTTATTTGATTGGTTTTGACCACGAAAAGAAAACACTACCAACTTGTTAATATCAAATAAATTAAGTTACTCTACCTGCTAAATAACTCAAACGTATATTTCAATGTAAGTAATTTCTTTACAATGAAAAACTTGACCAGAAAGCAAAAGAAATGTAGGTATACTAAGAGCAACGAAGAATTCGGTGATGATGGGTTACAGGTTATAAACAATTTATAGTAAAAAAATATATATGCTAAACAATTTGTAATTAGGTGTTTTGAAACTTGTACCAAATCAGCCACATAAACATAAACCTCTACCAATTTAGAGGTCTGAACCCGGTCCAACAAAACAGCCTTCCAACATATTAAAATAATAGGAGTAAGTTTTATATAAATATAGATATTAATACGAACGCTTACTTTGAATCAGTAGATATAAATGTCAAAATGTTTAGAATTGTATATAACAAAGAACATGAAAGGTTGGTAACCACCATTAAAATATAAATATTACTAAATGTTACTATATTCAAGGTAATTTTCCTCAAAAATTAGAATATGTTCTAACTCGATAAACTGAAGTGAGAATTCAAGTGAATTTTCATTTGGTCAAAATATCGACATTTTACACGATAAAACGGCGACCTTAAATTAAATTCATTTGAAAAGTCATGAGAAAATCCAGCGTGTAAATCGGACTTTGCATCGTCGTAATTTAATGTTCTTGCAATATCATTCTCAATTGATATTTAATATGTTAACATTAACATGATATTAAACATGTTTGCCGAATGTGGATTTTTATATTTATTTACTTTTATTTCTTACATTTTGCGCCCCAAACTAATTGCGCCCGTGGCGCGGGCCTCTTTCGCCACGCCCTCGTTACGGCACTGCCGTCGATAAAGAGCGGACCAATTAAATTATTGCCCAATATTCCAACCCATATATTAAGGCTTTGGCGGTATTGTGTATGTGTTTGCACATACACATGTTGATTCATTTGACTCCAATATCGATATTTTTTACGATTTGGTTTTCCATTTAATGTAAATGTGCACTCGTTAGTGAAAAAAATATTTTCTAAAAAATGTTCATCAGCATGACATTTATTATACATTAATTCACAAGAGTGCGGTGACTATACGAACGAGGTACACCGAGACTATTTGCAATTTTTCTCACGCTTACGTAGGGATCGGTTTCGACAGCTGCCAAAATATCTACTTCCTTGTTAACATTCTGGTTTTCATTTCTATTCCTTTTGCGAAGGCTATTGACGCACCCAGTTTCTCTGAATTATTTTACAATTCGTGCAATTGTGTATTTGCAAGGAATAGGCCATTCGTTAAAATGTACACTAAAAAGTTCGCAAGTTCTTCGCAAACTGTTACCTGCTAAATTCCTTGTTACGATTTGAATTTACATTCATTAATAAATATTTGAAAATTTATTATTAACTATTTTAAATCAATTTCCTTTAAATAATTATGTAATACGAAAATTATTTGACAGAAGTAAATAAAGCATGCCTATAGTTCAAGAAAATGGTGGATCCTTATATAATTTTCCAATGTTAATTTTCCTATGTCTGGTAGTCGCTAGGACGCACTGTATATATATTATTTTCAAATGTTAGACTGAGGTCTCATAGCCAACGAGGCCTCAGCTAGCGCCTGATGATTCAAACCTAAAACGCAGCATTGTTAATTTTTTTGTTTAAAAAGTTGTAATATCGGTTTAAATGGACAAAAAGCACCATTAATTAGCAATGATAAGTCTTAGGTCTAAATGACTTAGTATCACTGCCTTACTTATGCAATTCCGGGCGAAGATGTAGAGTAGTATTTCGAATTTTAAGTGTTATTACATTTGAGTATGAATTAAAATTAACACAGATACATCTCGCTTAATAAATACTCGATTAAACTAACAATAAATTTTTATATATTTTATCGGTTATACAAATGTAAACCTAGATAGAACTAATTTTATTAAGCCTTTACTATTTTCGCTGCAATAAAGCATGTTTGCATCAACTGGCGACAAGCTATTTTGGCTACCGTGGTGACGCCCTTGCCGGAAGATAACGGACGCCACTCGGACGCCTGCTCGCTGTCACAGTATACACCGTGTATACTAAAAATAATGCTACGTACACATTTTATCTTATTTATGTTAAACCTGGTGTGAGTTGGGAACTTCCCTAAAGGTTGTTCAAAATATAATTCTGACCCGAGTAACTGGGATGTAGTGTTTAATTATTAATCTTATTTGATTTCAGGTCGGCGCTCCGGCACCAGGAGGACAGTTCGCTCATTACAAAGATGATTTATTTTTGTATGGACAAAGGGCTTTTAACGTACCACCCGATCGTCATTACAGAATGTTAAACATGGCTGGGGAAGAAAAACCTCCAATTGTTGTGCTAAGTGTAATAGTTATGGAAGCAGAAGGACTGGAGGCAAAGGACGCCAATGGTATTTAAACAAAAAATATACTACCGCACATAGCCACAAACATTATACGTATATACCTATATCTTAGGCGAATTGGAAACCATTATTTGTTAACATAACGAAAGGCAAGTCTGATTTATATCGCGATTCAAATCATTATTATATTTCAAAATGTCAACACATTTATCAGTAGGACCAAAAATAAACAAAATTACACTGATAAAATACGATATAATCCCCACACTAAATTATATATATTCATATATACTGAACATTTATTTCACAAATTAGTGGTTTACATTAAAAAAATAACATAACTGATGAAATGAAGATAACGAAAATAATCTGATTTAAATCCATCAAACCAAATTGAAATAAAAATGAATCTGATTTTTGTAGTAGAAGTTGATCAATTTTCTATTTCACCTACGACACATATGCATAGTATGAATTATATGCGCACCACTATGGGAATCTTTGAAACTATGAGAGTTACAAAACTGAATAATTTAAAGAAAAGGTTTTCATTTGTAGACACACTTTTCGACTGATATTCACGGATATACTTAAATTTTTTCAAATTAATTTCGTAAGTCATTTGCTAGTTGCAGTTATTTACAGATAAGTAAAATAAAATACATAAAAAAACACAGGTACCTAAAATTCTCGGGAGAGATTTGTTAGTACCTGCTATATGACAGTTGGCAATATTGTAGGATTTTGAACATTATTTCTTTGCATATCGTTCGATATTGTTGTTATTAGTTTAAATCAGGACGTGTATGATTTAAATCACGTGATTTAAATAACGATTAATTCACAAATTTTTTAAAATTAAAATCTGATCTAAATCATCTAAACACTTTTATTTAAATGTAATAAAAAATTAAATTCTGTACACTGATGGTTAGCTATTACAAGAAAACAAATATATATTTTTCTGCAGAAAATCCAATTTTCTGGTTTAAATTAAGAAACGATTGGACAATAATTTGTATTTTTACTAACTGCCAAAGTACCAAACACTGAATTTACGAACTAGGTTAGGTAATATGATTTGAATAGAAAAATCTAATTTAAATTTGGAGTTGATATTACGGAAATTATAACCAACATAAAAATATGTTACAAATACCGGTTTCATTAAAAAGTTACCGGTATACATCGGTATTTATCGATATGTTTATCAGTATTTATTGATATTTTAAATCAAATTATGTCTTATTTTTTCCACATTACTAAATTATAAAGGTGAATGCATCCAGCTACAGGATGGCAGTATGCAAAAGACATGGAAGGGAAATTGAATAAAAATTATACGTTTTGTTGTAAATCGTTAAAAAAAAATCTTAAAACATACTGGTAACTGTGTACGTTTACTCATATTTTCAGGTAAAAGTTTGTAAAAAGCTGTAAAATACAGCAGAAAATATATCGGTTAAAACAGATATCATTAATAGATCCAATGTAGCATGACATAAAAACGATGCGTTTATTATACACTTGCAACCAGAGTTGCTCATAGTACCAGGAAAATATACTTCAAGTACAGGTACCAAATACTTTGTAATTTTGAAATGTACTTGAAGCAATACTGGTAGTACCAAATACTTTAAACAGAGTACTAGAAAATTGGCTGAATGTAGCTAGTATAAGAACTTGCGTATTGCAAGTAACTAAAGAAATAATAATTTTAATTGTTGGGTAATTGGTAATAACTGATTATTGTATTATATTTACAAATACAAAAGACCCTAAATTCTTGTTCCAGCAAGTTTAAAGTAACTCCTTTAAATCTTTAATTAATAAAGCACTTCAATTATTATTATTATTATATTTGAATTATTCTTAAAAGTATTTCTAATGTATTTGAAATATTACACACCATTAATTTATAAAGCAAGTGCAGGTAACAGTTATTGAAAGTACTTGAAGTAATTTATTGGAAGTACCGATGTACGAAAAGTAGTGGGCAGCTCTACTTGCAATTTATTTTTGGTTAAAATCTTTGAAAATGTACAATTTCTGTTGTGAAATTTATGAAGTTTAAATTTTGTCTGTGAGTTTATTTTCCAGTAAGTTAATCATTTTCTAGGGAATAGCTTAAAAGTATCTATACTTTTTCAACTTCAAATTGGAACTGGTCATTTTCAAAATGAAACTAAAAAATTTGAAATTGAAACTAATAAATTTCAAATTAAAACTAATAAATTTCATATTGAGATTTATACATTTCACGGAAAAAAATATTTCAAATTGAACAAATAATAATTTATTGCAAAATTAGCTTGCACAATATCTACGAATGGCAGTGTTGAATCCAGACATTTTTCTGCGGGGGTGGGGTGGGGTGGTTGTAGGGTAGAGTAGGGTTATTATATATTTTTAAATTTACAAAAAACTGAAATTTTACCCGGGGGAGGGTGTATTTCTTTCACCCGGAGGGATTTCCCCCCGGGTACCTCCTTGGATTCAACACTGACAAATGGTAATCAATTAAAAAGGTGTAGCATATTTAATACATCAGGTATAAATCTTTTAATATGTGCGATGAATTTGGTATAATGATATATTAAAATTCAAATCTTTGTTCAGAATGGACATGTGCAATAAATAAGTTCTTTTCTATATACAGGCGGACATAAGTTTGAATGCTCATCATTAGGATCTCTGAAACTATAAGAAATTCAATGTCGATTAAATTAGACAAAAGTTACACTTTTGCCCGCATGTTGATGGCTATTTCATATTTTGAGCCGGTGGACCGGTGTGGCGATAACTCACTTGTCGCAAGATAATGTGAGTTATGCGACACACTGCGCGGCGAGTACTTGGATGGGTGACCGTCCAAGCGGAACCGCTCCGCCGGTAGGGCTCGCGCTGAGTGAGCGGCAGGTTTTCTCCGGGTACTCCGGTTTCCCCTGCCTAGGTACACTAGTACTTAAACACGCTAGGCCCTAAATCGAACTAATGTCACCTCTGGCGTACGTCATGTGACAAGTAGATAGAGGGGCCAATGGCAGCCACAAAAAGGCATACAAATGAAACAATACAACACATAGGATAGGTATACTGATAGGTACACTGCACTACACTGACGCATACACTCTGAAGAGGCTCAGGCCTATAGCAGAGCACCACCATAAATCAATCATCAATCAATCATCTTTTGAAAATATTGTTTGGCTCATTAGATAATTACAAAATTTGTTTTCTTTTATAACTGAGAAAGGTACTCAAAATATTGAAAAATGCTTCAAATAAATATTTTAGCATAGATAACAGACTTTTCGATGCATTTAATGCAATTTTTCTACATACTTCTGGAGATATGCCATGTAAGTTCAATTTCTTAAATAAGAACCATAGTTAATTTTAATTTAGTTAAAAAGTGCTATTTTTCTCTATCCAACGATGTATTCGTTTACATAAACATCTTTTTACATTTCGAAGAAACACTAAAAAGAATAATTATCGTAGAGTGCCACGAAAATTTGATATTAACCAATTGCACTTAAATAGGCTATGTACAAACAAAGGAATTGGAATTCAATAATATTTGATAAAGAAAAGATTTGATACAAAAATTATTTATGTATTATAAGTATGCTTCTTACGAAAATTTATCTAAAAGTATTTAGTTTATAGAACGAAGATTGTTTTGTTTAGAAAATGTTTTTGAATTTTAATTGTTATGCATGTACTAAACGATTCGGTGAAAAAACCGCACGTGAAAAAACCGCAAACGAAAAAACCGCACATCTAAAAAACCGCACACGGAAAATACCGCACATAGAAAAAACATACATACATAACATCACGCCTTTCCCATTACTGGGGTAGCAGGCCCTTTACTCCCTACAATCACTCAAAAAATTTAATATTATATAGAAAACTGCCTTTCATTCCTTATTTTCTAACAATAGCTCGCCAAATACTCCTATCCATACATAACTGTCTCGCCTCGTTAATATCTATACACCTTGTCATACATGCTCTCCTATTATTTCTGCTTATAATTTTACGTTCACTCATATTCATCCATTTATTCCTCGGTCTTCCTCGCATTCGTATTCCTTCAATTTCACCCAAATAAAATTTCTTAGTCAATCTATCATTCGACATTCTTTCCACATGTCCAAACCAACGCAGCTGACTTGAAGCCACTCTTTTCACAACATTTTCACTAATTTCACATTCATCATACACTACTTTATTCCTAATACGGTCTCTTCTAGTCACTCCGCACACTCCTCTCAAAAATCTCATTTCAACCGCAGTTACCCTTTTTTTATTTCAGTTATCCCATACCCAACATTCACATCCATACATAAAAAACCGCAGGGCATGTAGGTAGGGTAATACCTAATAATACACTCCACTACCGTATCCTACCTAACAATACACTCCCTCTCCTACCCTACCTACACACTCCCCTGCGCTACCCTACCTAATAATACACTCCTCTGTGTGTGTATTTTTTCATGTGCGTATTTTTCCATGTGCGGTTTTTCCCGTGTGCGGTTTTGCCATTGTGCGTTTTTTTCGTGACATCTGACTTAAATAGAGAAAACATCATTCTGAGTGGCAATAGGACCAATCTCATCTCGACTACCTTGAGAGAAATTACTTTCTTGGCTACTATCTCCCTGTTGAGAAAGATCAAATCTGGGATATGGATTAGTATAAAGAGCTGTTGATCCCTGATAGATCAACCATTTGATCTGTCGGGGTCGAATAACTAATGGGGTTTGGTAGCGCAGTAGTAATTGTCATCTCAACAGATTTTATCATATAGAATAGCTTGCTTTTGATTTCAATTTTATCACGCAAAGAAAATGTTTTTAAAGTTTGCGCCATGGTTATAAAGAAGTTTAAAGGTTCGTCAGCGGCTATCTGTTATCCACATTTTTTGTTTGTGTCAGCTTTCTCTCTGGCATTTAAAAAATCTTAAATTACAAATGCTGCAGAAGGTTCTATTGAAACGTTTTTGCTCCCTATCCGGCGCTTCTTAAGCGTGGGAATAGAGGCACGGAATGACAAAGGTGCCGATATACTATCAGATAAATGTTCTGATAATTGTATGATGCTCTTCATCAAGATCAATATTTGCTCCATCATCAGTTTCAGACTCATTGTCATTTGCTAGTTGTCGGAGAAGAAATGTTAGTGTCGAGTCTCTTCATCAAAAGATACACACAAAAAATTAATTTTTTTTTATCAAATATTGGAGGTTTTATCTTTGTATAATAGCTCCTTGACCAAATTCTGTTCTTCGCAGTTAAGCTTTACGATGATTGTCATTGTTACGTAAGCATTGTCCAACATTCTCGACATATGATATCTGTAACAATAGTTTTTAATAATTCATTGTTACAGTAATAATACTAAATGGATTCTTAGATTTTAGCTATTTAACTAATGGGAATTCGTTTCGGTCACTAGCATTTAACTACCGTTCGAGAAAACCCATTTTACGAGAAATAGTATAGGTATTCATGTTATGCAGTTATTTGGAGAAAGCTGTGTCGAATAGTTCTGCCACATGTAGTAGTTCACGCAATTCCTCACTGTGAATCATATTTTTTTTGTTATAAAAAAAACCTATAGTATGTATAGTCTTACTAGCTCCTTACATGCTAATTACAAGTTTATCGCTATCGATGTAGGTACCTATGACGAAAACTGTGATGGTAGTATTTTAAAAACTCAAATTTAGGGAAAGGGCCAAACAATAATGTACTAGACATTCCTCCCGGTAAATAGTGGAAATGATGAATCTTAGCAATTTGTAATAATTGGAGACGAAGATTTTCCATTAAATACATTTTTAATGAGGCCATACTCTAGAGATAGAGTTCATTGAATGAAGAGAACAAGATTTAATTATCGATTGAGTCGAGTAAAAAATGTTTAGAATTTTCGAAAATAATTTAAGTATTAATATCATAGCATACGTTGAATACATATGTATTTTGATTTGACACCGGTGACGATGAGTTCGAAAAGTGCCCATTTGACGTTGTGTGTCTTGCAGCATTCTCCGTAAGCATACGGTGCTACAAGGATCACAACAAATTTAGTCACGGCCTGAATAAGATTTGTCTGTGTCTCTCGTAGTTTAGTGCATTCACCCGGCAAGTGAAAGACCCGTAGTTCATATTATTCATCCCGGCGAGGTATATTAATTTTCTCATTCAGATAATTCATATTAATTTCGAACAAGTTAAGTATGTCACATGAATATAAAAATTGTGTCTACACAATTTTCTAAGAGATGACACTTGCCGTTAGACAGAAAGCGATTTAAATGTTTCTCTTTCTGATGTGAGAAATTTACAAAGCATAGACAGAATTGGTGGAAATACATCTATCGATGAAATAAAGGTCATTTTATGAATTACTCAGATTTAGGATCCTTATCATGGCAGCTAAATAAAGTTCGAGCAGGATGAAGATTTACTGCGTGAATATTGTATATAGTTTCTATTATCAAGTATGTACTTACTTGGCTGCAGGCGCCCATGACTACTGCTATTAGCGTATCGTCGTCCATGATAACTACAATTTACTAACAAAAATTCGATCAATGTGTTCAGTCTGTTCCGCTTATCATCGTTCATTGTCAAAGTTGCCTTGCTGAGAATACTGATCGCATTTGCCAGGATCCCCTACGTGCGATGCGATGTAGTGAACGATAGTTCACACAAAACTATACATAGAATATATTTTTCCGATGCATCCGATACGTGCGATGGCGATTAGTGAACGCTTACCTTAACAGAACTAACACACTTTGTAGATGACAAATTGTCGGCAACTGTTAATAGAAAGGTTACGGAATTAATTTTGCTAGACTATGAGAGAAAAATGAGAGAAAATGTTTGATACCGTAAAACATTCGTTACTTGGTCAAAATTAAAATTTTTCAATTTCGATTATTCATTAATTATATTACTGTTCTCGTATTTGCATGGACTTGAACAGTGTGTCAGACTTAACAATTTTCATCATCCGATTCTATCTCTTCTGGAGTACCGCAAGGTTTTATTCTTGGCCCAATATTATTCTCCATATACACATATACACAGATACGTGCAAAGATATTAGAACATGTGATTTTCTTTTTTACGCTGACGACATGCAACTATGCTATTATTTTGATTCCGATTATTGTCATGAAACGAATATGATCATTAATAGACACTTAGAACAATTGGTATCTTTTTCTAGCAAACACTCGCTGAGTATAAATTCCCGTAAGTGAGCAATTCATGATTCTTGAAAACAAAAATAATCATATGCAGGTAGAAAACTCCCTCAATGGTACTGCAATTACTCGAAAAATTATTGACCGTTTTAATGAGCATCTCGTATAAACTCCTAAGTTCAAAAGTAATTCTGTACGTTAAAATATTGTGTCAAGAACGAGATTTTCTTCCCATTACTGGGGTAGCAGACCCTTTATTTCCCACAACCTCTCGCTACACTTCTTAAAACATTTATATATTCAAAAAAACACTACCTAGTTTCTGCGATGGACTTAGTTTTCGCTGCTAATCTTGTATTCCGCAACTTCATCCTTCTCAAAAACTAAAATCTTACATTTTGAAACATTCATGGCCAAATCATTTCATTGATTACTGACATTTTCAATCATTCTCGTCAATTGATCACCCATAATAACCACATCGTCTACATATGCTCATGCTGGCACAACGAAATCACTTATCTTGACACCATCATTTTTTACACTCTAACGCTCGTCGTAACAGCACATCCATCTATAAATTAAAGAACCAAGGAGACATCACACAACCCTGGTTAACTCCTACGTCAATACTGAACCATCTACTCAAACTACCATCCACACGACCTGCTGCTTGATTATTTTTATATAAAGCCCTAAATGCTCTTAATAAAGTACCACTTACATCATACTCCTTCAAAATAGACCATAATTTCTCATGCAGAATACTGTCATATGCCTTCTTCAAATCAATGAAACCACAAAACAATTTTTTGTTTCGATCCAATGTCTTCTTCTCAATCATTTGAAGCAAAAAAGTTCATCCACACAACCTCTTTCAGGCAAAAACTGACTCTGTATACCATTCAATTTACTACATGTAATCTCCTTTACTTTATAAATTATAATGTGGAACTGGGTAATCCCCATAAAGGTTGGAATGATAACTTAAAATTTCCTGGTGGTGTGGAAATTGATATAATATGTTAAAATAGGCTCGTACATAGTTATGTCGACGTTTCGACCTTACGATTAGAAATCATTTTCAAGACACTTAAATGTAACAGGAGTGACATCTGACTTATTTTTATTTTTAAACTTCAAGCCACAATCAGATGTCACTCCTGTTACGTTTAAGTGTCTTGAAAATGACTTCTAACTGGAAGGTCGAAACGTCAACATAACTATATACGAGCCTGTTTGAACAAATTATATCAATTTCCACACCACCAGGAAATTTTAAGTCGTCATTCCGACCCTTATGGCGATAACCTGTTTCACATCATCATATTGTGACTTAATAAAACAAATTACATACATCATTATGTATTTATAAATTATAACAACATTTTGCCGCAAACAGCAAATAAACAAATGAACCAGCCACTTTTTCTCCACCTTACTTCAACATCACAACTGTAAGTTTATCTATACCTGCAGCCTTACCTGTTTTCATTCTAGCAAAACCATTACTTATATCGTCTTCATTCATATCCCAATCTTCACCTTCACTATACTCCCTAAGATGGACTTAAACAAATAAATGTAAGTGTTTTCCTATTATACATGCCAACAAATATTCGGATATATGATCTCAGTATAAATGCAGTCGTAGCACACTTTTGTCATTATCCAGTAAGCCATGCAAAATTGTGAAAAGCTAAAGTACCACCAACTTCGGTCCATACATTTTTTTTTTGTAATTTAACCAACTTTATATCTCTTATAGTTTCGCAGTTCCTAATGGGTCACGATGTATATATCCACTTGTTTTTGAGTTTAAATTGCAATAACTTTCAGTTTTGGATCATTTCACAAAATATAGGTCACATTTTCAAAAAATTACGATTTTTGTACACCTCTCAATATTTTACGTTAAGGTATTTTCGGTGATCTCAAAATGTATATATATTTCGAAATCTCGAAGGCGTACAATACTTGCATGCACTATGTTATGGAGAAAGTAAAAAAGAGATAATTTCATATTCTACTTGCACTTGAATATTTAATCATTAAATGAACATTTAATTTACAGGTTTCAGTGACCCTTACTGCATGTTAGGTATCCAACCAACAGCTACTCCGTCGTCTCCTCAACCGCCAACAACAAATCGTACATTATCCGAAACATGTATTGATTCTCAAAGCACTCATGAGAAGTTGAGGAAACATCACAGCTTTAAATTAAGTTTTAAACGCAAAGATGGAAGGATAAGAGAACAAAGAGATAGCTTGAGTGGGGCATTACCAGCAAAATTTATAAGAGCCACGTCAGTTAAACCACACACGTTGAATCCTCGCTGGAATGAAAAATTTAGATTGTAAGTGTGAACAAATTGTAATTATTTGCTGTTGATACAAATTAAATTCTATATTGTTGCTGGTCATTATTTCAAACTGGCCATATGTGCGAATAACAATAATTCATTTTAATAATTAACGCAGGCGTGTTGATTTTAGGTTTAAATAGATTTGTTCGTTTCACCTACTGACGTCTACTCCAAAACGTCAATGTTTATTACTGCTACTGCTGGTTAAATTTCAGTTAAACACGGTTGTAAAAAATAGTAATTTGATTGTAAAAATAGGTTAGTTTCGCTCGTATTTTGATGGTTAACTTACAAACTCGTTCGTTTTGCTCGCAGTTTGATGTTCCATATGCCGACATATGTTTTGCATCCGTCTGTATCTTACTAAGAACTAATGTTCTAATTTTTATTTCAAATAGTTGAAAATAATTGTAAAGAAAGTATGTATTTATTTTTAAATAAAAGATTGTGTTTTATTTACAATATGAATCTTTTAAAAATAGAAACTATTTTAATGTTTTCTGAATTAGAAGATTTAAGCAATACTTTAATGAAAAACAACTACTCATCATTTACGAATAAATGCATACCTTTTACATTATTTGTTTTTTCACCAATACTCTTCACCACACAAAAACACGAAATGTTCTGAACGTATATACAGGCCCATGCAGGAGGAAATAAAATTCGCTCGGTGAACAATTGTAGATTATTGTTCAGTGCCGTTAGTTTAGATTTTACATGAACGCCACAGCCGGTGGACCGGTGTGGCGGTAACTTGCTTGTCGCAAGATAATGTGAGTTAAGCGACACACTGCGCGGTGTGAACTTGGATGGGTGACCGCCGGTAGGGCTCGCGCTGAGTGAGTGGCAGGTTTTCTCCGGGTACTCCGGTTTCCCCTGCCTAGGTACACTAGTACTTAAAACACGTTAGTCCCTAAATCGAACTAATGTCACCTCTGGTGTACGTCATGTGACAAGTAAATAGGGGGGCCAATGGCAGCCACAAAAGGCATGCAAATGACACAATACAATACATAGGATAGGTACACTGATAGGTACACTGCACTACACTGACGCATACACTCTGAGGAGGCTCAGGCCTATAGCAGAGCACCACCATAAATCAATCAATCAATCAATCAATGAACGCCACGGTCATACAAAGCGAAAAACATCTAGTAACTTTTTTAACTACAACCGTAGACGCCACAGGGCGAAACGAACAAACCTAACATAACTAAGCTTGACTGACCTTAACATCACAAGAAACTGATTATGGGACTATTTTTAAAGGTGCCTCATTATGGCCATTGCTAGTAAAATATTTCGAACAATGCTAAAACTCTGGTTCAGGTGGCTGATGATATGACGTTTATGAAGACATATTCCGAAGCGAAATTCTGTTTCTTTTTTTTTTGCTCGATTTTGCTTGGGCCGAAAACGATTAATTTTTCGATCGAAAAATATTGATTATGTATGCATAATACATTGATCGTTCACATAAATAAAGTTTTACAATATTTCAACTAAGAGTCTACGGATGTTAAGCATTAGCCCATGGATGTATCATGTCACAAGAGCGTAGAGAAAAGATAAAAACCTCGCAGCTGGATCATAAACCATGAAGATTTGTAGGCTGCGGTCAATATAGCTCGAACGACCTCATAATGCAAAACGTCCAGTAGATAGTACAACTCTATTACAAACTCCTGTTTATTTTGAAGATTCAGCAGTTATATTTGGCTTATTTGTTTTACAGTGGAGAAAGTATAAATCCAATAGGTTCTGCATTGGGAATTTTCAATTTTTGACGTATATTATGGAAAACATATGCATTGGCTGAATATTCTGTACTTCGGTGGAACTGAATGTCGAATATTCAGTATTTGTCTATTTAAATAAATCAAGCATTGGCGCATCATTAGAACTAACAGGAAAAATTTTAATTGCTGGTATTCTTATAGAACAATAAATAAAGATAAAATACCTTTCATTCGAAATATCGTCATCCCCAATATGCCTATAGAAAATAGAGAAGATATTTACTCATGTGTTGATTCCTAATAAAATCATGCTCAGTTTTCTTAATTAGAGATAATCGAACAAGTAAGAAATAGTTCAGGCACTAAATTTTTTACTAAACTCATGCAATTACTAGAGATTTGACGGCGTTACTCTATATACTTTTTCCAGAGAATATTTTCTTATAAAAGATATATCGAGCATCACTCATTGATTCTCAAATTTGTGTAAAAATCTTCGAAATTAACGTGTTGCCCTCATAAAGCAGATGAACATCAGTCCTTCATCTCCTACTCTCGTCATATATGGATTACAGTGTACATATATGATCATGCCAACACGTATGCTTACCTGATCGAGCTTTTCAGCTTCCATATAAAATAATTAAGTGACTTTCTACCTAAGCTTCGAGACTGGTCCAAATAATTATACCCACGCCTGATCTCGTATACTACATTTGTGTTAAAACTCTACACTTTATAAATATGAATAAAATATTACTCTTCGACTTGCTTATCAATATTGCTAAATAAAAGTGGCATCTCCAAACATATGTGCAAATCCCGGCCTACTCTAAGAGACTTATCTGAGAGTTATGATCATGTGCATCGCTTTGTTACAAGATAGTTGAATTTTCCTCCAGCCACTTTATTTAATGATCGACTTCTTGCAGGTATTATACATAAGAATGAATATTCTCCACCATTTTGTGCTCCAGCTAAGCAAGGATGGCCGAAGTCAGTATGGGGCAAAATTTAGATATTTCTATATGTGACCAATTAGAGAATAGTTCTCAAATTGAAAACTGTGGTGCTAGCAATTACTTGTGCGTTTACTGTAAGGAACAAACAAACAATTACATTCATCCTTGTATATTTAAACAAAATGTTCTGGGGCATTGTCCTTCATTTTTAAAAACAACTTATGGTATTGGCCACTCATATTACTATTTAAATTAATTGGAAGCACCGACCATCTACGCTGCCGACGTTTTTTTTTTCTTAGTGCAATATAGGCACTACCTAACATTAAAATACTGGAAATAATAATTTCATCGTCGTGGTCAGTATTAAATAAATCCATATTTATAACTTGTTTAATGATATAACCCTCATCCTTGACATAACCAAATACAGACAATGGCAGATGATACAAATCACATGTTTGCAGATCTGCATTCTGATTGGTTCATTTTGTATTTTCATTTCTAAAATGAAATCGATCACGAACCAGAGAAAATTGTAGAAATAAATGAAATAAATTAGATAAATAAATAATAGTACATTATACACCAAGGGAGAGAAATCACTTATTTTTCCTGAGGTGTAGTTTGAAGCCCGAGGGCGAAGCCAGAGGGCTAAAAATACATCGAGGGAAAAATGGTGGTCTCTCCCGAGGTGTATATACTATTTTTTCCACGTTCGGGAGTAGAAACACTTAATTTCATAAATAATGAATTATAATAAATCTAAACGAAATTGCAATATTTAGAAGCCTTTGGAAATGTTTCCATGCAACGCGTACCATGACAACACACATTTATTTACAAAAACCTTTGTTATAATAAAAACTCCCTTATGAAAAGTGTTTTCGTCCCTAGGAAGTAAATGCTTCATTTCTGTCCCGCGTTTAACGCCATAGAAACCGACTTCTACTCCCGGACGTGTAAAAATCAAATTTCGTAAATGTAAATCCATTATAAACCAGCCTTAAGAGTACATTGTATACTGTTATCGTGAAGGTTGCGATAAAGTTTAATGATCAATTAAATATCTCTCCAGGTTTTCATTTTTATAATATTGTTTCATATGAGTAACTATATATGTGAATTTTATAATAATACAGTTTCATTATACACTATTAAAAATAAATTTTCACGGTATTTTTGCGATGATAATTAAATCTTAAATCCCTTAATTTAAAGTCACATTTCAGTTTAAATTGACACTTATTTGACATTCCATTGCTGATTTTAGTTCAAATTTTTGTTTATTTTCATAGCACGAAATTGTGAGTACATGCTATGAACGAAGGTCTAAATATCTTTCATTCAAAATTGAATAGAGATAGAATAAAAAGGTACAAAATATGTTTTAAACATTATTTGCTGCAATTCTCACAATCAATTTATACTGAATATAAGAAAGTAAAAAGCTTTACTATTGTATTTTTGTACGCTAACAGCGGGGTAAAATTATTCCTACAAAATAACATTTTAATATCAAAAAACTATAATTTATTATTGAAATTATTGCATAAAATATTTAGAGCTCGTTTAAATAAATATTCCTTATTAACATGTATAATGATTTTTTTGTTTTTGTGATATGTAGCAAATTTTTGTAATTAACCTATTATAAAAGGCAAAATGTTAGTAACTTTTGTATTTATTTTTAGTGACATAGACGATATAAACAGTGATGCACTACATTTAGACATTTGGGACCATGACGACGAAAGTTCAGTGCTGGAAGCTGTGAGTAAACTTAACGAAGTACGAGGAGTACGTGGTTTAGGTAGATTTTTCAAGCAAGTTTGTCAATCCGCACGTCAAAGTTCTCAAGACGATTTCCTTGGTTGCGTGACTGTTCCTTTACAAGATATTCCATCAACAGGATTTGAAGGATGGTTTCGTTTAGAGGCTCGGTCACAACGCAGCTCCGTACAAGGTCGCATTAGGTTAAAATTGTGGCTTTCTACACGAGAAAATCGAGGGACTTCAGAAGAAGATAACTGGGCTGAACTGCGTCAACATGAAAGCCTCTTAACTAATTTTATAGATTACGAAATACGAAATTGGAATGGGGAAAGCTGGACATGGCCGGGAGAATTACCAGGGACAGCGCTGACCATACTTCATCAACATGCTGTACAAGTAAATTAATATTATCACTTATCTTATTTAAAATACATGGCACCCTACTTTTCCCAACAATTTCGACTGTCTCCAATCCACCTCCCTCCGCAGCCAATGACTAGCCGACACCAACCCTTAAGGCGAACCCTGACCATAGTTTTCCAGCTTTTGTCATGTAATAATAATAATAATAATAATAATATATATATATATATATATATATATATATATATATATATTATTGGAATCACGGATAATGTTATCAATCGATTATTGTTATCACTTTCGCAAAGAACGGCCCGGACGTATACAACTACATTAAAAAAAATTATGTTTATGTTATCAATTTTTTCTTAGGATTGCTTTCGTCTCGAGCAATTTTAAAAGCAAAACTACAATAAAGTAGTTTTTACAACGAACCTTATAGAAATTTGATTGTCTAGATTATTGTAAACACAAATAAACTCGGACAATGCGTTTGTATGGTCTTAACTACTAAAACAAATTCAGTTTAATTCTAACCGTTTGTAAAAAAATTACATTTTAGAACAGTATGATAAATTGCCGAAAATGAGTCAGCGGAATGCAGAAGCAGCAGCAAAATTGTTATGTTTATTTTTAGAATTTTTAGTTCAATTTCATAATTTATTTACTGTTTATTACTGTTTCACACATGTATTTTTAATTAATTAATAAAATTTTGTGTTCATATTTTTTTCGTTTATTGTTATCAATCGGTTATTGTTATCAAAAACCTCGAGTCCCGATGTGATCACATTAAGCGTCGTGCACTGTATATGTATATATTCTTATACAAAATTATTTGAGTAGGTTACATGTTAAGTCAT
Source organism: Carabus problematicus (assembly GCA_963422195.1). Lineage (NCBI taxonomy): Eukaryota > Metazoa > Arthropoda > Insecta > Coleoptera > Carabidae > Carabus > Carabus problematicus. The sequence continues at coordinate 9,681,501 of OY728585.1, read as the reverse complement.
GAAAATAAAATTTCATGTAGACTGTTGAATTTGTAGACGCATTAATATTGCAGTCTAACTTTAGGTATAGTCGTTGTTTAAAATGGTACCTATATGTAAACCAGATCTAATTATTTGCAGTTAATTGCCATAAACGAATTTGTTTTCATAGTAGATTTTGCGTATGTCATCAAAAGGAAATACCTAGATCTCTTGCTGGTCATCTTTATTATTTTTTTCACACAAGCAAAACTGAGTATGACAATAAATTCATATATAAAGACGATATACCAGTAGGTGATCCTTTGGGTTGGAACCAATAAATTCATATATAGTAAATTATATATAAAAAATTCCACTTACTTTGGGTAGCAGAAGTAAGCATTTATCAGCGTCCTTCAAGGGAGTTATCAGCTAACACCTACAGTTCACTATGGAATGTGAACTAAATGTATGACAATATCTTAGGTGAGAATCGAACCTGCGTTTAATTTATATAACCATGTTTGACTATTTCTTCGGTTTCGGAGATATAACCCTATATCCCAGCGACCTCATTGCAAATTGCAATTAAGTCAAATTTATTACAATAATATTTTAATATAATAGTATCGTCACTTACTTTGTGATAGTTCATTATTATAATAATAAATAAAATAATATTTATTTGTAAACTATGTTTATAGGTATATGAAACAAATTAGTGGATTATGTGTATATGTGTTTAGAGTTTTTTAAAATTAGATATAATTTTTTTTAATTGATATCTTAAATTATTGCTTAGTTTCTAGCTTTGCTGTTGTACACGTGACGAGATCTACTGCAATATTAGCGTTTGGACACGTGGTTCAATTTAAATAATTTGACCATAAATTAGGTGAACGTTAGTTTGGTCTAAACTTGTATTTATAGATTAGCAGTTAGTATCTATAAATGCGGACGTATTTCGTAACTGGCGATCATTTACTTATTTAGTAGTTTATTGAAATATAGGAAAAGCGATGGGAAAGACTAACATAAAAACATAAACAGGTGGAGTAGTACAAGTGAAAAGCGAGAAAATTGATAGTGATAGTGACAAAAACGACGAGTGAACAAAAACACAGACAATGCAAATGATAAACTAAGCAAACAAAGTGTAATATTGTTTATACAAGTAAAAAAGTAATTAGGTAGCCAGAATAAGAAACAATAACAGAAAAGGATCGAAAAGTATGAAGAATATAACAGAAATTAATATAACAGTGAGGAAGACGTTACGAGAACTGAAGAGAAATAAATTATTAGGAAGAAAAGAAAAATCTATGATCGACTATTATCTCACCTCTACTTATGTATATAATAATCGATCAATTGTAGTTACTGGAAAAAAATGCCATACATACAAATTTCCTTCGTTGCAAGTCTAGGTGAACAACTCGGTGCCGATTCACGACCTATAAGACGACAAGTTATCTCCTAAAATCCACAACTATATCTTAATGTGATGGAAAACTACGTAAAAAAAGTCCATATCTGCCAGAGAAGCCGGGGCTGCCATTTAATCAATATTATGTTCCATGATTATTGGTATAGTCTCACAAGGGGATATTGCCACAGTCGGAACTGAAGTGAGTTGATCGTTTGTTGCGTGCACCGAAAATCAATCCGAATATAACGGGAATTATCGTGTAAGTGATAAACAAAACGGTGGAGGTGTCACATATTGTCACAATCGTGCGGAAAATAGTGCAAAAACAGTTAAAAACCATTAAAATAAAGTGACATGCAAAATAAACATATAAATAGGTTAAGAACGGTCAGTGACGGGTGCTGATAAGCAAGTCGGGCCGTGCAAGGCAAGCGAGGTGCATGGGTTACGCTCAGTACCACTGGCGTAGAAACTCCAGTGCCGTAGACAATCAGAATAATAAACGGACAATTAAAATCTAAATCGAAGTGTAATTTAAACGACAAAGAGAAAAGGAAGAGAAGGAGTACTACAGAGTATTTAATACAAGAAAGAAGGTAGTATGGTCACCCGAACAAAATAGAAGAGAAGAAACAGAAAACAAGCAAAGAAACAGAGAGATAGTGGAAGAGGAGACTATAAACACCAAAAGCATGGAGGAACTAAAAATTATGATGCAATCGATGATGGACAAAATAGACAAAAACATGTACGACATAAAAAGAGATAAGGGAGGTAAAAGAAGAAATGAGAAATTAAGAAGAGGCATGGAAGAGTAAGAAAAAAATCCTAATAGATAGAATAGACAGACTGGAAAGCCGAGTGGAAGTAGATGAACAACGGAAGAAAAAAAAAACAACATAGTAATAAAAGGACTAAAGTACAACCAGAATCCCGAAGATGAAATAAAAAAATTATTTGAAGAGACATTCGAAGTTAATGTAACGACTAATATAGTATTCACCCTAAACAAAGGTAAAAAGAACGATGTTATAATAGTGGAAATACCAAACTGGGATCAGAAGCAAGAGGTCATGGCAGCTAAAAATAAATTACGTAACACAAGAATCTATATCGATAATGATCTAACATGGGAAGAGAGGAAAATTCAATGGGAAATTAGAAACATCGCAAGTGAAGAAAAGGGAAAAGGGAAAACAGTAAAAATGAGCAGCAGTCTGCATCTGGGATAAACAAGAAAATTGGGTTACCTTAAAAAGCGACGAGGACGAACAAAAAAAATCAAAAAACTCTTAAAACAGAGGAAAATGGAACACAAGAGAAAGACGGACAGGAAAGCGAAAACGTTAATACAAATAGAAACATGTAATATAAGAAGTCTAAAGGGAAAGGAAGCAGAGTTAATAGATGAATTTGAAAAAGCCAGATTAGACATATAATATATGTATATAGTATATTATACTAGCTAGAACCGAAACAAACTAGTATTCAAAGAATGGGTTAGTCACCCATGCCTGCAGCTCATCGACGTATGTGCAAGTCTGAATATATCACAAATTATTATTTATCTAAATTCACTTTTAAAATCGTAGGTGCCTAGGTCGCAAATAAAACAACAAATTTAAAACAAGTGTGAATACATTTTCTTCTCTTGACAAAAGCAAAGCAAACTAAGCCGACTATAAATGCATTGATCTTCTTTTGTTCAATTTTTAATTAAAAAATATTTTTTTCTCCAATGGTCTTACATAATTTTTCAAAATAAAAAATATGGAAAAATATTGTTCCATTTCCTGCATATGCAAGAAAATTTTGAATACAATTGAGTGAAAAATAAAGGAGAAAAAAAATAAAAACTGAAAAAAAGTTGCAAAATATTTTTTTTCTCAAGTGCGAAGGAAAATTTTGAAAAATAAAATATACCTTGCACAACTAGACCATAACAAGTATCTGCAGAAAAAATTTCATAAAAATCCGTTGGGTAGTTTAGGAGATCTGGGTGGAACAAAAAAATCTCGTACGAGCGAGCGAGCGAGCGAGCGAGCGAGCGGACGAGCGACATACATACGGACATATGTTGTAATAGTCATTTCGTGGTCCAGGGGGTCTGTCCGGGATTTCTGTGCAAAAATTTTTGAAATCGGAAGATGCTACAGACATCGTACCGAACACTATAGCTCTTCGACAGGAGGTCGATGAGCTAAAAAGAAAGGAAAAGAAATAACAAAGAACAAGAATGGTCATATATTTATATATAGTGGAATCGAAAATAACTAGAGACCAAAGCAGGGGTAGGTTGTATAACCTAACAGAGTGGAAATGCATAAATGAAAGGTTGCTGATCATTAAAGTAGACGAAGCCGACAATTTCTCAGCATATATAATGATAATATATGGACCAAATTAAGATGAAAACAAAGCAAATAAAGAAGAATTCTGGAACAAATTGCAGTTAGATATGAAAAATTGGAAGAACCGATATACATGGGAGATCTCAATGCAAGAGTGAGAAACAAAAACAAGGGGCTCGAAGATACAATGGGGACGCACGGAGAACCTACCAAAAATAATAACGGAAACCAACGCATCGATTTTTGCATCGTAAACGGACTTAAAATACTAAACACGATATTTGAACATATGGTTCTGGCCATTATCAAAGCGTAAATTTTTAACACATCTGAAAAAATCACAATGTAACATATAAACAGTGTTAAGAAGCTTAATACCACAAAAAATTAATAATAGTTACCTAAACTAAGTCAAAAAACATCACAACAAAAGCAGAAAGAGAAACATTCTCCAATTGTAAAGTTTATTTTATAAAATTGTGAAACGTCATGCCTAATGGCGTATACGGTGAGCGGAAACTAATCAACAAAAATCAAAGTTTTAACCAGCTGAAACGAAACTTATAAAACACCTATCGGTCAATCACGAAGTAAGAAATTTCATTAACGCGGAATAATTCGAAACAAGGTTACAAAAATCAGTTCTATGATAAGGAAATACACAAATACACTAGAAAAGAAAGGAGAAGATATGAAAAATCCATAATAGATTATTTTATAACACAGTTATAACAGTAATTTGCACAGAAAGGAAGTGAGAGATGTAAGAGTAAAAAGGGGTAGCAAAATAGGAAGCATTTACTACCTAGTTATAGCAAATATAAAAACAAAGGAAAAGGAGAAACGTAACAAGCAGAAAATAACTAAGAAAGGACAAAAAATAGTAAAACTCAGAATAGACAAACTAAAGGACGAACTAATAAGGGAGAAATACCAAAATAAGATAAAAGAACTAATAAGGAACTCAACGAAACCAAATATGAACAATGTAGAAGAAATATGGAGTACCTTTAAAATCATAGTTACAGAGACAACAAAATGGGTATGCGGAACAATCAGAACTGCACACTCCCGAAAACAACCTCACTGGAGGAACGAAGAAGTGAAGGAAGAAGAAAAGTGGAAGAGGTATTTACAAACGAAGGAATTAGACGATTACGAAGAATATAAAAAGCAAAGGAAAACAACAAAAGGAAAGATAAAAAAATCTAAGGAAGGAAACTTCAAGGAAAACCAGAAACATTTCTATAGAACAATTAACAACTGCAAAACAGAAAAACAAACAACTTTGAATCAGCTAAAGGACAAACAGGGTCGAATAATAAAAGAAAATAAGGCAATCATGGAACGATGGAAAAAAAACATTTTGAAGAACTGAAAATAGTACGAAGCGGGAAGGCTGCAAGCCACGCCGGTATAAAAGCTGAGCAACTGAAATATATGGGGGAAGGAGGACAAATGTTACTTCAGATGCTGAATAGAATATGAGAAATGGGAGAGATGCCAAAAGACTGGGTGATAGCAGTGATATTTCTTATATATAAAAAGGGAGACAACAGAAATTGCAATAATTACAGAGGAATATCCTTAACATGCACAACGGCGAAGATCTATAAAGCAATATTAGAAAATAAATTGAGAGAAGCACCCTTACAACGCTGGAGAAAGCCCAAAGTGGTTTCAGAAAAGGCCATACAACACAGGATCATATATTCGTAATAAGGAAATTAACAGAAAAAACATTGAGAAATAACAGCAAACTGTTTATTGGATTTATAGACCTGGAAAAAACATTCGATAGAGTGCCGCGATACAAGATGTGGGAAATCCAGGAGAAACAAAAAATAAACAAACAGTTGCTAATAGCAATTAAAAGCGTTTATAAGAGTACTACGAATTATATAAGAACAGCTAACGATACATCGGAAGAATTTGAAACAACACAAGGATTACGACAAGGGGGATCGCTAAGCCCGATGCTATTTATAATATTTATTGACGATATTCTAAAAAGGATAAAACAAGAAAAGTGGAAATACGATACCACAAAATGAATAGAATCACGATAGCTGAATGCGCATTTGCGGACGACCTACAACACAACATAAACATATGAAGACAAAACAAAAATCAGTGTGATATCCAGAGAAGACATAGATACAGAGATAACATTTAATGGAAGAGAAATAGAACAGGTAGAAATGTTTAAATACCTGGGCGCATTACTGAACAACAAAGGAGGGTTAGAGCATGAAATAAATAACAGAATCCAATCAGCATACAAAAGTTACCATGTATTAAACAGAATAATACTGAACAACAAAAGTATAACGAAAGGAACGAAAATGACACTGTTTAAAACAATATACAGACCTACATTAATATACGGAAGCGAAACATGGATAGTGAACCAAAAAATAAAAAGTAAAATACAGGCGGCAGAGATGAGATACTTAAGGAGGGTAGAGGGAGTCACCAGGTTAGACCGAATAAAGAATGAACAAATTAGGACAAGGCTACAAACAGAAAGTGTACATAATATCATAGAGAAAAAACAACTAGCATGGTACGGACACCTAATAAGAATGCCGGAAGATAGGCAAACAAAATTTATATGGAATGCCAGAATAACAAAAAAGAAGAAAAGGGGAAGACCGCAGAAGACATGAGACAACAGCATAGAGGAAATTCTAAACAAAAACAACATCAAACAAAGAAGACTGCAAAGAGCAGAAAAGTTAAAAGAGCAAAGATAGATTACAATTTATTCTAAAAAAAAAAATGAATTTTAGAAACAACAAAGGAAAACTGTGGGACTTCTAGAATAGGAAATTGGGAGAAAACAAGGCTTGGATGAAATAATGAAATGATGGAAATACAATAAAAAGTTACTGGAACACAATACAGTACAGGAAGGGATATTGTGGAAGGAGCACAAATTAGAAAGGAGGAAGCAACCACCTGTAGAATGAAAATAGAAAAAGCAGCGGATCATAACAATACAATGAAGGATATGAGAAAATTCTCAAACGTCACATTAAAGGAATATTCGAAAATTGGCAGATATGATAAATCAACCATATATAAAAATGGAAACCAACGAGAGTTTAAAAACTACAGAGAGGTAAAACTTCTAAGAGTGCCATGCAAACTTTACTTTAGAAAGTTTCATACTTTTGAAGGCATTCAGTGCGAATTTAGAAGATACATTTTTTTCAGTCGGACAAATAGAGGGGAAAATTATCAAGTATATGTAAGCTTTATTGGCCTAGAAAAGGTATTTGATACGGTAAGACGAGAGGACTTGTGGAAAAGATTCAGAAATGGAAAACCAAAAAATTTTAATAGATGTGACTAGAAGTTTATACAACACTAATAATAACAATACAACGATGAGTACGAAAGCCAAAACTTGCTATAAAGTTTTTGCTGCCACAGACAAGATTGTTTTTTTTAACAATAAGCAAGATTTTTTTTCACTTTAAAAAATATTAAGACCGCAAGGGCTACCTTTGCCCCTTAAATTTGCCGCTACAAGCGAACGCATGCTCAGCCTATGCATATCGTCGAGACAGACGCAGGCCTTTTCTTAGTAATTTTAGACAACGTAATTAAAAGTTCTAAAAGACAATCTAAACACTTTGAAAAAGGAAAATGGATAATAAAAAGAAATAATAATACGCGAATGATATAATAGGGGAAAAAACTAACAAGGTTTACTGTACAATTTCAGTATATTCCATGAGAAAATATCGAAAATTAATAAAAAACAAATATGATCAAAACAAAAATAAAGTATATCGGAGAAATCTAAAAACCAACCGTCTAGATTCAATTATTATCTAACTTAAAAACAAAATCCATAGATGACGTAATACAAGAAAGTTAGTTGAGTTATTTATAGAATGAGAGAGTATAGAATGATGAAAAGGATATACGAAGCAAGGTGTATTCAAAGAAAAGGATGACTTAGAAAAACATGGGAGAAGAAATGAAATACGGTAGTAAAAACAAAACAAGTAAAATGAATAGAAATAAAAAGTGAAGCCAAAGGCAGAAACAAAAGAACAGAAGTTTGGAGAAGATCACCAGATACAATGTTTTAAAGCTATGGTACTCGTTTCCCGAGTGTCGTGTTGCCGGGTGCCATTTGGTTTTACGCCTGTTTAAATCACTGAAATTAGGTTCAGAAATAATATCACTGACCGAATATAGTTTGTTTTACTTTTCTTTGTCACTAATCATAATGCGGTGGAAATGAGGGTAATGATAATGGTAATGTCATCAAGAGCATAATGATTGATGGCTGATAACCATTTGTAGTCAATACGCCGAGGATTCTTCGAAAAGGACACATCTATGTCCAACCTCAGAAGACATAATAGCATCCTTACAATCATGAAAGTGAAGGTATTCTTCTGGCAATGATAACATCTCTGCTGTAACAAAATCCTATATTTTGCCATATTAAAAAAAATTAACAATTATTAATATTTGATAATAAAATGCTTTATTATATAAATGATCCGTAATTTTTAAACAACTTTTTCATTTACACTTTTGCTGCATTCAATGTTATGAAAAATATTGCGCCCCTGCACTATTTTTTAGGACTACACCTCTGGCTGTTATGAGATATGACTGTGGATGAGTGCGTCTCTGTGACTCGAAATCCCATTAGCCCAATATTTCTTTGCACCGGTGACTCGGTAGTTTGGAAGACTTCTCCTTATGTGAATGTCCAGACTTGTCGACGTATTGCTCGTTGTCAGCGCTTAGTGATAGGTCTTTAAATATAATGATTTTTTTTCTGTGTCATGTTTTAATATAGGAAGGAGTTTCTACCTGATTAATGGTGTGTAAGGCCTGTACGGAATACGTAGATAATGCGGAGTTTTTTGTACATTTATATAAATGATACAGACATTTATTGATTGAGATACATAGATATTGACAAATTATATTTTCTACTTCTGAGTTTTAGAAATAATAAATTTAGATTTAACAACGGCGACGACTGAGAACAAATATTATTAATAATTGACAAAATCGAATCCGAATAAGAAATCTCAATGTATTGATCTTATCTACAGATAAGAAAAATAAATCGTAAAACTCCTCGAAATACAACCTTGAGGATTGATATTATGAATCTGCATTTTTTACTATAATTTATCAAATTACGTATATAGAAGTATCTATTTTAAACGGACCACTGCAGGGATCTACCATAAGAGATGCTAAGTCAGTTAAATTAGACAAAAGTTGCGTATTTGTGAGCCCATATTGCATGGCTTACTAGATTCTGATAAAAGTTAAACTTTTTCAGTTTAAAATTATCATTTATAACTAAAAAATATTGAAAAATCTATCTGAGCTTTACACGTAACTTTTTTACAGGATATTTTTGGGCATAGAGAACTGAATACTACGAAAATAGTACATTATACACCAAGGGAGAGAAACCTCTTATTTTTTCTGAGGTGTACATCGAGGAAAAAATGGTGGTCTCTTCCGAGCTGTATATACTATTTTTTACACGTCCGGGAGTTTCTCTAGAGTATATTATCAGTTATTTAGACATAATTTACTCAGACAAGTAGTTAAAATAAATGAAATTAATTGTGTTCTTTTATGACAGGGCGACTTGACTGAACAACAGCGTGCTCTTGCATATTGGGCTGCCGCAGCCAAGATCTATTTGAAATGTTCATTGGATCCTCGTTGGTTGTTACAACTTATGAACGATCTTGAACGAGCGTGGAACAACGGAACATTAAGTCGTGAAGAGGAGGCATGGCTCACGGAAGCTTTTACAACAATGCTCGGTATGCAATGATCTATATTATCATAATATCTATAAAGATAGCAGTAGCGGCTCGTCAGAATGTGTAGTAGTGGGGCTGTACTAGTGAAAGTAAAAAAAAAACACCTTAAATTTGTGTTGTTAGTGCTTGTGTAATAGTAATGTATCTTACGCTACAATGTTACCAGCTCAAATTGCACTTAAATCACGCGTTACTTCCACTACGATATCCTCGCTATTGCTAGAAAATTAATTAAAATATAAAATACTCTTGAGCGATATTGCATTCCGAGTAACAACAACAGTTTTTAGATAAATAAATAAATAAATATTTAACAACGGAGCTAATAAAACAGGAACTTTCATTTATATCGGAGAAACTGCAGCCCTACAATGGACGAGCCGCCACTGAAAAAATATTATAGTTAACCCAATTTTATTTTGTAGAACGTTGGTTACAACAGTTGAGACATCATCGTCAATTATTTCCAGCTTTACACAATGCTTCTCTCACACGATTAGAGTATGTACTGCGATGCCTAGCATTCCTAGCTAGTATGGTATGTTAAGAAAATCCTTATGCACGAAGTGAATTAAAAAGTTTATTTTCTTTATTTTAAACAATAAAATAAAAACAATTAGTTTTCTTTGTAATCTCTGCCTGCTGGAGAAAAAAATTTAAATCATTCTATTTGTCGAAGGTACAAAAAAAGTCACAAATGGTTATGAAAAATATAATGATATACAAGATCGATAAACTTAAGCCTATATAAAAAATTGTGAGTGTTCGAAAATTATCTATATTAATAACGCGCTATTATATAAGGACCACTAAAAAGATGAAAAAACTTCCCCTTAGAAGTCGAAACGATTTTTTTTGTAGCTTAGTATCTTAAAACAAATGGAGTGTAATGAGTGTAATTGGGAAATAAATGAATGAATATGTTAGGAAGTACATTAATTGAACGCAAAATTACTAATAGTGATGAGACAGCATGTATTCGTATTGCAAGGTGTAGGAATATGGATGAGGAGAGAGAGATTTTTAAAAGTAGATGCAAGTAGCGAGTGATTGTGAGTTAATATAGTGTGCGATACCTCATAATGACAAAGCATAATGTGTATATATGTATGTAATTGTGCTAGTAACCGCAAACGGATACTTTTAAAATCGGTTCAAGAAGTGTGAATATTTCACTTTTCGGATATTCGGATCTCAAATTCAATTTTGAAATTTGAAATTTCCATGAAGAGGGTCGCCAGTGTAAAAAAAGATGCACACCACTGCTGCAATCGATTGCAAAAATTTTATCTGTTATACTATATCTTATGAAAATAAATTTCCGGCGTTTCTCGAATTTTCAAATAAGAAATTTACATTTAGATCGGATGACAATAAATTATTATATTTGTACTCTTCAGACATATATTCAGGGAAAACATTTGATGTGTTGGTTAAACACAATTCAGTACTAGCTTTGTTTTGTATCTGACGTTAGTGTATACCGTGAGTTGTATGTGTTAGTGTATTCTAGTGACAGTGTAGTATCTGGTGTTAGTGAATACTGCGTATCCATGTAATAATGTTTACTGGGTTAAATAAACACTTATATTTGTCAACAAACCCTATAAATAAATAAAAACGTAACACTGGTGTCAGAACTGGGATTAAAGTAAAGTGTTTATAAAATAAAATAAACAATCTAAAAGTTAAAGAGTTAAAAGAGCAGCTAGGAGATCGTGAGTTGGAAGTAAGTGGAAGAAAATCGGAACTACAAGACCGATTAAGACAAGCTTTTATCGAAGAACAAAAAGATCTAGAAACATTCGAATTCCCCAGCCTGGCAGAAGAAATTTCTAGATACTTGAGAGAAGAACTAAAATTAAACGTAAGAAGAAGAATGTCTGGACAATACTAGAAGTTTAGAAGAAAAATTACAATTCTGAAACAATCAAAACGAAAATTCAAGAAGCTTAGAAGAGAAATTTCTGGAAAATTCTATAAACCTAGAAAAAAAAATTCTGGACAATTCCAAAAACTTCAAAGTCAATTTTCTGGAAAATTTGAGAAGCCTAGAAGAACAATTACAAAAACTCACGATGAATCAAGAAGAAATTTGTAGAAAATTAAAAGAAGAATTTTCTAGCAGCTTCCAAGAAGTTTTCAACCTACAAGAAGAATTAAAAACAAAAATGAGAGATCAGCGGGACGAATTGATTATTATCGTTGAGGCTAGTGTGAAAAAAGCGGGTGCGGATGTAAAAACAGTGACTTTACATAAGAATAAATGAACTAGCTGCCAATCGCAAAGAATAAAATTACCCAGAAATTAACTAGCTGCCAATCGCAATGAATAAAAGTACCTACCCAAGTACGATGACAAAACCCCTTGGCCAGTTTATCTCCAGCAATTCGAGGTAATAGCTAATCATAACGAATGGACAAAAGATGACAAGCTCGCCAACTTGGCTGCTGTGCTTCAGGGTGAGGCTTCATTAGTGTGGTACAACATTAACGACATTAAAGTTATAACAGTCCAATTAATGCATTGGACGCGAGATTTAGAGACCCCCATATGACACCTGTATATCGCGCCTGGTTATGCAATAGGAAACAAAATACGAAAGAAGGAATACAAGAATTTGCTGCTGACATAGACAGGTTGCCCAGACTGGCATATGGAGATCTACCGCAAACCGCAGTCGATGTTATTGCTATTCAAAACCTCAGCCTAGGAAGTGCCCCAAGACAGCCACTGGGGAGAAAGTGAAAATAAAAAAGGAAAGTAAAAGTTAAAATAATCCTGGGTATCTGGTCTGTAGAATCATAGAGCCGGTCGTTTCGGTAACTCAATGTAAAGGAAAAGAGAAAGAACACACGAAAAAGAATAAACTCCCGGAGGTTCAAAAACTTCTGAACGATACTGCAGATAATCTTTCTACTAGCAAACAAACAAGTTTTGACTTGACAAGACAACCATGTGGTCTGTCTTGTTTTCTGCGTTTTTTCTCTGACGGCCATGGTCAGGTTTTTATTGTTATTATTACTTTAAATTTACATTCATACGTTTTTCTTACACTGTTCAATTGTATTGAACATGTTTTGTTCACAATTTTGTGTGTTTACTTCCATGTAAAATCCACGTGGTAATATTGTTCTTCGCTTCTTCCTATAAGCCTTGATAATGACCTCATACCTCAAGGTCGAAACGTCGGCATAAGTTTTTACATGAACTTTGAATAAACTTCTTTACATCTGAAGTTGAAGTCATCATTCCAACCCTTTGGGGATAAATCCTTTCATATTATATTTCGACTTAAATAAATCTATTATGAATACTAGCAAACAAAGAAAGGTTGAATCTTTATTAAAAGATTTTCAAGATATCCTTGCAGCCACCGAAGCTGACTACGGACGAACAAATGTTATTCAATGTAGAATCGACATTGGAGACTCGACGCCTATCCGACGACTTCCGCTGGCTAAACGAGAAGAAGCCGATACTCTTCTAAAGAGAGAAAAAGGTGTGATAGAACCTTCCAATGTCTACGGGCTTCTTATGTAATGCTAGTACGAAAGAAAGATGGAACCACCCGTTTTTGCGTTTACTACCGAAGGGTAAACGACATCACGGAGAAGGAATCCTATTCAGTGTATTCATGTGACAGTGTAGTATCTAGTGTTAGTAAATACTCCGTATCCATGTAATAGTGTTCACTGTGTAATTACTGTGTTAAATAAATAAACACTTATATTTATCAAACTCTATAAGTAAATAAAAACGTAACAATATTATTCTATACCAGGGGTGTCCAAACTACGGCCCGCGGGCCAGACCCGGACCGGCAGGTGATTTTATGCGGCCCGCGAAGATTTTTGTAAAAAATACTGATTTTTTGGCGCGAATCCTTTTGATTTTAGTATATAGAAAATTGAATAAAATGCAAAAATCATATTTGATAATAAAAGGATTTTTACAAATTTTTGAATGCAAAAGAATTTCCAAATTTAAAACAATTTGCTTGTAAATTTATTTCGATGCAAATTGATTTAAATTCCAATCTGGCCCTTTTCCCAAAAAGTTTGGACACCCCTGTTCTATACTATCGATGAATATACATTTTAATTCTGAATAGATTTCAAATGTATTCATATTGTGGGCAACAAAACAGTTTTAAATAAAAGTTACAGAAGAAAAACATCCAGTAATTTAATCTGAAATATATATTCATTATTTAACGGATGTTTTATGAGCATTTGGATGTACTGAATTGTCTGCTTACTACTTTAAAAATATGCACTATTAAATATTGTATTTAAGATCATATTTCCATCTTCCATAATGAGGGAAATATCGGATTTCAAAGAAACAACAACGAATTCACTGTAACATACATGTATAATAGATTATTGTTCAGTAGTTGTTCTAAGTCTTAAAATGGATGCAATTCGAACAGCAATAGCATTACACCAAAAAACAGAAAATACGCGATAAAGACCATAAAAGTCCAATTCGGAGAAGCCGATCATTTTGGTAAACTTACAAAAGAGGTTGACAATAAGAAACCAGAATATCACACATTCAGAGCAAAACAAGAGAGATCATTCAGATTTGTCTTAAGAGGGTTGCATCAAGGAATAGCTACTAAAACTATAAATACAATTTTGCTTGAGCTTGGCCATGACGCATTTAACATTCATAACGTTAAACACAGAACTATAAATAACCATTACCGATGTTCTACATTGAACCCAAAGAAAATAATAAACAAATATATAACTTAAACATCGGATCTAGAGGGGAAACGATAATAAATTATATTATCGTTAATGAACAGGCAGTACAGAAAATAGGGAAATTTGAAATTGGCACGAATTGACAACCAAAATAGGGTGCAATAGAAACCAGAAGGTAACAACAGATGAGACAGAAGAAAAATTATTAGCAGTCTGGACGGAAGAGACAATAAGAAAATATAAAATATAATATACTGAAGTTGGAAGAGGATAAGGAGAACACAGGCAGTAATAGAGAAACTTATTAAATGGATATCAGGAGCAACAACATCGAGAATAATTAGTCCAAGGATTCATCAGGTTGTCAACGAAAATTGGTGGTGTACAGACCGCCGAGAAAAACAAAGGATAACAACAAAAGCACTCACAGATTGGAAGAAAGGAAGAGGGACAAAAGAATAGTACAAAATTCACAGAAAGGAATACAAAGAGCTCTGTATACAGAAAAAGGGACAAAAAAAGAAGAAGAAAGAAACAATATAAGAAACATGAAATCAGAAAACGATATCAGTAAATACATAAGTGGGGATAAAAAACAAAGAACAGGACAAGTAAACTAATAACGATGGAACATTGGGAAAATCATTTTAAGAAACAACTAAATGGAGAAAATAAAAGAGTAATATGTGACCTGCAAATAGAACAAAACGACAACATCGAGGAAGAAATCACAGAAATATAGGTGAAGAGACAGATAGCCAAACTGAAAAAAGGGAAAGCAGCAAGACGGACTTCATAATGAGGTGTGGATGCACAGCACTGCCGGGATAGTACATAAGATTACGGAGATTATAAACCAGATATGGCAAGGTAAAGGACTGCCAAACAGATATCAGAAGGGATTTACAATCCCCATACACAAGAAAGGAGACCGTGAGGAAAGGAGAAACTACAGAGGCATAACTTTGCTAGATACAAATTACAAAATATATGCTATGATCTTCCAACGAGATCAAAGAACAAGGTATGCTACCACAGCGTCCCGTAAGCTTTTTTATCTGGCGACCCATAAAATATGAATTCAAATGTAAGGAACCCATATGAGACTGTATAGTATGAGAAGGGGGCTTTAGTCTCTTAAAATTACAGGACCATACAAAAAATATGGGCGTAAGATTTAGGATTAAAAAATAATGTATACCAGCGCAATGTATAACAGCACCTCTACCGTCTACCTCATCGTAATAGACACTAAAATTACTAACCGCCAATATTTAAATGAACTATTCTGATTTAGCAGGTATATAAATCGTTATCTTCCACTTCCGTTGTATTTATGCTAAACCATTAAATATTTATACGACCCGTTTTTAAACTTTTGCGACCCAATGGTTGCGATCGGCTGTGCTATCAGATACACAGGCAGGTTTCAGAAAAGGCAGAAGTACTATAGACAATATTTACGTACTAAACTACGCGACAGAAAAAAAAAGAGAGAGAGAGGGAAATGCTATGTATTATTCGCAGGCCTAAAGACCGCATTCGATCTGACAGGAAAATAATTGAACTGTTAAGAACAAGAAAACTAAGTGAAGGCTGACTAATAGAATCGCCGATATACATGAGGAAACAATATCCGTAGTAAGAGTGATGAGAAAGAAAGTAAAGCCTTCTGGACAACGACGGGGGTGAGACAAGGCTGTGCATTAAGTCCAACACTGTTCGAACTCTATTTAGCGGATATAGAAGAGCATGTGACAAAAGGCCAAACCGGCGGACTAATTAATGGAAAGAAGAAGTTCTGGACACTATCCTACGCGGACGACTTGGTATGTGTATAAAAAACACAAGTAAAAATGAAATCACTGATAAAGAGACTAGGCACATATCTGAAGAAAAAAGACATGATACTGAAAATGGAGAAAACAAAAATTATGAAGTTCAGAAAAGGAGGCGGAAGAGATTCAAAGGAAAAATGGAAGGCAACAGGATGACATAGAATCAGTGAAAGAGTTTAAATACTTAGGGTACACATTCCGAAGCAATATCACCGAAGCCGCATATATCAAATACATCACAAAAAGAGCAGCAATAGCAATGCCCCAAATTTGGGGCATAGGGGACAGAAAGTTCAAATATGACATTAGACTAAGAATGTTATTTTTCGATTATACGGTGAAAAGTATCCTGATGTATGCGGCAGAGATTGCTGGAACAGCATTGCAAAAGGTAATACTCAAGAGGGCAAATGGGAAAGAAAGACGGCCCAATTCTAAGAGATACAGAAAATAGGAGAAGACTTGTGCAAAATATTATAGAAACAATATTAAACAGAGACGCAGACATACAAAGATAGGAAAAAACCGCAAAAATAGATAACGCCAGATACAACATCCGGTACAATCCGGTACATGAAAAACGAATATAGAGCGATGGGATTAAAACAATAGCAAGATTCCGATGTGGAAATGAGGAAAACGTACTGCAGGAAAGAAGAAGATAGAAAATGCAGGTTACGCAAAGAAAAAGAAGAAACCATAGAACACTTACTTGCCGAATGTGAGAAGAGAAGTTAAGGAGCCTACAGGGTAGAGGATGTACTGGACGACTCGGGCAAAGGACTGGCGTGGATGAGAGAAATATTTATAGATAGGAATAAAACAATTGCACATAGTAATTACATGTAAATTAGAAACAAAATTTTATGTAGGTTTGAATACCACAAGGTAGCAAATAATAGTACATTATACACCAAGGGAGAGAAACCACTTATTTTTCCTGAGGTGTAGTTTGAAGCCCGAGGGCGAAGCCAGAGGGCTACAAATACATCGAGGGAAAAATGGTGGTCTCTCCCGAGGTGTATATACTATTTTTTCCACGTTCGGGAGTAGAAACACCTAATTTCATAAATAATGAATTATAATAAATCGGAACGACATTGCAATATTTAGAAGCCTTTGGAAATGTTTCCATGCAACGCGTACCATGAAAACACACATTTATTTACAAAAACCTTTGTTATAATAAAAACTCCCTTCCGAAAAGTGTTTTCGTCCCTAGGGAGTAAATGCTTCATTTCTGTCCCGCGTTTGACGCCATAGAAACCGACTTCTACTCCCGGACGTGTAAAAATGAAATTACTACTACTACTAATACTATATAACATAAAAAGCTTGGCGACAGTGTCATTAAATGTGAACCTCCGTATACCAAAGAATAATACCTAAATGCACTAGATGCCAGGAATTCGGACATACCAAGACCTACTGCCGGAAAACCTTCTGATGTGTAAAATGCGTAGGTCCACACGAAACAAAGGAATGCACTCGCAAAACACTATCTACGTATTCCAAAATATAAATTATATCACACTAAACATCCTGACGAAAAGGCACGTGGAGGAACTGCCATAATTGTACGAAATAGCACCAAACAGTATGAAAGGGAGAAATTCTAAATTAACAATTGAACAAGTACATAGGCAGGTGAACAAAATTAATAGGGATCTTATTGCTAAAAGATATTGCTCAGCCGCCTTCCTTGACATAAGACAGTCTTTTGGCAAAGTATGGTACATCGGCTTACACGTCAAACTAAAGAAACTTTTCCCCTATCTTCACTATCAACTGCTCAAATAATATTTAACAAATAGACACTTCTTGGTCAAACATGGCATTGCATACACTGATCTACACCTTATACATTCTGGCGTTCCTCAAGGTAGCGTCCTAGGCCCAACCTTGTATCTCTTATATACAGCAGATGTGCTAACATACATGGCATCCCATACTGACCCCACAGCGGCCTCAAGGAATCTACAGACACTCATCAACAAGATCCAAAATTAGCTGAAAATATGGCGCATCAGGACCAATGAATCAAAGGCCATACATGTAACATATACCTTATACAGAGAAATGTGTCCACCCGTGACAATCAACAATTGCCAACTCTCTCAGACTGAAGATGCCAAATATCTGGCCATGCATTTAGACGTCGATTGACATGGAAAAACACATATTCACTAAGCGAATGGAACTCGATTTCAAACTAAATCAGTTGTACTGGCTCATCGGCCGAAAATCCAAATTGTCCTTGGATAACAAGATATTACTTTATAAATTAATTAAAGCCCGTTTGGACCTACGGAATTCAACTATGGGGCACCGCCAGCTCCTTCAACATCGCCATCCTGCAGAGGTTTCAAAATAAGGTACTGCGTGCTATTGTCGACACACCGTACTACGTTATCAACGAAGTTATCCAGCGGGACATCCCTCTAGAATCTGTCAAAGAGACCATTCAAAGATTTAGTGCGAGCTATAGTGAAAGAGTGTCAGTGCATCTTAATGTGTTGGCCAAACAACTAAATGTGCCCGATTCCAATGAAGTATGTAGGCTGAAACGGCTGCTGCCTGCTGATTTAACAACAGGCCCAAGATAAGTCATAAACCTAAAACAATACAAACTCTATTCTTAAGTTAAATCTTTAAAAGAGATCACTCACTGGAGTGGTACTCTACATGTTACAAGTCAATGTCTTACAAAATGCTTATTGCCTAATGGGCAGATTACTGTGCTCACTAGGTTATATACATATAAAAAAAATATTTGCAAAGAACTACTGATCAATATTATAATATAGTTCAGCCGTTACTTTTTACTTTCTTGTACATAGTAAAATTTCGATTGCGAGATTTTGACGGAAATACATGTTTTGAGGTCCCCTGAATACGTGCTGACTATTTTCACAATGACGTCTGTGTGTGGATGTGTGTCTGTATGATCATTATCTTAAAAATGAGCAGACAGGACAATGAAACTTCATATTTAAAAGTTTATTGATTATACGAAGAGCTGATTAGATTTCTAGCATAATCGCATAACCGGAAGAGGAAGTTTATTGAACATTAAAATCAAATATTGCGAATTACTGGAGAAAATAAAAGAGATATGGAAAAAGTTTTTAAATAAAAGTTATAGGAAACAATATTCTTAAGAAAAAAATTTCTATACATTTTTGTTCTATCTTTATCTAATTTTGAGTAAAATGTATTTATGCATTGGCATTTGGCAAAATATTTACAGAAATACGCATTTGAAATGTCCAATATGTGCTAATTTAAATTGAGTATAAGAAAGTAGTGTGGTGACCACACCAGATTTTTTGTTATTCTGCCGTACTGAATTGTTTCTTCTGTATTTTAAAGGATGCATTTTGGAAATGTTGTCCGTTCAACAAAGAAATTCGTGGTGAAATAGTAGCCGCATTAAGAAAAGGAACACCAGACTGGTTTGTGCAATTGCGCGGAGCTGTTCTGAATAAAGAAGAATATGATTCAACATTGGTTAATTTCTGTGGAGAAGTATATGTGAATTTGCAACATGGCCTATCATATTATCATCCGTTATTCGAAAAGTACGTACACATTATATATGTATGTATATATCAAATTGCTTTATTCTAATTTTTTTTATAAGAAAACAGTGCAGAATCATGCTGGGTATCTCACTAGAATGTGTTTGCATACATCATGTTCTCCATTATATTTGCAGCAAAAATTCTAACATGTGGGCATGTGCAGAATTTTAAAGGCTACTATTTACTGGTTCAGTTTATTAAACATTTTTAATCATTATTTTAAATACATGGTCCGTCAAAAGCTACAGCAGGAGATCGATTGGACGTACTGATAAATTTATTGTAATTTTTAAATACAACACCCTACTTTACCTTACTCGCACTAATAAACAAAATTGTGCTGACAATATCCTATTTTATACGGACACTTACAGGCCTATTCTGTAAAATAAATTCATAACATGTCGTTACGTAACTACGGTAGTTATGAATTTTTCATAACGACATTTACAACGACTATAATGCGTTTGTGTATTCTGTATCTCAGGTCGTTGTGTTTGACGTTTAATTTTCATCATAACGACGAGATCAATGTTTTTGAGTTAAATAGTACAACTTAACAGAATTTCATACCTATTGAAGCAAATGTCAAATTTAGCTTATATAAATATTTTATTATTATTGACTCAAACATGGTGTAAGTAAATATGGATAATATGAAAAATTGTAGTGCTGATGTCCAGCGAATACGTTTTTACTCCTTTTTTCCACTATGAATAAACATATAAATCATAATTATCCATTTCTTTCAAAAATGAAAAAAAAAAGAATTATGACGATATTTCTCAATAGAAGCACTAGGCATAAATAATAAAATTGTATACAATTTTTTTATTCCATATTTGTATGTTCATGGAATGAATTAAAATTTTTTATCAAGGTTGTAAAACAAAATATTTATTAGAAATGTCATATGTGATGTGTCAATTGAAATATGCAGTTTTGATATGCATGTGTATATGAAAATCGTGTGGTGACTGCAGGAATATATTTTACAAAAAATTTATATTTTACAGCACATCTTCAGAGACCCTTTGAGTCGTAGAAAAGAATTATTTCCTCATAATGTTATTAAAAACAGTTTAAATTAATTTATATATTCAAATTATGAGTTCAACGACGGCTAATTGACTATCGTTGTTTAACTACCAAATATAACGACTTTTTGTCAACATGTCGTTATGGATTACGACATTTTGAGTTACAGAATACGAAAAATTGAAAAGTCGTAATAATACCGACTATCGTTGTCATAACATGTCGTTATGGCTTTACGACAAGTTACAGAATAGACCTGTTAATTGCTTATACTAACCAATATTTTATATATACGGATCATTTATTCTACAAAATACTTGATACCGTTGTATCAACGGTGACAGCGGTTCGGCACGGGTACAACTGGCCGGATCTTTGCGCTTTCGCTCGGTGGACGGCCTGACTTGGACAGTGGCTAACAGAGCCGGCGAAACGGGTCGTATCCTCTGTGCCTGGCAGCATTTTGGTCGGGACGTAGAAATATCCAGTGGTTCTAGCCATCACCAGGAGCTGGATAGAGAAGGAGCTGGGCTCAAATTTACTGTCTTTATTGCTGTGTCTGTACGTGTTTATATACCGAGCCTGACGGACATGAAATGTCGTAGGACTAGTGTTGGCCTGTCGGCATCGTGCTTACTAGTAATTAATAAAATAAATAGCACTGAATGTTAAATTATGACGAACAAGTCCAAGTTTGTCTTAAATTTTATTTAATCAGGAGAATATGCCCAATAAAAAGCTTAATCGACGCATTGCAATTCTGCACAACATTTATATTATAATTTTGCTATAAATACAATAGGGAGCGTAATAGTGCAAAGTAACTAAAATAACATTTAATTTTCTATGAAACATATTTCGGTGAGATACGAAATAATAAAAATTAAAATTACTCTGAATTAAAATCTTCGTACTTTACAATGGGATATAAATCCTATGTATTTATTTATCAGAACTGTTTTATTTGAATTAACGTTCAAGTGCTTGTGAATGATGTGTTTAATCTTAATGATCTAA
Organism: Carabus problematicus; assembly: GCA_963422195.1. Classification (NCBI taxonomy): domain Eukaryota; kingdom Metazoa; phylum Arthropoda; class Insecta; order Coleoptera; family Carabidae; genus Carabus; species Carabus problematicus. Next base: position 9,659,739 of record OY728585.1, on the reverse strand, counting down.
CCAAGTAAAGTACGAGATAAATAACATTTTTCATTTAAACCATTTCTATCTAGTCACAAATTTGTAAAGTAAGATAAGATGCATTGCATATTTGTTGTCTATATCGCAAGGCACGGAGCTATATGTATTACAAATTTGGCACGGCATAAATGAAAAATGTAAGATCCCACATTATATCAATATGAAAGATGATTACTAACTCATAGTATTGTTTTTTTAGCATAAATGGCATCCCGTACTTTAGTATAGTTTTTAAGCAAGTAGATAAACTTGTAAGTATATTTTTATTCACATTTACAAATCATCCCAATTCACTTTATTTATTAGTAGGCGAGCACAGAGACATATTTTATGACCCTCAAGCTTCAAATTTATATATGGTAATATATATGAATGATTTTTGCTGTTTAGTGAGAAGTGGTGAATCCATGTCTCATCAGTAATAATTATCCTTTTTAATGCTTCTGCATGTAGGCTTACTCAATCTGCATTCACATAATGTAGGACTAGGCTAAACGGGCATACCGGTTTTACAAGAAACACATTGTTACTGCATGTTTCAGTGAAAGCATTCACACTAGGCATCCGCGGTCCGGATGAGGCTCGATCTGGACTTTCAAGTTATGCTCGACTGAGAATCTGCAGAGAATTTATTGGCTCCGGGCAGGGCCAAAAACTTCAGAACATATATATACAGTGGAGTCCACTTATAGTGAACACGCATATAGTGGAAACTCGCTTATAATGAACGTATCTCTGAGTCCCGACTAAAAACATATGCAATCCAATGTTAATTAATTCGCATAAAGTAAACTCGCATATAGTGATTTTTCGGATATAATGGACTAAATTTGCTCTTTAAGTTCACTATATGCGAAATCGAGTATGTTGTCAATGAATAAATTTAATGTATGTTGGAAACTTTAAGCACAACACACGAGATCCTTCTTCATGATGTTAACCTTTAACATCGATAAATATATTTTCTATGTTTCTGAGCAACAATATAATAATATACGTTAATAAATAAATAACATCATATTGGCATGAGATCATCCATATAAAATTTTAATGAAAGGGGGGCGGCAATTTAATTTTTTATAACGCTTCCATGTTATTAATTAATTCCTGAAAAGTTCTAATTTTTAGGCCCATAAATAATCCTGCAATTAAATAGTACCAGCAAAGATCGCAAAACCGTAAGTATTTTAAATGAAAAACTCTTGTGGTCAAGGGTAAATGTGAATAGAAAATTGATATAATTACCGAATTTTTTTTTATTAATACCTGCCGATTTGGAGGGCGGCCTGATAAAAATTTCTTTCAAACCCCCATTTAACGACTACCCTAGTATACATATATATTTATAAAAATTTAGATAATCTTTTATTTTCATAAACATGCATATATGAGTAGAATATATGATAATAAAAAATATTTTTCTTAAAAAAATGTGTACTTTCGTTATATTGGACACTCGATTATAGTGCACCAAATTCCTGGTCCCTTCAGATTCACTATAAGCGGAATCCACTGTATATGTTTTTGTGTGACAGACAGTAGGCAATAGGCATACAACGAAATGATTTCAATGCACTATATACAAGTCAACTGAGTCCGCTCTGAGACCGAAGCCCGCTGCTACATTATGTGAATGCTCTCTTAAAAACATGTCACCGAACCGTGCGATGTGCGCGAGCCTTACTATATACGTGAACATTAAAAAAAAAAACTCGTCGAATTTTCAATAGAAAAAATATATCTTCTATAATTTTGTTTTAATTATGTAAAACTTAAATGGATTATATTATATATCACTTTTGCTCTCCTACAATTAAATATTCATTGCTGTAATTATTTAAATTATATTCACACTCTAACAGATTTAGGGAAACGCCTTATTAAAAAATGAATAATATTACTGATTACCATTGTTTTTATAGAGAATAAAGCACTATAATATAAATATGATGCTATATATTGCGCACAAATTAAAATGTTCTTATGTGAATTTGATTTGAATGCTGTACAAAATTAATTTTTATGCAAACGTAGAGATAGATTTTTGGCGCATAATTTTCATGTCAATAGTTAAATTTCCGATATTTTGTCTCAAAATTTGCTTGATAACATTAATAGCACATAGCTTCTTTAAGAACAGTGAATAATATTCATATATGCTGTCGTTATTTTCTAAGATTAAAAGTGTAAATAGATTTGTTTATGAAACGCTGACTTTTCTTGGCACTTTGGAATAATGCCGTCTAAGTTCCGGTGCCCTTATAAATGAATTAGGAAGAACATGTGTCACGTTTTCCATTTCTTATTTTTTTTTTCTATAAATATTTACTAAATATTTTTGAATAATTATTATAATAAAATATGAATTAAAGAAGTTTTCTTGATGATCGGTAACATAACATTTTATTGTACAAGTATATACCACATTTCTTTAAAATGAAAATCATCAATTCTATTTATTATTCAGAACAATACAAGTACTTTTAATCTAAAATCGATATTATCCTATAAAAATTATATTGTTGTACATTCCAGTTCTACTTTATTAACTAGAATTTCTTCTTCCCACGCTCTTCTTCAGTATCTTTAGATAGTAACTGTTTAATACACCTTCATCTAGAGCTAATGGCTTCGTGTCGTACATATGTACTACCATAGTATGGTTTTTCTTTTACCAAACAATGCTTCACCTACTGTCAAATATTCATGCTAACACCTTTATTATTCTGAATTACGTTACTGATATTGAATTAAAATTAACTATTACGAAATGTAAATCCTTGTTTTTTGCTGACTTGTTCATATTTCTAACATTATTACTCGCGACTGTATTACTCTATTTTTTCATACTTCGTTTCATTTATTCAACCTCGCTCTTCGTACACTTTCCCATAGTCCTTAGAAAACCGAGAAAGGTATTTTTAAATCAAAATACAAAACTGATACCAATAATAATAGCTATACGAGTACTTAAAAACTTTAATAAAACCTTTGTAAGTATTATCTTCAAAACTATTAATTCCAAATTCATAACGTGTCTTGTGTCTTTAACAATGGCGGTCAAATTGTTGCCAGCTGCAGTGATTTTGTCTTTTCAAAATGATCTGCCGGTGGACCGGTGTGGCGGTAACTCGCTTGTCGCAAGATAATGTGAGTTATGCGACACACTGCGCGGCGAGTACTTGGATGGGTGACCGTCCAAGCGGAACCGCTCCGCCGGTAGGGCTCGCGCTGAGTGAGCGGCAGGTTTTCTCCGGGTACTCCGGTTTCCCCTGCCTAGGTACACTAGTACTTAAACACGCTAGGCCCTAAATCGAACTAATGTCACCTCTGGCGTACGTCATGTGACAAGTAGATAGAGGGGCCAATGGCAGCCACAAAAAGGCATACAAATGAAACAATACAACACATAGGATAGGTATACTGATAGGTACACTGCACTACACTGACGCATACACTCTGAAGAGGCTCAGGCCTATAGCAGAGCACCACCATAAATCAATCAATCAAAATGATCTTAATAACATAAACAATTTGTCTTAATAGATTTCATTTTAACACAAAATGAGAAATTTTCTTCTTTCAGTATTCATATTCTTAATATTACTTCTGAACCTTTTAATATGCTTGGTTTTATTATTAATCATATCCGCTTCTTTGTCAATATTAGGCGTATTTTCACCCTTTACTTTGCTTACATTGGCTCAAATTTTGAATAGTGCTCAATAATACGGAATTTAATTTATTTACATAATCTAATAGCTTAGCTTTATTCTCTATATATATAAAGTAATTAATATTCTAAAATTGAGAAAAATATAGTAACTCAAAATTAAATGGCGTTTCCAATTAATCAGAATTAAAACCGTCAAATATTTATTCCAAAGGCGGATCGTGAGGTTAGTATAGAACGATGTTTTAAATTGCGTTATGCGAATTGCTTGGAATTAAAATAAAAAGCAGCTTCTTGCGAAAAAATATCACATTGTTAAAAAATATTACAAATATATACGTGTTCTTAAAGGGACCACTATAAGAATATCGAATACAGTTAATTACACAAAAGTTTTGTATTTATGGGTCAATGTTGGTGATCTTATGTGTTGGAAATATTAGATGGGCCAGTAGAGATAATCAAGGGTCAGATTTTTTCAGTTTTTTTTTTGTGAACAAAATATTGTGTCATCGGTGATAGGCTTTTTGAACATTAGTCGTATTTTTTCTATTTAGTGTTGCCGAAGATGTAAGTTTTCAAATTGAAACCATTAGTATAAGGAAGTTCACCTATTTTTACACGAACGTAATGTTGATTTTAACGAACTGTATAGCGCAAACTGGTATGATATTCAAAACATATGTATACATATCAGGATGTGTACAATTAACATCAAGTAATTTCAATCAGTGATTTAAATCGCAATTAAAATCACATAATTTTTTTAGAATTAAAACCTGTTATTTAAATCACACTTTCACTTCATACAATTTTCTTCATTCATCAATAAACAAATTAAATTCTGTGCAGTGATGGTTACCTATTAATAAATTTAGTATATCCATTCTCTGTTTTAAATTAAGAAACGATTGGACAATAATTCGTATTTTTACTAAATACCAAATTTCTTAAATCACTGAATTAATGACCTAGATTAGATAATATGATTTAAATCAGATATTTTTTATATAATTAATTTTTTACACACCTTGATACATACTTATAGAGTAAAACCCCGTTTGATGCTTCCTCGATGAATACTGATTCGTTATAACGCGGTTTTTCTTGAACTCCAAAAGCACTAATTTTAAGATTTCTTATAATCTGATCATTAATCTGATTTTGTTAATGTCTTAAATTATCAGGTTATTTAGGTAATAAATGAACAATTTTAAATTGCTAATCTAATGGGTAAATTCAATTTTAATAGCGCTATCTAAATTACGGGGTACTTACAGTGGTCAGTTATACAGTGGCATACTGCGCGCTCTGTATGGCTTCTATTTGGGTCTTAGTATCTATTAAAATATTTTACAGAATTTGTATCGTTAGGATAGAGCATCTCCAATAAACTAATCATTACAAATCAAAAAAAAATGAAGAATAGGAATTTGGAGTATCTTATACTGATATAAAGATATTAATTAATGGTGAGAATAGTGTTTCATCTCAATAAATTTTTCCCGGAAAATTCTTGAGAAAAGCCTAATATTCAAATTTCTCATTTATTATAAATAAATATAGTTTCTCGAGTAATTTTATTTATAAAAAATGCTTTTAATAATCAGCTAATACATTTTTTAATTTTGAATTCTAATTAACATGTAAAATTAATAAAAATAATTAACTTCAATAGATAATTTGAATTACATTTCGTATTTGATCATTTTAAGATTCATAACAATCACTTAAAAAAATGTTGATCCATTATTATCAAACCGTTTTCTAAACAAATGTGGTATGAATTTTCAGTCGTCGAGAATCGAAAATTATCGAAAAGTTTGTCTTTATTCCAACTGTCACCGGATTATACACCTTTGTTAGTATCAAGGATTACGTTTTTGGACAAAAGAAAATATTAACAACATGAAAAGTTTCGAACTTAAAGCAACTTATTCATAATTGAAGTTTTCTTCTCACAAAGGGTTTAGAATAAGAGTTTTGATTTTTCCTGCGTATTGTAGAAAATATTTTTTCTTCTATTATTATTAAGTTGGCTTTGATAATGACCTACAACCATAAGGTCGATTATTATTATTATTCTTTCCCCGGTCCTGCTGTTAGAATATAAATTAGCGCAGTACCCTTTGATGATTTTTTTAGATCACTTATTAAAATGTGTGTTGCGATATTGAACCTCTCGAGCCGCCAGTTGTTTATTCCAACCATAATACTTGTTCAATCTATTCATATATACTTTTCTTCAGTAACTTTTAATTTATATAATACTAATCTATATTACTTTTAGTTAGCAGATGAAATATTTAGCTTTCTAAATCACCATGGTCAAGCAGATGAGATCAATATCAAGCTGATATTCGCAGTATATTTAGAAATAAAGGATTTTACAAATTTGTGCCATAACATGCCTGCAGGTGGAGATCATAAATTACTCTTGACACGATGTCATGAGTGGTTTGAGCCAGCTGTAAGTTGCTGGTTAAGTATATGTGAAGAAAAAGCTATACAGCGTGTAAGTATTATTTTAAGGTTTTGGTTTTATAAAGCATACTATTTAAGTGCTATATAAAAATAATTTTGATATTATATAATAAAATAATATGATATATAGATAAAATTTAATGCATATAAAACAATAATAAACGATATATAATAGTTATTTATGTACCAAGGGTGTTATGACCATGATTATGCACGGAGCGTGACGATGTGTCAGACCAAGGGCCTCTTGCCCGATAATCATCTAGTAACACTCGTCGTGCATACAAAACCTTATATTACACTTTCATATTTTTATCAAAAATAAATTGCCCGTGACAGTTCAAAATAATTATGATATATGCGTTGCCAAGGACTTTGATTTTTATTTATTTACTCATTCAATTGATTTATTCTTGAAAATCGCGTCGACTGCATTACGTGTTTTTGTTAATATCTCAGAAGATATTTTAACCAGAGCGAAGAAAGCTACTGAAGATTTATTACCCAAGAAATCGAAGGTAATTTATGAAAAATTCTTCAAAGTATTTGTTAACTAGAAGTTGGAAAATAAAGTTAACGATTAACGAGCGTAAAAGTCATTGTACCCTAGAGCTTGTTTATATATTTCGTATCAAAGGTGAAAAAAATTAATAATAGGCAAGTGTAATATAAAAAATATTAGTGCTGTATAAAATATCTAACGTTATAAACATTATAATATCCTACTCTATCCTAACCTCTACCTGAGGCAAAATGAGCCTCTGGGGAAAAAAGCATTATAGCATTTATTAATTTATATAGCATTCTTATTTCTTTATATTAGATTTAATGATTTCTGTAGCGGAAATGATTTTATCCTTGGCATTCTTAATTTTGTTTATAGCATTTATTAATTTATATAACATTCACATTTTATTATAGATATAGAATTTAATAAAGTATATAGCAAATAAGTATGTTATATAGCAAAAAAAATGTACATAACATTTATCCATCATACACAGAGCTGCTGAAAGTACCATACAAATGTGTTTGAAAATTGGGTGCAAGTACTTAGTAGAAATACTTGCATATTGCAAGTAACCCTATAATACTTTAAGTACAGCTATAAGTATCAAGTACTTTGCTTAATACTTGAAGTGCTTTACTTTGTACTTCAATTACTACATAATTAGCATTTAATTCATTTAAAAATATATTTATGATGATTAAAAAAAAAACTGTATTATATCAAAAACAAAGCGGATGTATTATTAATTTCATACAATAAATACGTATAAAATATTAGATGAAAGCCTCCCCAAGGGTAAACTAGATATTGAATGAGATAATTAATTGTCTTTCGTATCTTAGCGGTTAGAACAATCGCCCGGCAAGTGATAAACCCGGGTTCGAATTTCGGCGATACACATTAATTTTCTCATTCAGATAAAATTCTTTGTTTATACGTATAAATATATATAAGATGACTAATAACATTTGGTCACGGTCTGAATGAGATAATTAATGGTCTGTCCTAGCTTAGTTCGTAGAGCTTTCTTTCGCCAAGAGAAGGGCCCGTGTTCGTTTCCTGACGATTGGCATTAATTTTCTCATTCGGATAAAATTCTTCGTTTAATATTAATAATCAGTCAATTATTCTAACTTTTCGATCCAATATCTTCCTTTACAAGATTCTACATTTTGACTAAAGTAAATATACATTGAATAATAATAATAATATTCATATTTGTAAAATAATTTAAGTCAACAGAACATTAGTATTGAAACGGAAAATTTCTATCTTCCCCAAAGGATTAGAATAACATATTTGCACCTATCCGTATGAAGAACGGGTAATACTACTAATATTTATATAAATTTCTTTTTTGAATGCAGGTACATACAGCCATAAATTTGCAAAAAACATGTGAAGGTGATAAGCTAGTCCGTCATAGCTCATCAGCCGTTGACATAGTTGTGATGTTTTGTCAATTAAGAGATTTTTGGAGACTACTTCAGTGGCCTAAACCACATTCGATACCGCTACTTTCGCAGTTACTTGAGTGCGTATGTTCAACCACACTATTATATGGGGAAATTATATATAAAATGTTAGAAGAAACAGGCTTCTTTGAAAAGATTGGCCCTTTCAAAACTGCAGACGACATGTGCATTACTGCCAATAATTTAGAATATGTCTGCAAGTTTATTTCACTTTTAGGTAAGTTATTTATTATCTTAAATTTGTTTTGATAATCAATTAAATATATTATTACAGAAAATTATTTCGACTTCGTCACATTGGAGACAATCGCAACTGAAGCTCAATACTTATCATTAACAAATCGTCTAGATTCCACTCTGAATCAGCTACAGTCTCACATTATAAATATATTAAAGAGAGTTCGTCCACAGATGCAAGATGCGTTACGTAAAACTATATTTCATCTAGCTTGGTCTCCTGAATGTCTACCAACTCAGCAAGCGATTGAACCATTATTTGATTATCTGGAAACACATTTAAGAGCGTTGAATATTGCGCTTTTACCTCAGAATTTTCAAAGAGCATTATTTGAGGTATGCATTTTGTAAACAATAAGAAATACATTTTATTTAATTTATTTCTATACACATTTTTATGTAGTGACATTTCTTCAACTTCAGCGTCAGTTAAAAATAAGTACAATTGGTAATTAAATTACTTTTATTTTATTTTAAAAACATTAATATTCCATATCAACATTTTTTAACCATAGGTAGGTTAGTTTACAAGATATGTTGACTTTAATGATATTAATAAACGCTGACTAAATGACACTGTTCACTTCTAATTGAGAGGTCGTTGACAAGCACTTTTAATTTAACGTGTGTTTTTTAACCCTTGCGTGCTGCGCTGATTTTACATGATTTGCCCGTGGCGCTAACTTTAATTTCTTATTATTTCTTGTTTTCACATATTATTTAAGCATACATGTTATACAGGCTGTTTATTAATAAACTGACCATAATCGTTTAACATGGGAAATCGCTTTTTCGCGAAAAACTGATTTCTCATGCTAATGGCCAGTTTTTTTAATTAACGCCCTCTATATACAGATGTTCTTTTTAAACGGGCTACTACAGGATCTCGGAAACTATAAGAGATACAAAGTCGGTTAAATTAGACAAAAGTTGCACATTTATAGGCGATAATGGCGATTTAGTTTTTTCAAAATATTGCATATGTCACTAGATAATGACAAAAGTGTGAATTTTAATTTTCCTTTCCTATATTATGAGAATGACAAAAGATTTTCTCGAATTTTAAATATCCTTTATAACTTAGAAGATACTGAAAATATTAAGAAATACTTCAAATAAATATTTTAGCGCAGATTAGATAATTTTTTATTTTTCATAATATTTCAGAAGAAACAGCATGTAAGTTAATTTTTAAAAAATAAGAAACCATAGTTAATCTTAGGCTAGTTAAAATGTGCTTTTTTTACAAATATGTACAGGTTTATATAAAGTTATTTTTAGTACCGAAGAAAAACTAAAAAGCAGGATACAAATTTTCATAGTGTGCCATGAAAATCTGGTATAAAACAATTGCACCTAAATAGATAACGTAAATACAAAACATTAGAAGTTCAGATAATATTTGGTAAATAAAAAAGACCAAAAATTATTTATGTAGGTATGGCTTGTTATTGACTAAGTTTGCTTTATTTAGCAAATGTTATTGTATTTCAATTGTTTTGCATGTACCATAACATATTTAGATTCAATTGTTTTATATCAAATGTTCATGGAACACTACAGAAATCGTACTTTTTATCATTTTTTTAAATTTTTTTACGAAATACTTATATAAAAAATAGCGGTTTTTAACTGGACTGAAATTAGCTATAGTTGCTATGCGAAAAACCTGTTATCTATGCTAAAATATTTATTGGAAGCATTTTTCAATATTTTGGGTGCCTTTTGAGTTATAAAGGAAAATTAAAATTCGCAAAATTACACTTTTGCCATTATCTAGTGCCACACAATATTTTCAAAATATAAAATCGGCATTAACATCGGCACATTAAAAAGGCAACTGTTGTTGTTGTTCTTCTTAACATCATTCCCGGTGGTTGAAGTTCTGTGTCTCCCAACTCTATCGTCATCAACTGATTTCACGGTCATCTTCAAAGCGTTTGTACCATTTGTAAATCGCTCGTTCATTCATCCTCGGTTCATCAAATGAATTCTACAGCATTTCCACTAATTTACAGCACTTTATTTCATTTTTCACGTAAAATTTAATGCATTTTCTTAGATCTCTAATTGTAAAAATTTTAAAAAATCGCCGAATATATAAAAACACAATTTATTGAACTGGCTGTAAAATCTAAAATACATCTCTAATATGGCTGCAAATTGAGATAACCGTCAAAGACAGGTTAACCAACATGTCAACCAATTTTTTTTATCAATCCGACAAATGTAGCGCTAGGTATTAAAAAATTGCACGAACTTTTTAATCATACCTCGTATTTCTCTATTTTTAGTAATTACTTTTTTTTTTAATTATTATCTTTTATTTATTTTATTGTATTCACTGTTACGTGAATAAGTAAAAGAACAATTTTTCTATGCGGCACACAAAATTTAATTTGATATTTCTCTCACTTCTCTTACAATGCTCACAGTAATTTCAAACAGTGTAAGTGAATTATTTAGTTATATTTTATCCATTAGAAACCTCCATAAAAAAGGAAGCTTATTCCCCAATTTTACTGGCTACAAATTACAATAAAATTCCATAATATACAGATTACAGTGAGACTAAATTAGAAATCACTAATTATTTCGCTAGATATTATGGTTGGTGATGATAAATAACCCAACTCATCCAGATGCGGCTCTGAAATATGTAACTCAAATATTTTACCACTTTTTGACTATTGGTTAATTCAGCTCTGGCTCTGATTTTTTAATATACGCAAAAATATAACATCAGTAACTCAAATCATTGGATCAGCAGTTTATTTTTATGGAATTATTATTTTTAATCATTTGGTCAGTTATATCTTCATCAGTATAACGGATAATTTAGTCAGAATTTAAATCATGTCATCAATATTTTAAATTAGTCAGGTCCTCCTTTAGAATATAGAGTGATATTAGCAAATATATACTACATGGCAGTGTGGTTGCAGAGAAATAGAAGTATGGCTGCAAAACCATGGCAACAAAGTTATATAAGTAAAACGCGGGTTCGATTCCCATCTAGAACATAGCCATACATGCCGTTGGCGTGAATCGGCAACTCTCATGACGGACTAACACGTGTCTGTGTGTCCCGTACTAACTCTATTTCACTCCAAAGATATTGAGTAGGTAACTTTATCTAATACATCTACCTAAGTGAGTCTACAGATCCTATCCAATCTCATAGTATTCTTAAACGCATCTATCCATTAAATGATACAAGCCAAATGATCAGTATTGATTCTTATCAAGAAGAAACGACCAAAGGAAAAAAATACGAAATAGTAATTACAGAATTTAAAATGCTGACAAAATATGTTCCTTCAAAAATCTATATATTATAAACATGAAAAAATGGTATTAACTGAAATACTCAACTGAAATTTCATACATGTGCCAAATGAATTTTTAGTTGATTTTTCTACGACTTTCTCGATTAAAAGTGGACAGTGACAGAAGAGCAAACTGTACAGTATACACTGTTATCGAGAAGGTCGTGGATCTTTCATTTGATATGTACATTGTTCATTGTGGTGTGGTGACATGTGGCACGTTTATTTAATGATGAATATATTTTTAGGTGTGGGAAGCAACATTAACTGAACTAAATCAACAAATGGCTGGTGGAGGTAGTGCAAACAATGAAGAAATGCCAGCCATTTTTCATGACCGTTTGCACACGGCTTTAGATATGATGGTTGATTTCTTTCACGCAGATGGCCAAGGACTATCTCTAGATACCATACACTCTGAATTATACTGTCATGTTGAACAACATTTGCAATATCACCGAACAGAAACTGAAAAATTAATAGAAATATTCTATAACCAAAGATTACAAGAACAACTGTCTGTAACGAATGGTCCTTATGGAACACTCGCAGTTCGAGCATATTTCAATCATGACTCTTTATGTGTCGAGGTATGTATTGCATTTATATTATTATGAATATAATTTGTGTTTCAATTTTTTAAATATAATATTTATTTTCAAACATTTTGAATACGTGGAAATTAAAAAAAAAAACTTGCTATTCAATGCAATGAAAATAAGAACAATGTTAAAAATTATTTAGAAATTCAATGAACACAGACTACAGTAAAGTCGCGATTTAGTGAACTCTCGATTAAATGAACAACCCGATAGAGTGAACACTTAAATTTTATCATTGCGTCCCGATATAGTGAACAACTGTAAACCCCGATACAGTAAACTATGGTATTTGCGATACTTCTCTGGGGGATCCCACTAAATATGAATCTAGATGGAGCGTAAACGAAAATACTTGAATTTAAAACAAAAAAATTAAATACTTAATGTCTGGGTAAAGGAGAATGTGTGACCGTGTTTGCTAGTAGAATATTGCAGTTTGCTCGTGCTACATGATTTACGACAAAAATTAGTACAAATTAACATGAAAAAAAGCGTAAACAATCCAATATTACTTAATTTTTTTCGCTTCTGCAATAAATAACCTTTTATATGTACCTTCCCATTACATAATATGTACACGTATACATAATATTATGTAATAGGTACATGTATTTTTTGTTTTTTTTTTTATTATTTTTTTGTATATTTTCTTTTGTCAATTGTAGATCTTGAGAAGAAGAAATATTGAATCCAAAATGATTGGAATAAATGACTATAGTGCAAGATGATAACAGATATGTGACGTTTCGACCAGATGGTTTTTTGGTCATTTTCAAGCAAATAACAAAATTCTAGTGGAAAGAAACATAAACAAAAATATTCTCTAATATTTTTCAAAATATTTTTGTACTTTTTGAGTGTAATTCTCAAGAGATTTTGATTATGTTTGTTTGAACTAGAATTTTGTTTTTTTGCTTGAAAATGACCAAAAACCATATGATCGAAACGTCGTATATCTGTTATCATCTTGAACTATAGTCATTTATTCCAATCATTTTGGATTCAATATTTCTCCTTTTCAAAATCTACAATTGACTAAAGAAAATCTACAATAAAATAATAAAAAATCATCTTTATGATTAAGTTTTGAAACGAACAGTTCACATTACCTTGAACTAACCATTTTGGATTCAATATTTTTCCTTCTATTTTATTCTTTTATATATACATACATAATTTTGTTGATTTAGGTACCTAGAATAAAAGTTGTTTTTCAAAATATCTGAGTGAGACCAAAACCCCGAAAATGTAAACACCCCTATAGAGTGAACAGGCTTGGCCGGAATTAGTTCACTAAATCGCGACTCTACTGTATTTATAAAATATTAACAGAGTGAAGAAGAGTAGGATAGGTTTTGATAAAACAAAGTTAAATAGGATAGTGTGGAGCTGAATGTGCTAGATAAAGTGTCTTATTCGAACTCGAATAAATTAGAAGGTGTCCATGCATGGTCAAAAACCTTAAGAACTTTGTCCATCGAATGATGCAAATTATACGATGAAATAAAAGTGGTGTCATCGTGATACGTATTCTTTCTCTGATAACAGTGGTAGCATATAGGCTGAAACCCTACTCCTTGATTAGCCGGGTTAACTATCAGGTGGATGTTTGAAATAGTTGTTAAAGTTATGTTAATAGTTTTTGCTTAGTTAGTGAAATTTCGTTAAGCGTATGACGATTGACAGTACTGTTGCAAAATTATAATACAAAATCGCATACGCTGTACATATAAATAAAAGTTAGAATTCAGAAGCGAAACGGTGCACGTGACAGTTCGAATCAGTAAGTTCGTTCCTTGATTTGCAATTCGATTCGCCGGTGGACCGGTGTGGCGGTAACTCGCTTGTCGCAAGATAATGTGAGTTAAGTGACACACTGCGCGGCCAGTACTTGGATGGGTGACCGTCCAAGCGGAACCGCTCCGCCGGTAGGGCTCGCGCTGAGTGAGCGGCAGGTTTTCTCCGGGTACTCCGGTTTCCCCTGCCTAGGTACACTAGTACTTAAACACGCTAGGCCCTAAATCGAACTAATGTCACCTCTGGCATACGTCATGTGACAAGTAGATAGAGGGGCCAATGGCAGCCACAAAAAGGCATACAAATGAAACAATACAACACATAGGATAGGTACACTGATAGGTACACTGCACTACACTGACGCATACACTCTGAAGAGGCTCAGGCCTATAGCAGAGCACCACCATAAATCAATAAATCAATCAATTCGATTCGTCTTTGTATAAACGACACCAGTAGATTTAAATATAATAAAGATTATAGTAACAACTAGTACTTGGTATCATTATAGTTATTATTATCGACTATTACAAAAAAAGAGCTGGGTGATCACTACCACAACCACGATCCATTGACCGTTTGTTACATGTTACCAATTCAATAATGACATTGTTGTGCATTATTAGTTTGTGAGTCGTACGATTTCATAGAACATGTCCATATGAGACCGAAAAAAGGTCACATTGATCACAATCAATAGCAGGAGATTTTAAATGAAGTTTTTGTGTTACTTTTGGATTTTTGGGATATTTTAGTATTTATCTGCTGGTAAAATATTATTATAAAGTAATGGTTCATATGGATAAAGAATAGGCCGGATAAAAATAAGCAGATCGGGGTAGCCTGCATAAGATCAAAATGTTTTGAATATTGTAACGCACTCTTCTTTTACACCAGCCGTATCCCCAATTAATATTGCCTGAAAAGCAAATAAGTTTGGCTGTTATAGTGACACACCCTCCTACCAGCATAAAACTTGTGTAGTGAATTTAAAAAAAAAATCATGTTACTTATCAAGTGTGCCTAAGTTTTCCGTGCAAACAGTAATAGTGCATTAATATCTTCTCAAAATGAAATTAATTTGTGACCACCAACAAGTCAAGCGTCATATTCACTGCGCCATGTTGTCATGTCACCTTTTACGCTTGCACACAACGATTCAAAACAGAAACAGTAGCGACAATCTGCGCACTATTCTCGACGTATTTACTGTTTTTGTGGCGCCGCAAACGAGAACGTGGACACTTGTATCGGCGTCATATCTGTTACAAAGATTACAGATCACCGATAAGAATGCCTTAAAAGGGTTACGGATATCCTGACGGAACTAGATGTAGAGTGGTGGTGTGACGTGAAGACAACTGTGATAATAGTTGAAAACGTATTGGAAAGCATTCGTCACGAAAAAACCCGCTCACCATTGTATCGTGAATTATTTTCGAAGAAGCAAGACGAGTTGGCTTAAGATATTTTCATTTGCATATCTCACGCTTTTCTCGATCAGCAACCCGATCCCCAAGTCAGTGGCGAATATGCAATTCGAATTTAATCTACAGGTAATAAGGTAGAGAATCAATAAGTCCAATCACTCGACGACCTGCTACACTTAGCAAGAGGACCGTAGAGAAGTATTTTCGTGAAAAGTGCCGGAAATAAGAGAAGAAAGACTATCGTCAACGAAAACCGCGTCGATCGTAAAGATGTTAGATCGTAGATATTAGAAGGCCGATTCGCTAAAATTGGCATTTACGAGCACACCAAGGTCAATCCAGCTACGTGCCGAATAAGGGCCTACTATCAGGAAAAAACCGCACATGGAAAAAACCGTACATGGAAAAAACCGCACACGGAAAAAACCGTACATAGAAAAAACCGCAGGAATGGGTAGGGGAAGGGTATAGCATGGTATGGTAGGGTATGGTAGGGAAGTAGACTGTATTATTACCTTACCTAATAATACACTCTTTTACCCTATCCTAAATAATAATACACTCCTCTATCCTACCCTACCTAATAATACACTCCCCTACCCTACCCTACCTAATAATACACTCCGCTACCCTATCCCTAATAATACACTCCACTACCCTACCCTACCCAATAATACACTCCCCTACCCTACCCTACCTAATAATTTACTCTACTACCCTACCCTACCTAATAATACACTCCCCTACCCTACCCTACCTAATAATTTAATCTACTACTCTACCCTACCTAATAATACACTTCCCTTCTCTGCCCTATCTAATAATACACTTCCCTACCCTTCCCTACCCTACCCCTAACCAGTTCTGCCTTTTTTTCTATGTGCGGTTTTTTCCATGTGCGGTTTTTCCGTGTGCGGTTTTTTCCTTGTGCGGTTTTTTCCATGTGCGGTTTTTTCCGTGTGCGGTTTTTTCGTGTGCGGTTTTTTCGTGTACGGTTTTTTCATGTGCGGTTTTTTCGTGTGCGGTTTTTTCGGGTCACCACTATCAGATGCTACTACTGTTTTTTTTTTCGCTGTTGATGTTTTTGGTGTTGTCAAACAAGAACTGTCACTATGGTAACAGTTGCTGGGCTGTGACTGTTACTTGCAGGAATGTACACACTCCCAATTTAAAACAAGGTGTCGTAAAAGTCCGTATGTAAAATTCTAACATAAAAACAAATTACTTAAAATGTGGCGGTAATACGACTAGAGGTATTAATAAGTGATAAAGCCTGTTTATAATTTAAAAGTATTTTATGTATTTAAATAAAGGTAAGCAAAATTCTTAAATGGAGTTTGACGTCAACTTCTGCCAGCATTTATGCACGCTTTTGAAGAGGTAGCACATCAGAAGAATGTAATTGAGGACATTACTAGACTTACGAATGATGGGAGATTCGAAGATGTTACAACTGAAGATGTGACAGAACTGTTAGAAGTCAATGATCAGCCATTCTGGAATGAAGACATAGAAGAATTATACAAATAATTAGATCGTGAACAGTCAGAGAAGGAAGAAAACGAAGAAGAAACTCCAAGATTTATGAAAACGGCCGATCTAAAGCGTATCCTTTCAACCATGGAAAGTTTGACGAATGAACTTTCTGAGTTAGACAACGATTGGGAGCGAAGTGCAAATGAAAAAGGAGCATTATTGCATCCAGTCGACCATATTCTGAAATTCTTAACGAAAGAAAATAAAAATCTAAACAATTAAAGAGGAATAAAATATACAACGTCATTGACGATAATTTGAGAAACAACATCAAGTTATCTGAAAGAGAAAAATCAATGTCCCTCGCTTGGAGTCGTATTCGGGTCTTGTGACTTGCCGGGCGACTGCTCACGGCCTGATTAAGAATTACTGTGTCTCTCGTAGCTTAGTTGGTAGAGCAGTCGCCCGGCAAGTGACAAAACCTGAATTCGACTCACATCGAGGCACATTGGTTTTTATTTTTCAGATAACTCGAATTTGTTTCTTAAACAATTAAAGCTGAATACTTTTTTCCGAAAAATGTAAGGGGTCCAAAACTTTTCACTTTATTTAAACATAAAATACTTTTAAAAATTATATTTATAATATATGTATTTTGTATTATATTGAATTAATAATAGTACATTATACACCATGGGAGAAAAACCACTTATTTTTCCTAAGGTGTAATTTGAAGCCCAAGGTCGAAACCAGAGGGCTACAAATACATGGAGGGAAAAATGGTGGTCTCTCCCTAGGTGTATATACTATTTTTTCCACGTTCGGGAGTAGAAACACTTAATTTCATAAATAATGAATTATAATAAATAGGAGCGAAATTGCAATATTTAGAAGCCTTGGAAAATGTTTCCATGCAACGCGTACCATGACAACAGACATTTATTTACAAAACCCTTTGTTATAATAAAAACTCCCTTACGAAAAGTGTTCATTATTTAAATCCATTATGCAACATTAGTAATAAAATCTTATTGGTAAACACAGTGACACTTACAGAACAAGTTACAACTAAGGTTATAAAATCAGGCACAGGTTGATCACTGACGCACGGCGTACAACGCAAAATTGTATGTGGAAAAACATTCGACTTACGGCGAAAATTAGTGACACAAATTTTTCTGAATGTAGATAGGGCTTAACGTG
Source organism: Carabus problematicus (assembly GCA_963422195.1). Taxonomy (NCBI): domain Eukaryota; kingdom Metazoa; phylum Arthropoda; class Insecta; order Coleoptera; family Carabidae; genus Carabus; species Carabus problematicus. The sequence goes on along the minus strand of OY728585.1, from coordinate 9,641,501 downwards.
TCACAAACACGGGGGGTGGGGGGTCGTTCCATTACTTTTATTCCAGGCATTTAAAAAATCGCACGATCGCACGATTACAATATTTTAGTTACACGCGTTGATTCGAAGTTTGTGAGTGATGAAGTTTGATATGATTTTCAGTAATTATCCACTCCCATTTCTTTTCCTAGTACGTTTATTATCATTCACTTATTATGGTGCACTTCAAATATTTTTTTTGCATTTACTTGTGCACATTATCAAGTCCTTTTTTTAATTGGCTTCACATGAATGGCCCCACACACTTCGTTCTTTTTACACGGTTTGGAACGTACGGTTAAAACCGTGCAGTTAAAAGCAAGCTGGGTTTGATATTTTGGAATGCGGTTAAGAAGGACGGTTTTCGGCCACACACTTCGGTTTTTGCACGGACTGGAACGTACAGTTATAACCGTACGTCCCGAACCGTGCCAAAAGAACGAAGTATGTGGAGACAAGAGTCTAGTTTCCAGACATCTCCCAGTACGAAGATACACGATGTCTATTTACGTTCTTAGCTCGTAACGTTGTGCTAAAGTTGTGTGCAATACATTTGCTATTAGTGCAATATATAGATTTGGCTACTTTACCCTACCTTACTTAATAATACACTACTCTACTTAACCTTCCTCTAACATACTCAACCCTACCCTACCCTACCTATAATAATAATTAATGCAGTTCCACAATTTTCCCGATTCCGTAAATTTCAGACTTATATGATCGTGCAAGCCCGGGTACTGGGAGTTGTCTGGCAACTCATATACGCTGAGATTTACGGAATCGGGGAAATCGTGGAACTGCATTAATTATTATGAATAAAAATGCTCTCGGAGATTCGAGAACATACTATAAAAGAGACAAACTAAGCGAGTTTAGTTCAGTTGCGAATTGCCTTCTTACGAGTAATTAGTAACAGATTATAATCTGTGGCATAATCTTACGTTAGTGTATACTGTGAATATTGCGTGTGCGTGTCCATTGAATAGTAATAGTGTGTGCGCGCGTGAGTGTGTGTTTATACAGAGTGATTCGGGCGCAGTGTAATAAAAAATAACGTATTGGGAGAGTACATATTTTTAAGTTAAAAATGTATGACCTATTCTATTTAGTTATGAAAATGCAATAGTGCAAAATTGCAGTGCAAGTGTCTGATTAAAATGGAAGCTGTAACGTCACAGTGACGTAGAGCATTTTGCAGTGCGCACCAAATAATGGGACGGACGAATTGCAGTTTGTGTGTAGTAAACTCGCTTCGCTCGGCTCTAAAAATACATACTCTTGCCCGCCGCGACCCATCCGCTCCGCGGCTCGCATATATAGTGGAAGTGGCAGCTGGAAAGGTAATAATTCTGTTTCAATAGTTTGTTTGACAAGTACTGTGGAAAGAATGCTAGCAGATATGTAGTGCGCATACCTCGGAACTGTAATTCAGATCAGACACCTATACTGCAATTTAGCCGAAGTTTTATTAAATAGAATAGTAAATTCACAAACTTAATAGCAACTAAATAATTTACACATGATTTACTAGATATGTGGAAAAGTTTAATTTTTCCGATTTCCGTACTACAATAGAACTACAAAAAACCGCTATTTATTATTTTAGAAATATAACTCTCTCTCTCTCTCTCTCTCTCTCTCTCTCTTTGATATGAATTATTCGTATAAATATTTAACATTTGACAGATTTTCAAATTGAAAATGACGTTTCTATTGTTTAATTTTGCTTTCCATTGAAATTGCAATATGTACTTGATATATGTATAATATATTACAAGTTCATATTCCTGACTTTTCGATTTGTAATGATTAATTTATGGGGGTACTATATCCTTATAATAAAAATTTTCTGAAATATTTCAATAGATGGTAAGACCCAAACAAAATTGTAACCATGTTCAATACTGACCCCAATAATGAATAACTGACGACTGTAAATACTCCGTAACAGATTTGGAATAAGTGAATTTTAGTAACTGCTATTAAAATAGAATTTACCTATTAGATTAGTAATTTTAAATTATTTATTTATGACCTAAATAGCCTGATAATTTAAGACATATTAACAAAATCAAATTTTATATAATGTATGTCGAAATGCTTTCATATTAAAAATAGCGCTTACTAAAATGCACTTATTCCATATCTGTTACATTGTATAGTGGAATACTGCACACTCGGTACGGTTATTGGGATTCATTCTTAAAGCCAGTATTTATCAGGTTTACAATTTTGTTTTTGTTTTTCACACAATTTGGATTACCAGACTGTAGAAACTAATCATTACAAATCAGAAAGCCAGTAATATGAACTTGGAATATACTATACATGCTACGGCATGTGTTAGAATCTAACACATTTTAGAGTTAAAACCGTTCTAAAAGGTATAATCAATCACAATATTTATAAATTTTCATGTTGCATTTCTGTCTCAGATTTCAGACGACATCCAGTATATAAAACTGATAGTAATACAATAAATTTTTATATATCTATTTATTTTTAGGTATTACATGCCAAAGATGTAATTCCACTGGATCCAAACGGTTTTAGTGATCCATTCGTTATTATAGAACTGCTTCCGACCAAAGTGTTTCTACAGTGCAACGAGCAGCAAACGAATGTTCATAAAAGAACTCTAAATCCTATATTTGACGAATGTTTCGAATTCTCTGTGTCCTTAGAACAGTGTCGTTCTTCCGGTGCTATGATTGCATTCACAGTTATGGACCACGATGTTTTAACAGCGAATGATTTTGCGGGAGAAGCATTTCTTGCACTTGGTAGCATACCAGGTGTTGCCAATGCTGGTAGCGGTGTTGATAATTTCCATGGATTAAAACATGTTGAACTAATATTACTTCAACAACAAAGTAAAGGTAGGAATTTTTCTCTTTCTACATTACCATTATTAATATGTAGTTTTATATCATACATTCAAATTTTCAACCTGATTCTCAGTCCGCGACTCTATCTCTATTAGCTTGCTAATATATTTGTTTCTCTGTATATGTGTACAGCCAACCCGATATTACAAATTTTGGAGTGCCGTATTGGTGATCGTCTTGCAATCGACTTCGCGAAGAAACAAAAACTTCGCATGGTATCTAAATAAAAGTCCTATATAAACAATAACTTGTTTGAAACAACAAATTGATGTCTAATGTACCTATTCTCAACTTCGAAGAAATACTTTAACTCTCTATTTTTTCTACTTCAAATGAGTATGCGTCGTGATCAAATAATCCCGTTTGAGATGTAATCGATATTTTAAAATTGTGTACATACATGAGGATAGTTAAGAAATATTTTTCTAAATTTTGTTCTATCCATCGTAAGTATAATTAATAATTAGATATCTCAACGCGATCACGATGCATATTTTTCCTTTTCAAATAAATTTTCTACAGAAACACTTTTCTACGACTGAATTTTAAAATGATCTACTTACGCTAATCTCAATATCCATTTAAAATTTTATCACTTCACACTTTCTTTCAACAGATCGATCGCAAACAAACTAAGATGCACGATAATCTCAAAATGCATACCTGAAACTTTATATCTGTGTTGGTTCTAAATGTGATTTTAGAAAAATTGCGTTTTTAATTTTATACGTTTCAGAAAAAGTTGTTTTGAATTAACCTGCATGAAACGTCATTATAATAATAGGAAATACTGCGATAACAACAACGGCACGTAATAAAACGTGAATCGATATTTAAGTGAGTGTTTCTGATTAAGATATAATAATCAAAATGCGTTATATTATTTAAAAATTTAGTGAATTTCACTGTTGATTTCCGGTAATGTCAACAAATTTAATATAGAGGATAATATTTAACAGAGAATCGCATAATACAATCGTGACATAATTATAGGTTTTCCATAGAAATAAATTATGTTAACTTGGGGGGTGAATTTCGTGGAAATATTGGATTACTTTTCAATAATAATTTCTAATAATTTTCACTGCACAGGACACCCCCGATATATTACGATATTTGTACAACGATGTTTTGCTCCAACACTGTTGATAAATTGTAGCCATTCACGTGCAACACGATTTTTTAAACAGAGTTTCCGTCTAAAATGGTAGAATATTTAGAAAAGTCTCACATTACATGGCATCAATACAAGATCTTTAAATTTTGCGCTGGAAATATCCTGATATTAAATTGAATTATTATTGAGAATCCACAAAAATATTGTAGTTACGTTAGCCTTTGTAACGAAACCTCCTTTTCGTATTGGTTCTTACATTCAAAGGTTTGTTATAGCAAAATATAATATCATAATTATAATTTTTCCAAATTCTTAGCAACTTTTAGCTGTACACTAATAAATTATTGTGAAAAATTAAATTCGCAATTTTTTCAGTATAGTATGTATGTATATTCTCTAAACCAAACTTCTCACACTTGATATCTAAGAAAATATAAAACCAATTCTTTATTAATGTCATAATTCTAGAAATTTGTTTTCTTCTTCAGAATTATAATACTACAACAATTTCAATCACAAAAATAACAAGAAACCTTTCAATATGTATATTATAATTCATAATAACTAGTATTAAATAGAGCAAACTACAAACTCTTAACAGTATTTGGCAAATTAGTATGTATTGCCTAATAACTAAAAACAATTCTGTAGCAGAGATCCACATCTAAAATACAATTCTAAATATTTTCAGGCAAAATTAGTGCAGATGTCAATCTGTAGATCAGTGATGTCCAACCTTTATGAGACTGAGGGCTACTTTACCTATTTCAAAAATATAGCGGGCTCCTTAATCGCAATAAATCAATGGCTTTTAGTTTGATGTCATTTTGCATGGTTATAATTTCAATTTTTGAATTGTAGACAAAACGTATATTTTAACAGTTTTTTTAAATCTAATATTTTTACTACCGATTTAGAAACATAATTCGCGGGCGCCTTGACACCTTTGCGCTACCGGTTGGACATTACTAGTATAAGCGATGTGAATTAGTGATTTATAAAATTACTTGCGGGCGCCCTGACATCTTCTTTGCGCTACCAGTTGGACATCACTAGTATAAGGATGTGAATTAGTGATTAAGAGGTGGAGATTGTAGAAAGAAGACGAAGATACAGATATTTTAATTCCACGTATATACACATATAAGTGTATAGTTTTTAGTAGGCAATACATTTTTTGTCCAATATAGTTTGTAACATATCAATAAACGTAATCAATCTACTCAGTACAAACCAATGACGATCAACAATTGCAAATTATTTGACATTAAATCGATGGTACCCCGAAAGGAAAATCATCAAAGCATAGCAAACGATTATATTTTTATATATAACAATATAAAAATAATTCAACGACTCTTCGATATTAGATACAAAATTATTCTATTGGATTGTTTGGAAAGTTCATAGCGTTTCCAATATTGTCCGTATTAGAACTGTTGAAACTATTTTCTAGACCTGCAAATGTTCTGAAAGGTTATATTTTAGGCAGGCCCGCCCCTAGCAATCACGGGGCCCTGGGCAAGTCCAGAAACGGGGCCCCTCCCCGCCGCTCAAAAAAAACTAATATAGTAAATGGGTAGTAATTATTGCCCATCGTTCATTCGAAGCAGCAAATATAGTGTAGAATCGTTGAAGAATTCCGAAAAAAGTCATTGCCATCGGAACAGATTTAGCCATGTGTCCTAATAGCAAGATTAAATTGTGCGCAGGACAGGGAACGAAAAATGCTCCAGGATTTCAGATAGTATTCTCGATTGTATCATTATCATGCGATTGGCTACGACAGTTATTCCGAGACAGTCCCATAATATTTAAGTGTTTTAGTTTTTAGTACATTATCTAAATTTAAGCCCATAGTAGTTGTAACATGAATATTAAGTCGATAAAATATTCATTTATTGTTGCTTTAGACATTTGTGATACTTCTACAATTCGAATGATTAATGTTAACTGCTGCTTGCGACTTATGTCGAAAGTGCAATCTAATTGAACCGAAACATATTTGCTGCTTTTAATACGATTAATAATTTCTCATTAAATTTTTTAAGCCATTCAATTAATGATTAAATATTAAATAAAAAAATATTGCCAATATTGAATAAAATATTGAACGAGGCGCGGACCGCGGAGCCCCTGGAAACGCGGGGCCCTGTGCGCAGGCACAGCCCGCCCACACCTAAAGGCGGCCCATTTTAGGGCATATTTTGGCATTTTTTTGACGATTTCTTGAATTTTATTTTTCTACCAGTACTCTGGTTATGCTTTTAAGAAAAACTGGCCAGAATATCTATGCTATGGTTAGAATGTCATTAGCCCACCCAACATAATAATCAAATATTTTGTACTAGTGCTGAAGAAGGAAACAAATTTCTAACGGTTTGGTTTTATAGATATGAAATATATAAAACTAAAACACTGTATGTCCACGCAAGAAAACTTGTTTTTGTATATTTTTTTGCTAACGCTATTCTTGAATAATACTAAAAACAGTTTTAAAATGTGCGAATTTTACCATACTCAATCATGAAGAAAGGAAAAAGAATAAAATGTGGATAGATACATTTTGCTCTTCAAAAGTGTAGCAAAGAAAATTACTATACTATTTAGATAAAATGGTATATTATACTGAGAATTAAAATATATAACAATTTTACAATTAAATATCTTTTTATTCATTTAATATCTAAAAATACAATTTTACAAAAATGTCAAAATAAACGAGCATAATACAAATTGTTTTAGCAGAAATTATTATATAATGCACTTTATATTATAAATATTTATTTTTTTAATTAGGCTCAAAAATGTGTAGAATTGTAATATTTGTATCATTGCTAGAATACATGTTGGACCATTAATAATAATTAAAAACCAATATCTCGCAAACAATGAGTAGATTCATTTTTGGTGTAATTGGAGATTTCTGGATAATGTATGGTTTTTCGATGAAGCACATTTTCGCTTTTACATTTGCGTGAACAAGCATAATGGATGAATTGGTTATCCTGAAAGCATAAGAATCAATTTGACCGCCATATTAAAATTATATAAACGATTACTAAATTAATGTATGTATAGATAATACCGTAATCGCGAATATACATGTAGAAATAAATCATTATCGTGACGCTCACAAAATAAAAATATCTGATAAAGGTTATCATAATGTAATACATACATATTTCTAAATTAGTTTTCTCGATGTGCAAATACATTTTAGCAACGGTTATAAAGTTATATTATGCATTTAAATCTATCTCTAAACAACTTTTTTTCTCATCTTTCCTTTAAAATAAATTGGGGAAAATTAATCGCACATTTTAAAAATGTTACGCGAAAATGTTTTTGGTTTTTCTATACGCAATTATATAGTTTGTTGAGGTTTTAGTTATTAATAAAAGGGCTACACTTCCGTGTCATTTTATATTTTCGGTATAAATAAGTATTTACAAATTATTGAATTTTTACAAAATACATTTTTTTTATTTCATTTAAAAAGTTTAAATTTTTGTCATTGTTTAGTAAATTGTTTTTTCCTGTTTTAAAATTATGATCAAATCTAATCTGAAGTATTGCTACTTATTATTTAGTAGTTATCAGATAGTAATCATTACATTTATCAAATAACAAGAACAGTTTATTCAATTTTTAATTTTAAAAATGAATCTTTGATTGGTTTCTCGACTATTGTACATTATTTTTCATAACAACAACTTGCAAGTAACTAAAAATAAATTTAATTTTAACAGCTTCATAAATAATGCACCCCATAGTTACTTTTCCAATGAACAAATACAACATTGTGCGCTAGTAAAAAATATATTCATGGGACCCCAACACATATATTTACCATTTGTTTACATGGTTTCGTAACTTTATACTGTATCAGAGTCAAAAATTATTCTCATAATTTTATTAATATGAACATTTCGTTAATTTTTAATTAACCAATTAACCATAAGCTTAAATTAAACTGGAAAAACTCACTTCAAATCAAATAAATGAATTGAAATAAGTAAATTTATATTAGTTTCTGAAATCAGGCATCAATTTGATTACGTCATTAATGTGTTTCCGTTGTCTAGTTAGATATATTTATTTATGACAATCTACCAAATATACTTATACCTACATATAATGTTAAATATATTGAAATAAGGAAATAAGTTTAATTATTCGTTATTATTTATTCGTTAGTAATTATGTATTAGGAAAAATTATGTTTTACTTGGCTGTTTTATGTGATTATTTTTTAAACAATTTTAAATTGTTCTTTAAAAGATTTAGAATATGTTGTTTAAATAAATTAACACATTTATGTACTTCCATCTTCTTTATTAGAAAACAATATTTAGAAAAACAACATTTCGGCTGCTGTTATCTGCTGTTTGGTAAACCTAACGAAGTAGATAACAGCTGTTGAAACATTGTATTTGTGAACATTGTTTTCTAATAAAGAAGATAAAAGTCCAGAAACGTGTTAATTTATTAAATTTTAAATTGAATTTAAAAATTTAAAAAGAGCAAATTATGTTTAGATGTCCTTAATTATACCTGTACACCGAGCAGTAGTATTTTTTTTTGTTATTAAAATCACTGAATTTCAATGTTACTTATTTTTTCTAGAATCCCGTATGTCTGTGCATGAGACAGAAAAAATAGAAATTTATGTAAAATATATGTACCCATTAAAAAAAATATTTATTTATGTTATTTTAATGCCTCTCACTGCCCAATTTTTAAGTTGTAATATCTATTGATAGATTATGTAAAACCTGCTTGCAAGAATTCAAATATGTATTCGCATTATACATATGATGTGTTTATTTCTGCTATCTATTTTTTCTTGCTCTGTAATAATACTTCTACAGATTAATTTGACGATAAAATGTATAATGTGATATTAATATACATTTAGGTTTAACAAAACTTTCATCACATTCCCATATCAATCTTAACGAAATCGCGGTGCAGAGAAATTCATTTTCTACATGAATTTTTACGTAAGTAATAACAGTAATTCAAAATATAAATTTTCGAATGTAAAAAACTTAATGCGCTGCGCTTTCGAAAAGGATGGAGTGAGCCGAAATACTAATCCTCGACTAGGACATATCTATATACTATTTTATGCTTTATTATTGATATTTGTAGATCTAAATTAAGCTATTTTGCCGAAATTTTAATAGAATAAATTTGACCTTAAATACCTTCAACATATTTTTGTATACAATATGTTTCATATAGTATAATATTTTCCATATAACACATGAATTGTACGTACTGTGCATTAAATCTATTTTATATTACACTTTCCGCGGCAGCAAATGATGTATTAAACTTCGACTTACGCGTACAGAAGACAGTAATTTACATGCTATTTCCGAAATGCGACTAGGATAAAATGCGTCAATTTTAAAAACAAATATATGCTGGATTTATTCTTTAAGAAAGTTAATATATTTCCTAAATCTTAAGACAAGTAATGATTTAATCCTGGATAGGTTGGAATAATGACAAGGTTCTTAATGTGCAGAAGAGATGTAATGTATTAAAAGCAATAATAAAATACTGACGTTTCGGCCATGCGGTTGGTGGCCATTCTCAAAGCGGTGAAATATAATTAAAAAAACATCTAAATAAGTATTACATTATAAAAGAAATATATTTTATACAAAATAAGTCATGTTCGTTCAACATGATCTTGCAAGGTCATGACTTATTTTGTATAAAATATATTTCTTTTACAATGTGATACTTATTTAGATGTTTTTTGAATTATATTTCGCCGCTTTCAGAACGGCCACAAACCGCATGGCCGAAACGTCAGCATTTTATTATTGCTTTTAATATATTACATCTGTTCTATACACCAAGAACCTTGTCATTATTCCAAACTGTGCAAGATTAAATCATTACTTGTCTCAAGATTACAAAGTTTGACAAACGAAAATATATCAACATAATTCGTAAATGATATATATTTAATTTTTTTTTTACTTTTTTTTTACAATGTTTATTAAATAACTATAAGAATGGGCGCCCGCAGAATATTTTTCGAGGGGGGACAAAATAATGTTTTTCAGGAGAAGGGGTAAAGCATAATGGCTTATTTTATTAAATATTTAATTTATTATATAAACAACTTAAAAACTATTGAATAAACTTTGAAGGCGTCTGCGATCATTGTCAAATTTATTAATAAAAATAAATAAATTTGGGAACAATAAAGCGTAAGATTTTTAAATAAAACACCTAAAAAATGGAGAGTTCTGGGGGGTGGGGAGACAAAAGCCCACCGTGCCCTGTTCTGCGTACGCCCATGGCTACTACTTTCGTCAAGATCGTCAGGTTTGAACAAAATAATAAGCTTAGTTAAATTTAACAAGGATAAAATATCAAAATTCCTTATTTATTACGAAAACATGGTTTAAATATTTCTTTCAAAATTAACCACTTTAAAACATTATATTTAATCAAAAAGTTAAATTTGAAAATTTAAATAAATTAGTGGTGTATTTTTAGACCTGTAGCTGTAAGGAAGTATATATTGGACCGAGCGAAATTTTAATATTAGTTTTAATAAAAAATAATTCTGCTGTTGTTAAACATCTTTTTGAGATTAACGATTACAGTAATAATATGAATTTAACCCTCATACGCCCAAGCGGGGTCTTTTAAGGACCCCAACATTGAAAAATTTGTAATATTTATGTTATTTGCACATGTTTGCATTATTACTGCTAGCTATGGGTTAAGATCTTCATACTGTACAATCTGTAAGTTCATGGTGACGCGTTGTTAAGAGGTTGTTAAATTGATTCAAATTTAGGTGAATGATGTCTCGCAAGATCCCCGATTGAACATTTAGAATTACCAAATATTTGTTTCATTAATAAGTTGTTTTTGTAGTAATTCATTTCACATGAAGAGATTTGATAAAAATAGAACATTAACCGAAAAAAACTCCATGAAATCGCACAATATTTGGATTTGAACTCTGAAATGGGCAATTATAACGACGAAGCGTCAGGATGTTAAATAATTGTTAACTGTTAAATAATTCTGTTCTAATTTATTTTTTTTTTATATTAAAATTACGTAAATATTCATTATTCATTCAACGTAATTATATTGATGTTTTATTTTGCAATATCAAGATATGTATTATTAATATTGATAAATTAACCGGGGTCCCTTAGAGACCCCGGTTGGCCATTTACGTAATTTTTAGTAGCACGGGCGTTTGAGGGTTAAAAAAAATTCAGATAAAGTTAATAATTAGAAATTTTTGAAACAATTTCAAAAATTGAAATTTGTAAACAATTATTATCAAAGAACTTTATTGTAAATAATGAACAATTAGATATTACAAATTCAATTCAATTTAATAATTTAAAATAAAATAATTTGTTATTTTTAATTTATATTTTATTATATAATAGTAGGTTTGGTAAATTTTTGTCCAAATGTTGTTTTATTTATAAATAAGCTTGTCTTTCGCTATTTATATGAATTTTATTCAGGTCTGACAACGTCACGATATTGACGAATCTAACAGCTATTTAATAAATATTGATAAAAAAGTAATTATTATATATTGTAGAGACAATATATTTAATATTAATAAATATTAATACCAATTATCACAATGTAAATGAAAATACTATTAAATTTTGTCAATACTACTATCAATAATAATTTAGCGACCATCCTTCCCCACTAATTCGATCATGTCTGGCACAAAAGGATATTTCACTAATGATATAAAACAATGACAAAAAAAGAACGTGCTACCTACATTTTCTATGATCTAATTTTTTTCTTAACATTTTGTATACAAATAAATGGGACCCAGTGGTGGCATTAATTACCATTGAAAGGGAGTTGTGTTATATACAGTCAATATCAGATTTTTATGAAAATGTAATAATAGATTTTGTAACTAGTACCTACAGAAAGCCGAATAGATATAATTTATGAAATAAAAAATTTCGAAACACATTTATATTTGATTTATAGCTAATTAAGAGACAACCAGTGCCTATAGATATTTTATTGATGTACTAATAATTTTTAATCTTTTCACCAAAATGTACGGCTCACCACTGAGGGAATCATATCTTCTTAAAGAAAAATAAAGTACACCAAAGATTGATTTTTGGTTCGCTTCTTTTTAATATCCATGTGTCCGACTTGTTTGAAAGCAATGCAGTACAATACTAACCAAGATTCCAGACACGATAGTCTTTTCTTAAAAAAAAAAAACTGCCTCAGGATCTATTACCCAGTTTATCTATAGTTTAAGTAGTAGTAAATTGAAGAACAAATCTCAAAATGGTTATAACAAAATGAATATAGTGAATAACAACGAAAATTAAAGCAAATTGAAATACCGTGAAACCTCTTAGCATCGTGTCTGAAGAAACTGAAAAATTGGGACGATCATTCAGACAATTTGTACATACAATACATGTTACTTTGAGCAAGAATGTTTAATGTTTTGTTGCAACTTTATTACGTTTTAGGTTCCATATTCCATCTTTCGATATTAATTTATCTCAGAAATGACTTCTGAATAGTTCTCGCAAATATGGTTATTTTGTTCTAAAACTATCATTAAGCTCCGTACTGTCTAGAGCAGTGCGCACACGAAAGATTTACCCGCACGAACGTTCGTGCGTGTCAAAATTTTGGTACGCACAACTGTCTTGTTCGTGCGGGTAAAACCCCGCTCCAGCTGTGTGTGTAAGTTGTACGCGCACATTAGTAGTGTACAAAATGGCGGAAAATAACGTTGCTTTGGCAAGTGCTGCATACGTAGTAATCCCTAGATGTTACATTAGTGTAATCATTGTAATTGCTTTATTTAAATAAATGCATACATTTAAAAATAATTAAAAGGTGTTTAAATGATACGTATAATCTACAATTTGTAAAATTAAATTAAATTATTTATAAAAAATATTTGCTATCAATGCACAATCATTCATCAGACACATTAAAAAATGTACAGCAATTAGGTGTAGTCTACATGATTTGTGGCGCGCACAAGAACTGAACCGACTAAATCCCGTCCAGACTGAGCACACAGGTTCTTTGATGTTTTCGAAGAAACCGACAAGCGATGGATAGCGTTCGTGTGCGCACGAATGTGCGCGAATACCACATTCACCCTGTACTAACTTGAGCAGTTTTATGCGCACAGCGTTCGTACGAGCACGAATTCTCTAGTCAGTACGGAGCTTTACAGGAAGATTGTGGTCCGGAAAAAATTCTAACTTGCTGAACAATAAACATTTTTATTAAAGAATGGAATATAGAACTACTTTGCGTCAATTAATTTAGTTATTATTTTTTATTATTATATGCATTTCAAGTTTCTGGAAATTATGTAAAATAAATACCTAGTAGCAACTATTTATCATACTTAAGGAAATACGTTTGGAAAACGGTATTTTACTAAAGAATACACTTTTTGTTATACGAATATTACCTGCAGCAAAAATTGTAATTAAAAAACTAAATATAATTTATAAAACGTGTTATATGGAAAACAAGTTTCAGATTATAGTCAAATTTATTAAGCCCATGCAGACACATTAGTATTTGAAAAGGGAATTAAATAGTATATTTCATGCAATCGTGTTTTGTGAAATTTTTCTTGTTGCACTATGTACAATCACATTTGTAATTGTTTTCACTATAATTACACTTATGTATATACGTAAATATCAAATGTAATATGTTATTTGATTTATTACGTGAATTTCGTAATGTTTCCCTATTTTCTGCATACTATTTGCACGTCCGTACCTATCGAGCTTAATGTGAATGTCAATTGAATCAAACTGTAAAACTATACTTACATCATAATATGTGATATACATTTCTCGATTAATGTCAAATAAATATATAGCATTATATATCGCATTGCAAGTGTTTTATTGTATTAATTAAGAAACCCCCCCCCCATATTACCTTGTAAAACAATAAGTTTAATATGTATATGTGTAATTTTAACCCTTACAGTACGAACGAGCACTATAGCGTTGCTGGAGCATTACTTACCAAAGCGCCAAGACGAGATATGCAGGCTCCTTTAGCGTTAACGAAAGAGAAAGAGAGCGACAGACTTATGCAATCTCCATTTTGTCTGTCTTTACTTTTCTATGGTGTCTTCTGCGTCTTATTTATATTTATCTACGATGTACAAAATATACGATTGAGTAAATTATTATTGTTATTCTAGTGTTATTGTAACGAAGTTACGAGGAACGATGCGCATGATGACGTCACGTTCAGTGGTGCCTATCTCTTTGCCATCTGAATAGCACGGTGTTGTGACGGGTTTTTCAGTGGTATTTTGTTCTTTATTACTCTTCTGGTAAACGACGCCGTGTCGCTAGCCATCCTGCACCTTACTGACTCCTCAGGCATACGGTACGAGACGCAAGCACTACAATCCCACGTATACGTTGGAGGCCCAACGTGTCCAGGACTACAGCCATCCAGCGTTGGCAGCGTTTAACCATTGGAGACACGGTGTGTGTCGGGCTGCACCAACCCCACTGTCAACCGAGCCGCCCCACTGTATTCAGGGTTGACTTTTGACCCCCCAGGCTGTCCGCTGAAGCGTACTGGGCATCGACCAACCCCTCAGTTGCATATTAATTTGTGTATGTATATTTGCTTATTAAATGTAGCAATAATAATAATTGAATACAGCAGTAATTTAATCCGGGAAGGTTGAAATAATGACAAAAAGTTCGTGATGTGCAGAACGAATATATATTACAGCAATATTAAAAAGCTGACGTTTCGGCTATGCGGTTTGTGGCCATTATCAAAGCGACAATACAAATATTCAACAATATCTATCTAAATATCACATTTGTAAGAAAAACTCATATTTTTAAGATTATAGTCATGACCGTCGTCTTCCAACATGACCTTGCAGGATCATGACTATAATTTTAAAAATATAAGTTTTTTTCTTACAAATGTGATATTTAGATAGATGTTGTTGTTGAATATTTGTATCGTCGCTTTGATAATGGCCACAAACCGCAAGGCCAAAACGTCAGCTTTTTAATATTACTATAATATACATATATTCGGTCTACACATCAAGACCTTCTTATCATTATTCCAACCTTCCTGGATTAAATTACTGCTTGTATTCAAGAATTATAAAGTTTTGACAAAAGAAATTAGGACATCAATTATAATAATGCAATAAAATAAGTTTTGAGAATAAACTGTTAAAACCCTTGAGAAGTAGAACTGTGTACCTGCGCTGACCCCTGGCATTTCCTGACCACTGAGTTTCCGTGGCCAACTCTGTAGTCAGGAGACTAAAGCAGAGTTGACTGTCTGATTGGCGCCCGAGCAAAGAAAGAAAATGCGTCACAATTTGGCGCCGGAAAGGGACCCCTAGCCAAAACACACAGTCATGAGTAACAGTGACGACGAGACCCCGGTCGAAAGCCAGAACGCGACAAACGTTCGCACGAAAACCAGAACTTCTTGAAGAAATA
Source organism: Carabus problematicus (assembly GCA_963422195.1). Lineage (NCBI taxonomy): Eukaryota > Metazoa > Arthropoda > Insecta > Coleoptera > Carabidae > Carabus > Carabus problematicus. The sequence continues at coordinate 9,625,932 of OY728585.1, read as the reverse complement.
CACAAATTTGGGTTAATACCAAAGGGCAACGTACAGCAGCTACGTCAGCAATTGGTGGCCTTCCTCAAAGATGGGCAAAGAACACCAGAACAGACAGCACCAGGTCTGTTAATATCATCAAAGATTGACGAATCCACAGGGTCGTTCGCCAAGCATGTTTGCAACATCGTGCGTAAGTGGAACAATTATTTTGATGGATATGGAGACGCAGTGTTCTTCCTCGAGAGATTGGAAAAGCTACGAGTCAGTTATGGACTCACGGGTAACCAGCTGTTGCCTGTGCTACCAGAGATGCTGCGAAAGCCAGCAATCTTGTTATACCGAAGTAACAAATTCATGTGGAAATCATGGGATAACTTCCTGATGGATTTCAGCCAAGATAACTTACCCCCTGACTGCGATCTGAGCCTTGAGGAAGAAATCAGTCGACGAAGACAGAAGACTGGAGCAAAGGGACGTACTTACTTAGTAGAGCTACAGACACTCATACGACGCCATGAACGCCAGGGTACAGAGCAAACTCTCTACCAATTATATATCAGTCTACTACCGAAATACCGCCGGTATATCAAGCAGACCTACTTCTCGGATGTACAAGGCCTTGTAACATAAATCGAAGAATAAGAAAGTGTGCATGCTGAGCTTCAACCTCATAAGCTAACCAAGGTAGTTGCAATACTGCATCAAACGCATCCAGGGCTGCCGATAGTAGGGTGCTATCCAGCTCTAACCAGTAAAATATAAAAATCGGCATTCATTCAATAAGGGTTCGTCACTAGCCCAGGTAGAGTCTGCCCTAACTGGTGCCTAGAGCCGACACTTGCTCATCTCCTTTCCTTGCCATCTGAGTAACACGATGTTGTCACGGGATATTCACTGGTATTCTGTTTACTACTCTTTTGGCAAATGTCGGTGTGTCGTCAGCCATCCTTCACCTTACTGACTCCCCAGGCATACAGCCACTCTCCGATGCCGACCGAGCCTCGAGATCAGCAGTCGTAAGCATTCCAGATTCAGCATTTAACCATTGGAGAAACGGTGTGTCATGAGCTGTACCAACCCACGCTATCACCCGAGCCACCCCAGTCTATTCAAGGTTGACCTTTGACCCCTTTCCACAGGCCATCCGCTGAAGCGTACTGGGCTTGAGACCAACCCCTCAGATGTATATTAATTTGTGTGGAAATATTTAATTATCAAATGTAGCAATAATAATAATGCAATAAAGCAAGTTCAGTGAATAAACTGTTATAACCCTTGTGTGTTTATTCGTGCTGACCCCTGCCATTTCCTGACCACTGAATTTCCGTGGCCAACTCTGTAAGTCAGGAGATTAGAGCATAGTTCAATGTCTGATTGGCGCCCGAGCAAAGAAAGAAAGTTAGAAAGAAGGTGCGTCACATTATTAATTCATTTTTATTAATTAATTCATATTTTGATCCGTTCCAATTTCTTGGCTTTACATAACCACGTGTGTTGAGAATCTCTCTTTCCTACCCGGCAAAATGGTATCTCTCGTAGTATCATGCAACTCATCATCTTCGTGGATCTTTTCGAACTGGGCCCACCAACCTAACCTTTCCATAAGATCACCAGAAAACTTTTTCAACGCAATTTTCGGAAGTTTATACGTCTTCTTTGACGTATCGGAACTGTTAATTGCGGGCGTAGGATTTTCTACATGCAATAGAAGATTTATCTTCTCGTTGACCTTCAACTGGATCAGAGTAGCCTTGTTGATGTACTCTTGTGCCGCCTCAGTCTCTATGTTCAGGTCATCATCCTGGGCGTCTTCATCTAAAAGGGCGTCAATCACTTTCTCATCCTGTACCGTCAATTTTTGCATCTGTGTCTCCAACTGTTGTAGTAAGCTGTGTAGAACCAATCTGTTACCTTGCTCCGCCATTAGCTTCTGTATTGATGAGCTTTGTCACCGAGGCACGTACCGACTTTCTACCTTTCTTGATTCGCTCCATAATTAACAAAAAAATGGGATTAGAAGTGATCCCAAGTCAAGAAAATGTATCAGAACTTATTAACCTGACTTAGTTCCCGTCTGGTGGGAACAAACCTCTATGCAATTGGTTGTTTATAAGTGACGATTCAAGGAATGAACGCGGCTTCCGCACACCAAAACCACGTCGGGGTCACCAAAAAATGTTGAGAATCCCTCTTTCCTACCCGGCAAAAAGGTATCTCTCGTAGTATCCTGGCCGGTCCTGTCCGTCAATCACTTGATTTAGTTTCACAACATTTGTTGCAATAAATAGAGAAGAATTCACAGCAAAATTAAATATATTTTCACTTATGTAACTTTTACAAATCAACAACATAAAAAACAAAACTGTCAACAATAATAATAAAAGAATGTTATTCTTGTTTTTTACACATTAATCCCGCTTGCTACGGACCAACTTAACAATTTATTCTAAAGCAAGCGGGAAATTCAAATAACATCATAAAACAATAGCATTGTTTATGTCGAATTTATGGTATGTATGTCACGTATACAAAATATTGGAAAAAATTGTTTAAATTTTACAGCAATAATAACTACACCATCTCCCGGTTTACACACTGAATCGGTTTAGTTCAGTTTGAAAAGTAATTTATTCAATGATAATTTATTAATACAATTTACTATTCTAATTAATCTGAATGTTAATTGTGTGCCGTTATAGCGCTTGAGCTCTCATCAGTACATGATTTTCAATAGACCATGAAAAAAAAACATAAATATATTTATATATATTGCCACACGCGTTTTTGGTGGTGGGCACAAAGCTGCATCCGGCTAGGACTTGGTGGTGAGGGCTACGTACGAGGCGTGCAAACATGGGGTCGTCGCAATCAGAACCATATAATAAGAAGTTTAATTACTTAGGTGTTAATAGGGCGCCAAGTAATTTTTTAAAAAATTACGAAAAAAGTGAAATAAAACGACGGTCCGAGTTACGACAATTATATTCGCAGATCGTGAGGCGAATTACGTACTTTGATCAGAACACTTTACACAGTATAAATAATAACATATGATGAATTAGACCTGGCCAATATTCCTGGCTATAAAATCGCGAGTGCCTTTTGTAGATCTATAAAAAAAACACGGTGGAGTAATAATTTACATTAATCCATCTATTCCGTGTAAAGAACTAAAAAATATTAACAAATTATCCATTGAACTACACTGTGAACTATGTGCGGTTGAGTTACCAACATACAAATTAATAATTGTCACCGTATATCGATCGAATCTGGGCGATTTTAAAATATTCCTTAATTGCTTTGAAAAAGTTTTTTCTATCTTATTTCGGTGTTCTGGAAAGAATATAGTTATTGCCGGAGACTTTATTGTTCATTTTAACGTGGCTAATAACTTAAAGGATTATTTAATTAACTTAACTGACTCTTACGGATTCTACTTCCTCATTAAAGAAAATACTAGATTACATAAAAACTCTGCAAGTTGTTTAGATAATTTTTTAACTAACTTGCCATTGTCAGATTATTCCACTGCAGTTATCGATCCTTGCCTATCGGATCACTGCGCCATAATTGTTACTTTGTTTAATATACTTGGCACACAAGAAAAACATGAAACTATGTTCAAACGTAAATTTTCAAATATTAATAATTTAAAATATTTCAGTTTTCTTCTTAATAAGGAAACATGGAATGACGTGTACACGACTACAAACTTAGAGGTAAAATTTCATAACTTTGTTTACATTTTTGTGCATCATCTACAGAGTGCCTTCCCTTTGGAAACAGTGCAAATCAAATCAAAGCTTAATAGTATAAAATGGATAACACCTGAAATTACAAATGCTAAAAATTATTTACTTTCCTACACCACATCTATAAATCTACTAAATCAATAAATGTTGGTGAAATATTTAGACGATATAAAATAAAATATAAAAAATTAATTACAAAAGCTAAAGCTACAAAGTACAATAATATAATACTACAATCTGACAATGTCAGCAAAACTGTATGGCGCACCATTAATACAGAAGCAGGCAGAAGGAAGCATACGCATCAGTGTCAAGAGTTTGGACCTTCAGCGGAAGAATTTAACAACTTCTTCATATCTGTAGCACATAATTTAATACAGAACTTATTACCCACTTCTGAAAATTATGTAACCTATTTAAATGTTCTTAAAATTGCAAATGTAAAATCTTTTTTCTTGTTGCCTACTTGTGAAAACGAAATTATCAGAACAATCGCTAACTTAAAACCTAAAAAATCTGAAGATATATATGGCATTAGCATGTATTTATTAAAACTTGTACAAAGGAATGTTATTAAACCTCTTACTTATCTTATAAATGAATGTTTAGAACTAGGATACTTTCCGGACTGTCTAAAGATTGGAAAAGTTGTTCCTTTATTCAAAAATGGCAATTCAAATGACGCATCAAATTACAGACCTATATCTGTATTACCAGTTTTTTCAAAAGTTTTCGAAATGATTCTTTACACTCGCGTTGTTGAATATTTTTCAGTGAATAATTATTTTAATAAATGTCAATTTGGTTTCAGGAGCAATAAATCTGCTAGTGAAGCCATTTTTATGTTAACATCAAGCATAGCAGATGCATTTGAGAACAAAGAATTAGCAACCGGAATTTTTGTTGACCTATCTAAAGCCTTTGATTGCGTTGAGCATAATATTCTCCTGGAAAAACTAGCTTACTATGGCATTAGAGGGAGTGCATTGAAACTCTTCGAAAATTATTTATATAATCGCAATCAGAAAGTAGTTTTCAATAATAAAGTCAGCTCAAATCGCGTAGTTGGCCACGGTGTACCTCAAGGTTCTATTTTGGGACCACTTTTATTTTTAATCTACATAAATGATTTGCCCGTTAACATCACGGCTGAAACTGTTCTCTACGCCGACGACACAACCTTTCTTGTCAAGAACAATGACTGTAATACTCTATCTAGCAAAATAAATATTTCAATGCTCGAAGCTAACTCTTGGTTCAGTGCAAATAAATTAACAGTAAACGAAAATAAAACAGCGCGAATGACATTTACTTTGAGTAATATTAAAAATAAAGGTTCTGAGCTTAACAGTTTTAAATTTTTGGGTATTTACTTGGATAACCGCCTGACTTGGAACACCCACACGCATAAATTGTGCATCAAACTCTCAAAACTGTTTATGTCATAAGGAAGATGGCTCCTCTAGTAGATGTTGCTGTGACTAAAACTGTTTATTTCTCTATGTTTCACGCTTTGATGTGCTATGGAATTTCTGAATGAGGGTGTGCGCCCAGTCTTGAAAATGTGTTTATCATTCGAAAACAGGCAATCAGAGCAATCGCTTTGAAAAATAAAAGAGAGCACTGTAAACCTTTATTCAGAAATTTAAAGATTCTAACTGCATATGGGGCATATATATACTTTTCACTCTTATATGTACACAAACATAAAAATGGGTTAAAATTAAATCGTAACGTACATAACTATTGTACGAGGCACAATTATGAATTAAATTTACAGACTTGTAGACTGTCAACTTCGGAGAAACTTATTAACCAACGCTTTAATTTGTATAATAAGTTACCAAGAGTGATCATTGAGCTAAATTTAAGTATATTCAAAAAATTTATTAAGCAGTTGTTGACTGACTTGGCTCCTTACAATTTATATGAATATGTAAACAATTTTTAAGATAATCTACAGCGGATTTCAATTTTACAATGTATGTAAATGTGTACTTTGTGTTATTTTTTTTTTTTTTTTTTGGAAAAAAATCATTTTTTTTTTGCTACTGACTCTCTCCAACAAATAATTTGTATTATTTAAATGGAATAAATATATCTATCTACCTATCTATCTATCTAATATTAACAAATTGCAAAAAGTAACAAGTAGTATTAACAAAATAAATAAACAAGAGAAATATAGAAATATAAATTAACTTAAGGCTACAAGCTCGAGCTAGATTCCAACTTGCAAGTCGTTAGAATTTTAACACAAAAGAAAAAAATTTAACATGAGCGTGGCACATGTGACATTAGAAACTTAAATACTCTACTTTTCGATATTCGTTACAATGCAGTTATAAATTAAGTAAGGAGAAATATAATGTACAAGACAATTTACAATAAAATGATGAATTATATACGTTTGACAAAATTTTAACTGTTACAATGGTTTGGCACTCGAATTTAACAAAAAAGGTACTTATCACAGTCGCAACAGAGATCAGGAGCACAGGCTGGAGATGTTGGTCAGTTCACGAACTTTACGAAGATCCCCCCACGGGTAGGATGGTGTGTAGCCCTCTGGAATCAGCTTCTCGTAGGGTAGAGACGGTGTATGGCGTAGATTAACTTAACCGAAATCCGCACATAACGGCGTAACGTAAAATTTACACTTTAAATTATAAACAAAACTTGAAAGTTTACACAAAAATCAGAAAAAACTAATCAGCACGCCACTGGTTCGATGACCTTACGCTCTTGTCACAATATTCAACTCCACTCAACCAAACTCTGTGCGGACTGACTTATCATGTCCTACCAATAGTGTCATTAATAATTGTTCAATGTTTTACTGTTCTGAACGCTGGCGCCATCATTAGCGATGAAAGTAAACAAAAAAAAATTGAAATTGTCCTAACTCGCATAAAATTAATTTTGCAACGTGACAATATATATATATATATATATATATATATATATATATATATATATATATATATATATTGCGACGCTCCCTTGTATCGCGAGTGTCGGATTGCTCGGGCGCCAATCGGTACGTAGCTACGTGACGTAGCTATGGTAGTCAGTGATTTTAATAATCACGCATATAAACAATACACCTTTTTGCAGTACAATCAATTATTAAGTGGATTAATAATAATAAATTTATTTATATATTTGGTAACAACTAGTTTTATTAACTTAACATACAGAAGATGGAAGTCCAAAAGTGTTATAAATCATTATCAACATCTTCTACATCATTCAAAGAAAAGTTGTACACCCGGTATGGACCCGGTATCAACCTAGAGTTCCGAAGTTACGAAAAAATCCAGTTTCAATTGACAAGAATTCTGAGTCATCTGACTTTTCTAATCTCAGCAAGAAACAGCAACATCATACCGAATGGATTACGAATAAAGTCTCCAACACCAGGAAGAAGGGCACACAAGATAACAGAAGACGCCAGCAGGAAGCTTGTACGTGAGAGGATCAGCTACCTTAGATGGCAGAAATCCGAATTAAACCAAAAGGCAATCGAAAACTTGGAGAGAATAACATCAAAGACCAAGGAAGAGGACTACACACCAATCTTGAACAAAATTAGGAGACAATGCCAAAAAGTCTCAGAACAACAACAACTTCGGCAGAACAAGAAATTGGAAAAACTAAAGGATAAAAATACAACAGCTCACGATGACAAAACGATAAAGAAAACAGTTATCAACCTGTCAACCTTGTCATTGACAAATGCACAAACTAAAGTTCTGGAAAAAGGATTAAACTATGCGATAACACCGAAGCATGTGCCGACTTTAGATATAATTGCTGCAACAGAAGCAACAGCATACAAATTAACAGAAACAGCTGCAGAGGAACTCAGATGGAAAATCAGGACCATCCTAGAAAAGAGGACACCAATCAAACCAAATATAGACAAAGAAGAAGTGACAGCATTAAAAATCCTTAGAAATAATTCAAACATCAGAATACTACCAGCAGACAAAGGCAATGCAACTGTAATTTTGAACACAGTGGATTACGAGAAGAAATTAGGAGAAGTCTTGGAGAAAGGATCATACAAGGAACTGAAGAAAGATCCAACTACCAGCGTGGAACGGAAAGTCTACAACATCATAAGGAAGCACAAAGAAACATTATCCGATCGAATGCGGACCAATCTCACTCCACACCACAGCAAACCACCACATCTGTATGGGCTACCAGAAATACACAAAGCTGGGATTCCTCTGAGACCAATAGTGAGCTCACGGGGGTCACCTTGCTACGCACTGTCCAAATTCTTGCTTCCAATACTTGCACCACTAGCAGGTTCAACAGAAAGTTTCGTGAAGAATTCACAACATTTTATAGAAATGACAAAAACTTTCAGGATTGAAGCGAACGACATATTGGTTAGTTTCGACGTGGAAAGTCTATTCACAAATGTGCCTGTTGTTGATTCGTTAAAAATTGTCGAACAGAAATTAAGAGCAGACACGTCACTCATCGAACGGACAAACCTAACCATACCTGATATTGTGGAAATGCTAGAATGCTGTTTGACAACAACATACTTCCAGACCAAAGAAACATTCTTCCAGCAAACAGAAGGTCTTCCTACGGGATCACCTCTATCACCGTTAATAGCAAATTTGTTTATGGAAGATTTTGAAAAGATCACCCTTAATGGAAGTGAATTAAAGCCCAAAGTATGGTTACGCTATGTGCACGACACCTTCATCATTTGGAATCATGGTCAGGATAAACTAGAGAAATTCTTCAAACATCTGAATACCACTCATCCGTCAATCAAATTTACTATGGAAATCGAGGAGGCCAACAAACTGAGTTTCCTAGACGTAGCGGTAGAAAGAAGAAATAACAACATTGTGACAAGTGTATACAGGAAACCTACACACACAGGCAGATATTTGAACTTTGAATCTAACCACTCGGGAAACACAAAAATTGGGGTAGCAAAATCTCTGCTGCACCGCGCAGACACACACTGCAGCACAAATGAAGCCAGAGCAGAAGAACGAAAAATAATTCAAGAAACGCTATTTCGAAACGGTTTCAAACACAACATAATCAAGAAGATCATGCAACCAAAAGCGACTAAAACCAGAGCGACCACTAGCGAGGAAGAACATAAACATTTACTATGTATACCATATACAAAAGGCATATCAGAAGAAATAAGACGAGTTGCTTCTAAATTAAACATCAAAACAGTATTTCAAACGACATCAACAATAAGAAGCCTTCTTGTCAGCAATAGGCCAAAGAATTCATCAGATACAAAAGACTGCATTTATCAAATACCTTGCGAATGTGGTAAAAGTTACATAGGAGAAACCAAACGCCCATTAGACACAAGACTTCGCGAACACTTAACACACACGAAGAGGGGGGAAACAACAAAATCTGGCTTAGCAGACCACGCATGGGAGAACAAACACAAAATTCAATGGGGGGATGCCAAGATCATCAAGAAAGAACAACACTGGTTCAAAAGGAAATTCTGGGAAGCAGCCATCATTACAACCAACAAAGAAGTCTTCAGCAACCCGAGTGTCGAGATTAAACCCGTCTGGAAGAAGCTCATTCATAAGGACCCTACACTATCCATAAAACCGCCAACAACACCACACAACAAATCCAACACGCTGACAGGACATCACCTACACAGACGCCGCCCACAACACATAATAATAACCACGTCACACTTGAACACACATCACGGATCATTACACACCCTTACAACACACGGTATAAAAGCCGTAATTAGGAACTCAAGGAACAGTATCAGTTCACCTGATGAAGACAACTGATCTTAGTTGTCGAAACGTTGTGTATTAATGTTATATTTGACTTGTGTTATTAAGTGTATTAATAATAAATTTATTTATATATTTGGTAACAACTAGTTTTATTAACTTAACATACAGAAGATGGAAGTCCAAAAGTGTTATAAATCATTGCTTATTTATGTTTCATGTTTTCTTTATTTATTAAATAATATGCGAATTTGTTATACACCCGTACCTCGGATTGTTTAATTTGGTTGCCTCCCGTCAAGTATTTTCCCGTTGTAGTCTTTCGTGTTTCAACTATAGCGAGTGCAGAGGTGTACCCAAAACACGTGGCGCCCTTACTCTCACTTAATTTGTCATTTAGTTCAAGAATTCTTTGTTTCGTGAAATAAGAACCACCTCCTCAGGAGGCGTATATGTATATAATAATATAGTAAGGGGCCTTCTAAGCGTTACATATATATATATATATACATATATATATATATATATATATATATATATATATATATATATATATACATATATATATATATATATATATATATATATATATATATACATATATATATATATATATATATATATATATATATATATATATATATATATAAGAGGCGTTCTATGCGGGTTGCCTATAAGCGCCTGTACTGTTGTACGGCCCTCGGTCCGCTCCCGGGGCGTGGGGGTCACGTGTCCGGAAGGCGGGGCTCGGGGCAAGAGTCACGTGGTCCAGGCTGTACCGTTATTTGGCTTTCTCGTGAGGTTAATAACCTCCACTTTCAAGGTCATGGGCGGCTGGAGCACTTGGCCAGGTTGTAGGATGGACTTGGTGACGTTACCCAGGTGCTGGCGTCGGACCTGAGGACCGTGGCCCAGGTGCTGGGGTCGGACCTGGGGCATATGGTCTAGCGGGGCAGGCAGTACGTCCGGTGTGGAACTGGGGCACGTGGCTCAGGATGCCAGGCTATACCGTTGTATAACCGTGGAGGTCTTCGATAGATGAGGCCTGGGGTACGCATTCTGAATGCGAGTTCTGAACTATTTTTTTCAAGGTCATGGAAGACGGCCATGGAGCTGTGTGATGTCACGTGGCTGGGGGACTGTGTCAAGGACCACGTGGCCCAGGGGGCAGGCTGTACCGCTGTATGATCTCCGCAGCGACGATTTTATACGTGCGCGAAAGCAGCTATTTTTTGTTTTAGTGTCAGCCATTTTGGTATTGGGTGTGCATGGATAGAGAATTAATATAGTGCGCGCGCACGATACACTTACAACGGTATGCTCACTTGTAAACTCAAAAACGTTCATCGGCGCACATGACGTCACACGAAGCACCACGATTCACATGCATATACAGTGTATCGTGCACAGCGCCATATTTCATTTTGAATTGAAACAAAAAACTTTATTTATCGATAATGCCAGGTTGTGCGGTTGCAAATTGTAAAAATAACAATACACGTACCAAAAATAATGATGTGAAGTACTTTTCATTTCCTAAAAATGATGAATTTAAAAAGAAGTGGATACATGCATGCCGACGAAGTGATAAAATTAATTTGAAGAATGGTAAGAAAGAAATAAACCTATTTAAATGCATTATAATTCATTACTTAAGTGAACAATAATACTGTAGTTCCAGAGGTACAAACTTATATTAATATTGCATTGATATTTTCATAGACAACATGAGCCAATAGTTGCTTTTATTTTATAGCATGTATTTGTTCCGTTCATTTTGAAACCAGCTGTTTTGAAATACCACTAGGGCAACAATTGTTAAAATATACCCCAAAAAACAGCGGGAATTAAAAATTTGATTCGGTGCCTACATTAATCCTACCCAAACCAAGTCAAGTTAAAAATCACGAAGACCGGTCACTTCGACTGAGTTAATGTGAATTTAATGCAATCGTATTTAACTAAATCGACACAGTCAGAAAATAATGATATTTGTGAGATACCAGAAGTTGATTCACCCTCGGAATTACACCGATTAATATGGAGCAGGATATCGCTCACCAATCAATTAAGTAAGCATTCATTAATCAACAGCAATCATTAATAATATACCTACATAATGCAATAACTAATATTTCAAATCATATTTAGCACTAGTGAAAGTGAAATAAAAATGCTGAAGAAGAAAATAGAAGTCTTAGAAAGAGTCGACTGTTCAACAAAAATTTTTACATACATACATACATAACATCACGCCTTTCTCATTACTGGGGTAGCAGGCCCTTTATTCCCTGCAATCACTCAAAAAATTAAATATTATATATTATATAGAAAACTGCCTTTCATTCCTTATTTTCTAACAATTGCTCGCCAAATACTCCTATCCATACATAACTGTCTCGCCTCGTTAATATCCATACACCTTGTCATACATGCTCTCCTATTATTTCTGGTTATAATTGTACGTTCACTCAAAACATTTTCTATCATATTGCGCAGTTGCCCTTTTTTTATTCCCGTTTTCCCATACCCAACATTCACATCCATACATCAACGATGGCACAAGTAAACCATTATAAACACATAACCTAGCTTCTCTTGATACATTCACATTTCTAGCAAACATTCCCAAAGCACCCAAAACTTTTCGACCTGCAACCACTCTTCTTTCAATTTCAGCATTCATCCGTCCATCTTTCGAAAACATGTATCCCAGGTACATAAATTCATTAACTTGTTCCATTTGCTCACCATCTATGCTAATCTTACATTCCGTAACTTCATCCTTCTCAAAAACTAAAATCTTACATTTTGAAGCATTCATGATCAAATTCAAACATTTTCCCTGATTACTGACACTCTCAATCATTCTCGTCAACTGTTCCTCAGATTCACCCATAATAACCACATCGTCAGCATATGCTAATGCAGGCACAACGAAATCACTTATCTTCACACCATCATTTTTACACTCTAACGCTCGTCGCAATAACACATCCACATACAAATTAAAGAGCCAAGGAGACATCACACAACCCTGTTTAACCCCCACGTCAATACTGAACCATCTACTCAAACTACCATCCGCACGAACTGCTGCTTGATTATTTTCATATAAAGCCATTAGTGCTCTCAATAACGTACCACTAATGCCATACTCCCTCAAAATAGGCCATAATTTTTCACGCACAACACTGTCATATGCCTTTTTTAAATCAATGAAAGCAGAAAACAAGTTCTTCTTTCGGTCCAATGTCTTTTCCACAATCATTCGAAGCGAAAACAATTGATCCACACATTCTCTTTCAGGCAAAAACCCACCTTGCATACCATTCAGTTTACTACATGTAATCTCCCTTACTTTATTAATTAGAACACTACTGTACAACTTACACACAACACTCAAGAGACTAATCGCACGATAATTTGTACATTCACTCATATTTCCTTTTCCTTTATACAATGGAACAATTACAGCACGCTTCCAATCTTCTGGAACAACATTTTGCCGCAAGCAGCATTTACATAAATAAACTAGCCAATCAAACACTTTTTCGCCACCATTCTTTAACATCTCTACTGTAATATCATCTATTCCTGCAGCTTTTCCAGTTTTCATTCTAGCCAAAGCATTACTTACATCGTCTTCATTTATATCCCAACATTCATTTTCACCACAATCAAAATCATTCATATTATCATTTATAACACAATTATTTTCATATAATTTGCTAAAATAACTGCTCCATCGTTCCCTAATCTCAGATTCTTTCCACAATAAATTACCATCATGATCTTTAACTGCTTTTACACAAGACATGTTACCACCGTTCAGCTTTTTCACGCATGTCCAAAACATCTTTTTATTCAGAACAAAGTCATTCGTCAATTCTCATTCTTCTCTTTCTCACATTGCATTTTACTTTCATGCACAACACGCTTTGCATTCGCTCGCATACTTTTATATTTAAGCAAACATGCATCTCGGAAATCGCCATACGTATGCTTAACACTCAAAAAGCACAGATATGCTTCTTTTTTAACCGTATGGCCTCCTTCACATTATCATTCCACCAATCATCTTTCATTCGTACACCTACTTTCGATACACCGCATGTTTCAGTTGCACACGTTACTACACAGTCCCTGAAAATTTCCACTTACTAGCTAGATCTTCAAAATTATCTAAGCAAATGGGTAAAACGTTATTCAATTTATTAATATATTGCAGTCGGACCTCTTCATTCTGCAATCTGTATGATCGAACACGTGTCATTCTTTCAGATTTTTTTACCCTCATTTTCCAGCCCTGAGCCAATTTAACACGAGATACAACCAAATAATGATCATTCGTTCCCAATTCAGCACCACGTTTTACTCCCGTATCTACATGGCCTCTTAATCTCTCATCATACATTATCAAATCAATCACACTACGTCTATTCTTATGAATATTCTCCCATGTATAGATATGCGAAGACTTATGTTTGAAGAAAGTATTCGATATAAAGAGACCATATTCTATACAACAGGCAACAATCATTTTTCCATTTTCATTTACCCTTGCATCACCAAATCTTCCCACAACATTTTCACTTTCATTTATCTTTACACCAACCCATCCATTTAAATCACCTGAAACAATTATCCTCTCACCAGGCTCACAAGTATCAATACTTACACCAAGACAAATAAAAAAATTAATAAATCCAGAGAAAGAAAAATAAATTCATTGGACTCCAGAGGATATTGCGTCCGCTATTTCGTTACGAAGTGTCAGCCCGAAAGCATATAGGTATTTAAGAGCAAACAACTATCCCTTACCGGCCATGTCTACTTTGCGAAGATGGGTTTCAAATTTTGATATAAATCAAGGAATTTTAAAAAGCGTCATGATATTAATGAAGAATAAGTCAACCAATTTTACACAAAATGAACGTATTTGCATTTTATCATTCGACGAAATTTACGTTAGTAACAAAATGGAAATCAATAAAAAACATGAACAAAGAATAGGCCCTCATAAAGCATGTCAAACAGGAATGACGCGTAGATTAGTTTCAAATTGGAAACAACCCGTTTATTATCAATTTGATCAATCAATGACTAAAGAAATTCTAGAAAACATAATTTCAGAATTGTACAACTCAGCTTTCACAGTTATGGGAATTGTTAGTGATATGGGCACAAGCAATATAAATTTATGGTCAAAATTAAATATTGGGCATAATGAAAATAGTTTCTTTCGTCATCCAAAAAATAATCCTTTAAAGATTTTTGTATACGCAGATGTCCCACATTTATTACAACTAACGCGAAATCATCTGATTGACCATGGTTTCAATGTAGAGAATAATATAATCAACAAGGATTATTTTGAATACTTACTGAACATTTCCACATCTGAATTGACTTATGCTCATAAATTAACCGAACATCATCTTCAACTGAAAGGATCTATGCGACAGCGCGTTCGGCCAGCTGCCGAATTATTTTCAAATTCAGTAGCAAAAGCCATTGAATATTGTGGAGAAAATGGACTTATGCCTAAAAATACTAGGTGGAAAACGGCAGCACGAATTGTACAATTATTTAATAACTGGTTCGATTTATTGAACTCGAGATCAAAGTTTGTTGGAAATTGTCCAAGAAAAGCCGGCTTCGGTACTGATTTAGAATCTCAAAAAAAATACTAAATGAAATGTCAGAAGTCTAAATAATTGCATTAATAAATATGATATCGTCATTTATTTCTTAGAATGCCAGACTGCTAGATTACATTTTTTTATGAAATGCAGTGCGCGGTCCCTCAGATTTTATTTTTTTGTGTCTAAACCTTAACAGATATCAGTACAGACAACAATAACAAAAAAAATTACTATTGAATGTCCCTTTCTGAAACTATTTTTTTGAAAGTTATTGTCCTTAACATTAAAAAGTTTTTGACTGGTTTATGCCGGGTTATCCATGTTTCGTACACTAATGGCCCACTGATAATAACTAATATCACCTTAAAAGATGACCTACATTTGTAAGAAGTACAGTACCGAATATTATCCAAATCGATCTAAACGTTCTGTCGTTATGGATAAAATAATTTTTTCTTGAAAGAACTTTGAAGCAGAATACTAGCTAAACGAAACGTAATTGCATATAGGTAAGTTTAGTTAAATCGTCTTATTTTCGAACCAGGAATCTGTGGTTAAGTGATGTCCACGCATTTTAGGGACACCTGTATAATAATAATTTCGTCGCAATAATTCGTTTTTTTTTTTTAAATAAGTTATTTTCAGTCAATAAAATATTGTCTCATTACTGACAGGAAATGAGTATTGCTGTAGTTGCGCCAGGGCGCCCTGGTACTTTTTTAAGATACCAAGGCTAAGCCCTGCCACATTTTGAAAAAACAAAATGAATAATTATATATTTGATAGTAAAATCCGAAATCCTTAAACAACTTTTTCATTTATTAAATTAAATACTATGAACAAAAAATTATGCGCCCCGGCACTACTTCTTTTAGGACTACACCTCTGCTCATTACTACAAAATATATGATTATATACCATCGTTGATTTTATAGTTTTGTAATTAAATGTACGATCTATAAATCTATATCATTGAACAAATAAAAAAATATCATTTTAAGAAACAAGAAACCAGGAAAGATCGAAATGTACATGTAAACTGCAGTATGACTTCGAGAATCTGCTTCGAACGTGACGTCACACAGTGCGACCAGGATGGAGCTAGCAGCGCGTGAGCATACCGTTGTAATTGTATCGTGTGCGCGCGTAACTTTGCCGTCACGTTTCTTCTCTTTTATCTTGACGGGACACCCCTGGTCCATTGAGTAAAGCGGATGCAGAATAGCGACACACCGCAGTGTCCGGCTACACCCCCCATACTTATGATCATCTAGGAATAAGTACCAGATTAAATAATAGAAATTGTAAGATTAGTATTGTTTGATCAACTCGCTCTGCTGTGTCAGTGTTACTATTGAAATGTACACTTATCCACGCTATCGCGCATATGATGTTATCGCGGTTTATGTAGATAGGTGTATTCTTTCTACCAACAATCTCACCTCAGCTCAGACTGAAGTAAGGTGATTTAAACTGAAGTGAGCTGAGATGTTTTTCTAATAAATAGAACGGTCTTTTTTTAAATATATCAGTTGGCTGTCAAAATAAGACAGAACCTAGTTTTGAAAGTATTATTCGACATTTTTGTGTTTGCTTTGTATCGGATAGATATTGTTAGTATTATTCGACTATTTTTTTTACATGGGCATGTAATTTAAGTTATCATTTTTGACTGAATATTTTTGTTTTTTGTTTTATATTACTTATTTTCGTTTGTGTCATGTATATTATTAAATTCCTATAGGCTAAAACTAATTTATAACATACTGTTTATTCTTAAATTTCTATACAAGCTTATTTGAGGTGTTAGATTTCAAAAGTTTAAAAATGTGTAGCATAGGCAAGGGGGGAGAAAATAATCTCACTTCAACCACACCTCAGCTTCCTTGCCTAAGATAAAAGAACAGCTGAAAATTTTCTCAAACTGAGGTGAGGTAAGATATACTGAGATTTGTGGCCCCACATGGACAACATTCGGTCAAGAAAAAGGAAGGAAGAGAGCGCAGAGTCTTTCCCCAAGACGATCTGCCTTCGCCATCAGCTGCGGAACTGACCCAGAGGAAAGCACTCAACCGTAGTACAGGTGGCGCAATACAAACTCACGGAACATCTCGTATTCTGTTTCTCATATTATCGCTTTGGTCTGTAAAGTGTTCAAGTGCTCTAGAGCGAACACTAATAAAACTTAGTTATTGTTTGAATTTGGTTTCTTTTTAGTGTGTGTGCTAGTACAATACCGCCTCCCTCCACTTACAGGTCTGGTTCGAACTAGGGATGCTAATAATCGATTGCACTATTTGATTAATCGATTATGCAGGTCAAAATAATCGAATAACTGTAATCGGGTATCTTATAGCGATTATTTGATATTATCGATTAATTCACGTCGATTATAGTATTAAAAACAAAAATTAGAATAGAACTGTTTAACATTACAAAGTTGCCAAATTGTAAAAACAAATCAAGATATTTCATATAAATAAATTAGTATAAATAAATATATTCAAGCATATATACTCGAAATTATATATAAGTGTACATTTTCTGTTAATCAAGATATATTTTAATGAAATATATTATTTACTATATATTTAGTGGACGTGGCAACGTTGCAAACACGTTGTTCGTTTCATTACAAAACACACATCCATAGTGGCCACATCGGTTCCATCTGAACGTCTTTTTTCAAACGCAGGAGCTCATATTACACAATCAAGAAATAGAATTACACCTAAAAGATTATCATCCCTATTATTTTTAAATTCTTCATCAGCTGAAGAATGGCATATGTAAATTTTTTATGTTATATACAGATACATGTCAAAAGGAATAAATTTGTTTTCATATTACTATAAATAAATTATTTTTTATAAACAAAATCAAAATTTGTGTTCATTATACCTATATTTTGTAAAAAAGAAATTAAAGTAATAAAAATAATCGATTAATTCAAACCGATTACTATGTACGATCGATTACATCTTGTCCGATCATAACCGATTACCACTAATCGATTATCAAAACAAAAGTTGGCATCCCTAGTTCGAACCCACGACTGCTCTCCACATACAGCACAGTACCTACTCGGCCTGTGACTGTGTGAAAGCACGTTACATTTGTTTACGGTAAGTTTCACAGGGAGTTTTTGTTTTAAGCCCATTCCTAATTTAACTTTGGTTTCCATTGCTTTCTTCATCAGCAAGGCAGCGGATTTTTCTGCTAAGCCAGCATCTTTTGAATGAAGTCTTTCCTGAGCTTGTTCAATTAATTTTTTGTCAGCTTATGCCGTTCACGTAAATCTTTTATTTTTGAATATGCAATATCATGATCTTTGCAAGCAGCATCTAATTGATTGATTGTAGGATCACCACGTGCGGTACGTTTATTTAGCTTTGTTCCTGGTCCGCAATACTAATAACCAGGAATGTGCATCTAAAATGGTAACTTATTAATAGCTCTAATTAAAAGTCCCCGACCGTGACGAGGACGACGATGAGGTGTGCATTCTTTCATTTCCGTACACATAATGAGGTGATGGTACATAAGTTTCACTAATTTATACATAAATAGAAATGTAATACTCATCTCCTGTCAGTAAGAGTAAAGATGGAATACAATATTCATCAGTTGTCATTGCCATTTCAGGATTTTGATGTTTTAATTTATAATAACGGTCAAACGAAACACCGACGACATGTAGAACTTCTACCAAATACTGGACGTTGTGTGTGTTCCAGATGCTGGAGAACGCTCGGTACCGATTTCTAGTGATTGATGAAGACCGTGATAAAAATAATGAACGTTATAGAAATGGGTTTGATACATTTATTTCAAAATAAAATATATTTATTTACTTGGTTATAATACCACATTATTCATTTATAGCGACATATTTCGTGCATAATTGTGACATCATCAGGCAAAACATATAAACAAATTACAAACATATGGGCCAAATTCAGCTCTCGTTCCTAACTTTAGGATCGACTCTAATTTCCACAGTAACGTGCAGTATCCTTGTTCATCTAATTTACAGACATATATGGTGTTCTTTCTTATTGTTATTATTTAGGATGGAACTTAGTTAAGTTCGAGAACTGAATTCGGCCCATTATAATTAAAAATAAAACAACATTTAAACAAAAATTAACAAAGCTACTATTACAATAAATATTAAAAAAATAATATATATAAATAAATCAATTTATACTGTATAAAATAAAATAATAGTACATTATACACCAAGGGAGAGAAACCTCTTATTTTTCCTGAGGTGTAGTTTGAAGCCCGAGGGCGAAGCCAGAGGGCTACAAATACATCGAGGGAAAAATGGTGGTCTCTCCCGAGGTGTATATACTATTTTTTCCACGTTCGGGAGTAGAAACACTTAATTTCATAAATAAAGAATTATAATAAATCGGAGCGAAATTGCAATATTTAGAAGCCTTTGGTAATGTTTCCATGCAACGCGAACCATGACAACAGACATTTATTTACAAAAACCTTTGTTATAATGAAAACTCCCTTATGAAAAGTGTTTTCGTCCCTAGGGAGTAAATGCTTCATTTCTGTCCCGCGTTTGACGCCATAGAAACCGACTTCTACTCCCGGACGTGTTTCAGCCACCAATTAAGTTAACTAAAAAGATCATTTATTGTAATAGTAGCTTTGTTAATTTTTGTTTCAAATGTTGTTTTATTTTTTAATTATGTTTGTAATTTGTTTATATGTTTTGCCTGATGATGTCACAATTGTGCACGAAACATGTCGCTATAAATAAATAATGTGATATTATAATGAAGTAAATAAATATATTTTATTTTGTAATATTAACTATCACAAAGTAAGGGAAGATATTATTACATTTATTTCAATTAAATAGTCAGAATCGTAGCCAGCGCCCTCAGCGGAGATGGGCAAAGTAACTCTTTTTACTGATCTGACTCACTGCATCTGAATATCAGAAGTGAGCTGACAAGAGCTGCGTGACTCATCTGTTTCAGCAATCAGTTGTCACTTGTCAGTTCACTTTGCGCTGGAAATACGAGCAAGACCGAACAGCGCTGAGTCATGACCACCAAAACAATCTGCTCTGTCTGCTCATCAGTGCTCTCCTTTGATGTTTTTTTCGAGTATATAGTATACAGTATACAGTATAATACAAACGTACTCTTCATAAAATTAAAGCTGCAATAATATGTCACATAAAAATCAAGGCAAGTAAACTAGTGATGTGTGGTTTCACTTTCGGATTTAGAAGAGAATAAAGTAAAATGCAATTACTATGCACATATATTAAAAATTTCAAACCGATCAACGGGAAATCTAATTTGACACATGAAAACTAAACACTTTAGTATTCCAATATTCCGAAATGTCAGGAGTGAGTCATATAACGAATCCAGAGATCCTTCTCCATCTGAAATTAGTAGTAATAACACAGATAAGAATAAAGAGCCATCCACGGAAACATTTACCGGAAATCCACAACATAACGAGGCAACGCGACGGCAACAACAATCCATGACAGAGTTTATAAGATTCAATAAAAATAAACCAATATCCATCAGAAAATTCAAAGAATATGACCTACAATTGGTAAGAATAATTGTTAAAGAATATCATCCATTAAGAATTGTGGAAGATCAAGAATTTCGCAAATTTGAGCAAATGTTGCCCTGGCTATAATTTGCCAAGCAGAAATACTGTGTCAAATAGTTTAATTCCACAACTTTTTAATACGACAGAATGTAAAATTAAAGATAAACTAAAACAAGCATCTGCTGTATGTATCACAACGGATGGATGGACATCTATCATTACTGAAGGTTTTATAGCAATAATTGTTCACTTTTTAGATAATGCTACAAAATTTAATTCAAATTTAATAGGTTGCATATCGTATAATGACAGACATAGAGCAGAAAATTTGTGTAAACTATTAAAAGAACAAATTCATGACTGGGAGAGTTTGAAGTCAAAGAGGTAGGGTAGAGGAGTTTTGGGAGTGTGAGGATATTTTTTTTGCCCAAAGTTCTCTAATTGACCTTGCTGTGTGAGCTGGCACATTGTCGTGGCGGAGCAACCAATCATTTGCAATGTCCTTTCGGACCCACTAGACTCGTTTTTGAAGTCGTTCCAGGATATCTCGGAAGAAAGCCCATTTAAATGTCTGTTCTAGATAACAAAAATTTCTTGTGAACTACACTCAATAAGTCTACGGAGTAAGTAAGAAATACATTTTTTTTTTTTAGAAATTCGACTTTATTCATCAACATACGCTCCTTCAAGAGTGATTCATTCATTCCAACGCTCATTGAACTTTTCAATGGCTTTTTTGTACAACGATTTGTCTTTACTCTAAAAAAGGACTCAGTTTCGGCAATCACTTCTTCATTTGAGGCAAATTTCGTTACCTGGAGCATCTTTTTGATGTTTGCAAAAAGCTAGTAGTCGCTGGGGGCCAGATCTGGAGAGTACGGTGGTTGAGGAAACAATTCGAAATATAATTGATTCAATTTAACCATCGTTCTCATCGACTTGTGACCAGGGTGACCAGATTAAAGTACGGGTAAACCCAGAGATTGAAAAAAAAAATCGGAAATACAGGACTTTTTTATTATAAAAATCTGTACAGACAAAACAATAAAAAAATACATATAGGTACCAGGTGCCCCACGAAAACTGCATTTTAATAACAGATTAGGAGGTCATGCATAAAAAAACGCTGTGTTTTGATTATTATAACAAAAAATATTGTGATTTTAAACAATAGTACATTATACAAGAGAAACCTCTTATTTTTACTGAGGTGTGATTTGAAGCCCGAGGGCGATGCCGAGAGCTACAAATACATCGGGCGAAAAATGGTGGTGTCTCTCGAGGTGTATACACTATTTTTTTCACGATCGGGAGTAGAAACACTTAATTTCATAAATAATAAATTATAATAAATCGGAGCGAAATTGCAATATTTAGAAGCCTTTGGAAATGTTTCCATGCAATGCGTACCATGACAACAGACATTTATTAACAAAAACCTTTGTTATAATAAAAACTCCCTTACGAAAAGTGTTTTCGTCCCTAGGGAGGAAATGGTTCATTTCTGTCGCGCGTTTGACGCCACAGAAACCGACTTCTCCGATTTAAATTTACTATTTATGAAATTAAGGGGCAAATTCATAGACATTCCTAAAGTAACACTCATAGTCACCTAAATCTTCACTCATTTGCCACTCACTTTAGGGTGAGTATTCCTTCCACTCAAATTTCGTATTCAGGATGCAACATAAATGAGTGACTCATTTGAGTGAACATTTTGGGCGGGTCATCGCATTTACGCGCAAAAGTTTTTTTTCTCCCATATTTTCCATTTAATTTCATTTAAAAAATTCTTTCATGTGCGAGAAATAATATAGAATATTCCTATATTTTTTATTTTGAGAAATTATAAAAGACTGTAGAAGAAAAATATACTTTCAATGAATTTTGACGTTTCTCTGAACAAAAGAAGTTCAATGCATTTATAGTCGGCTTAGTTTGCTTTGCTCTTGTCAGCAAATTTAGTTTTGATACTTAAATCGTTGTATACCAAGAGACACGGCGGTAACTTATCGCTGTAAAGTTGTGTTTTTATACTTTCAATTTTAAGTTTTGTGCAATTTGTATTGTTTCTTGTGGCCCTCATAATGTCGACCAAGAAATTTAGGACTGACGATGAGAAAGTATTTCTTAAACAGTTAGTAGCAAAGTATCAAGATGTGGTGGAGAGTAAAAAGACAGATTGCGTTAGTGTAGCACACGCAATATATTGAACGCAATATATTGAACGAATTCCAAAAATTATCTTCCATGGTTTACAATAAAATACTAAAAACTTAGCACGAAAAACAATAATAAATTATACTAAAATTTGCAACATAGTAATCAATATCTAATATAAAACAATTAAATTATTAATAAAATGTTATAAATTAGCAATAACCTGTCCCGCAAACCACTTGAACTATCAATGAGTGAGATATGAGTGGACCCTACGACTGCACTCATATCTCACTCACTCTTCACTCATTTTAAAACAAATTATTTTTTTTTAATACAGATAATACAAATAAACAGTATTTACAAATTCTTATTACAAGTTTACATATTGACATGACTTCATACTTCACTATTTCCTGCCATACAGGTACAGTGTGTACGAACACTGCCATCGCCTTGAGTAATAACCGACGTATCCACAGGCTCTTCATTGGCTCGTTGCGATTTTTTTTACCTAAAAAACATACATTGATTTTAATGTCACATACATAATTCATCAAATTAACAGAGAATTGTTAGCTTACGTTTCCCATCATCACGACAAGATCATTAATTTTAATACAGCCAACTTTAACGAATTATGTATACGTGTATTATGTAATGGGAAGGTAAACATTAATGGTTATTTATGGCAGAGGCAAAAAAAAATGAAGTAATGTTGGATTGTTTACACTTTTTGTTCAGGTTAATTTGTACTAATTTTTGTCTCAAATCATGTAACACGAGCAAACTGCAATATTCTACTAGCAACCACGGTCACACATTCTCCTTTACCTAGACATTGAAGTATTCAATTTCTTGTTTTAAATTAAAGCATTTTCGTTTACATGCCATTTAGATTAAAAAAAAAATTGTAAAACTGAAATTTCCTTCCGTCTCAATTAGTTACCACTGATCTGAGATGCGAATGTTTACATACTTAGGCAGCAAAATGAGATCCACATATTTAGAGGGATCCCCCAGAGAAATATCGCAAATACCATAGTTTACTGTATCGGGGTTTACAGCTGTACACTATATCGGGACGCAATGATAAAATTTGAGTGTTTACTCTATCGGGTAGTTCACTCAATCGAGAATTCACTAAATCGAGCTTCTACTATGCATGCCAATATATAAAGACATTTTACTCAAAATTAGATAAAGATAGAACAAAAATGCATAGAACATTTTTTATTAAGATTATTGTTTCCTATAACTTTTATTTAAAAATTTTTTCCATATCTATTTTTAGCTCATCGACCTCCTGTCGAAGAGCTATAGTGTTCGGTACGATGTCTGTAGCATCTTCCGATTTCAAAAATTTTTGCACAGAAATCCCGGACAGACCCCCTGGACCACGAAATGACTATTACAACATATGTCCGTATGTATGTCGCTCGTCCGCTCGCTCGCTCGCTCGCTCGCTCGCTCGCTCGTACGAGATTTTTTGTTCCACTCAGATCTCCTAAACTACCCAACGGATTTTTATGAAATTTTTTCTGCAGATACTTGTTATGGTCTAGTTGTGCAAGGTACATTTTATTTTTCAAAATTTTCCTTCGCACTTGAGAAAAAAAATATTTTGCAACTTTTTTTCAGTTTTTATTTTTTTTCTCCTTTATTTTTCACTCAATTGTATTCAAAATTTTCTTGCATATGCAGGAAATGGAACAATATTTTTCCATATTTTTTATTTTGAAAAATTATGTAAGACCATTGGAGAAAAAAATATTTTTTAATTAAAAATTGAACAAAAGAAGATCAATGCATTTATAGTCGGCTTAGTTTGCTTTGCTTTTGTCAAGAGAAGAAAATGTATTCACACTTGTTTTAAATTTGTTGTTTTATTTGCGACCTAGGCACCTACGATTTTAAAAGTGAATTTAGATAAATAATAATTTGTGATATATTCAGACTTGCACATACGTCGATGAGCTGCAGGCATGGGTGACTAACCCATTCTTTGAATACTAGTATTTTCTCCAATAATTCGCAATGTTCGATTTTGATGTTCAGTAAACTTCCTCTTGCGGCTGTGCGATTATGTTAGAAATCTAATCAGCTCTTCGTATAATCAATAAACTTTTAAATGTGAAGTTTCATTATCCTGTCTATGCTCGTTTTTAAGAACATACAGACACACATCCACACACGCTTTGAAGGGAATGACTTGTAATATTAGGTAATTTTCACAGACAAATAAAAAAAAATCAATACTAATAAATGCTAATTTTTTTTTACTACATTACTTTTAAGTTTCGAAACTTGAATGATATCTATATTTTTTACTGATATGATTCTGTTCCACATGACTATCTGAATGTAAAAAATCTTTACTGCACATCACAGATTTATATGGCCTCTCATTTATATTAATTAAACCACTAATTGTCTGATGTATGATTCCATAATAAAATCTGGAATATACATCGGTAACAAAATTTTTGTCGAAATCTATATATGTAATTCCATGTGTCCATCATTAATAATATAACGGGTTCCGCATTTTTTTCATAATTATCCATTTGATATTTTTCTACTTCACTTTTATGCACCTTCTCGATTGAGGGTAACAGTGTGTGTGAAACTATTATCGAAAATTATGGAGTTACTTGAAAATAATACATTACATTATCTCGGGGCAGTAATATTCAATTCAATAATACACTCAACGCCGCTTTACAACAGTCTAGTTTCCAGACAACCCCCAGTACGCGAGCTCGCACGATCATATAAGTCTGAAATTTACGGAATCGGGGAAATATTGGAACTGCATTAATTATTATTACAGGTAGGGTAGGGTAGGTTAGAGGAGGGTTAAGTAGAGTAGTGTATTATTAGGTAGGGTAGGGTAAAGTAGCCAAATCTATATATTGCACTAATAGGAAATGTATTGCAAACAAGTTTAGCACAACGTTACGAACTAAGAACAGGCACGCTCGTATCATGTCATATTAATTCGTAAACACACATCGTGTATGGAAGATGTCTGGAAACTAGACTCTTGTCGCCGCTTCGCGGCTCAACTCTGCTTTCCGATAAATTAGTGTTACGCAGATTGAGAGCAACAATAAAGAAGAAAGAAGCTATGTCATTGAAACAGAAGTCAATAAAAGACTACTTTTCCTAAACAGTCGTAGTTTTTGTTGTTCATCTATTTATATTCCTCTATTTAGTGTACAGTTTTACAGTTCATACCAGTATATTTGGGCTTGTATATTGTAACGTTTATTTATTTGGGTGAAGTATATAAGAAATAGCTAATATTATTCAGTAATTAATATACACTGTTTAGATGCTATCAAAAACGGCTGTCAGATTATTTATTTTTCAATAATAACAAAAACACAACGCACTCTTTTGTTTTTCACGATGTTCATTTCACAGCAACCTCTTTTTTCACCGCTTCCGTCACACTACCCACTTCTTTTGACTGTTTCGTCCCGGAACAGTTCGGGATGACGAAATCTGCAGGTATTGCCCTTGGTACATTCCGATGTCTTAAAAAAGTAACAGTCGATGGTCCGTTTGGGTTCTTCTTTCTATTCGTCAGGGTTAAAGCTGCAGACGAGAATTTCAACGCCGGTAAAGCGGAAGAGGACTTCTAACATGTTCCTAACAATCCTCCAATCCAAACCATCCAGTCCGCAGCCTAATTTGGATACTGCTAGCTTCAGTATGTCATTCTCTAGCAAATGGTCCCTTAAGTCACACAGCGAGTTCCGAAGACGGCAATATGACGGCTTCTGGTACGAGCGTGGTTTTGTAACCAGATAGTAAATGTACCGCTGATGTTTCGTGCTGCAATCCTTCAGTCGCAGCGTTTTCCCGACGGATGGACGTTGGTTGGCCAGTTCATGTAATCGTCCAAATTTTGTCTTAAATACTGAAGCTATGCCGCGGGACATCTTCAAATCTTCTGCTATGCAGTGGCCGAGAGAATAATCTGAAGACACGGTAAAAAGGTCTTGTTGTTTTTCTTTCGTCACGCCATACCGCGCCTTGTGACCAAAGGAATAATCTTCCATGAAAGCTTCGAAATTAGGTTCCTGAGTCATGATTCGACGAACCGATACCCCGTGGTTGTCTTCATGATTTTCACCGGCGAAAGGAGCTAACCGATTAAAGTGTATTACTCTCGGTTTCCCTGTAGGTGCTTTTCTAATTCTATATATCACGTCGTTTATCCTTGTAACTACCTCATAGGGACCTTCCCAATTCTTTTGTAGTTTTGGTGATAAACCGCGACGCCTTTGGGGATTGTAAAGCCACACTAGGTCCCCATGTTGATATCCACCTTTTTCAGCCCTGATGTCATACTGGTCCTTCATTCGACTACTAGCAGCTTGAATGTTCGTACGGACTTGTTCATGAATGTCATCCATTCTCCTTCTTAAGTCCGTTACGTAATCTTCCCCAGCCAGGTCTTCCCCAGGTTTACTGCCGAACACCAAATCGCATGGTAGGCGCAACTCACGCCCGAATAGGATGTTAGCAGGAGTTTGCCCTGTTGTTTCGTGCACGGATTAAGAACAGATGAAGATGTCGGTCCCAGTCTCTTTGGTGGTTGGAGACTACCTTCGACAAATATCGGTTGATCGTTCTATTCATTCGTTCAACCATGCCGTCGGACTGCGGATGTAATGCAGTTGTTCTCGTTTTATTGATTCCTAATATGTTGCAGGTGTTTTGGAAAACGGCAGACTCAAAATTTCTTCCTTGGTCGGAGTGAAGTTCACGTGGTACCCCAAATCGGCAGATACATTCCTTCATCAAGATTTCAGCGACCGTGATGGCTTCCTGGTTGGGTAATGGATAGGCTTCAACCCACTTGGTGAAATTGTCCATGACAACCACAATATATTTATTTCCGTCATCGGTTTCTGAGAATGGTCCGGCCACATCAATTGCAATGCGCTCGAATGGACTACCAACGTTGTATTGACGCATTGGAGCTCTTCGTCGTTTGTGCGGCCCGCACACTTCTTGCACCAGTCTTTAACGTCTTCCTTGCAATTGACCCAGTAAAATCGCTGGCGCAATCTTTCAACAGTTTTATTTACTCCAAAATGACCTCCAGATCCATCATGGATCTTTTTCAGCACGTCTGATACTCTACTCTTCGGAATAACCAACTGAGTTTTCTTCTCAGTTCCATCAGCATTCTCTACAACACGCTTTAGAAGATCATCTTCAACCACCATGGAGTTTCATTGCGCCCAGTACGACTTTACACTCTGTGAGTGTGTGCGACATCTTCCCATACTGGTCTGCTCTCTTTTGCTTTCCATTCCAATATAATTTTCAAAGTCGGGTCATTTTCTTGATCTTTACGTATTCCATCGGGCTGCCACCTATCATCGACTACTGTTGTCCTGGCGATGGTGAAATGTTTCTCTTCCAGTCAACTACAATCTTTGCATTCATTATGGCATGGCCTTCTGGACAATGCGTCGGTATTACGATGGCTGGTACCTGGTCTATGTTCGATTTTGAAATCGTATTCCTGTAGTCTTTCTATCCACCTGGCCACCTGACCTTCAGGATTCTTGAATTGTAGCAGCCATTTGAAAGCGGCGTGGTCAGTCCTTATGAAGAATCTTCTTCCATACAAATATTTGTAGAAATGCTCCACGGATTTCACGACTGCCAAAAGTTCTTTTCTGGTGACGCAATAATTTCTCTCCGGTTTTGACAAGGTCTTACTGAAGTAGGCAATAACCTTCTCATGTCCGGCTTGTTTCCGGGAAAGGACGCCACCAATTCCAACATTGCTGGCATCTGTGTCTAGTATAAACTCTCCTTCAGGTAAAAGATAACTCAGGATAGGTGCGCTTATCAGCGAATGTTTTAGTTTTTTAAATGCAACTTTGCAGTATATTTCCCAGATATATTTTCTTCCTTCTTCGGTAACCTTTGTCAGTGGCTTGGCTATGTTGGCAAATCCGGGTACATATCGACGATAATAAGTACATAAACCAAGGAAACTCTTCAGTTCGTGTTTGTCTCTAGGTACTGGCCCTCTCTGACAGCCCTTACTTTCTCCGGATCAACTGCAATGCCCTTATCAGAAACCACGTGTCCAAGGTAATGAACTTGCCTTTGGAATAGGTGACACTTCTTTGGACTGAGCTTCAGGTTAGCCTTTCTCAATCTTTGAAAAACATCTTCTAAATTCTTCATGTAGTCCTCGAACGTCTTTCCAACCACAATTATATCGTCAAGATAAACTAGACAGGTTTTCCAAGGTAGTCCAGCCAATACTGTTTCCATGAGTCGTTCAAACGTTGCAGGGGCATTGAAGAGCCCGAATGGCATTACGGTGAATTGCCAGAGTCCGGTACCGATGGTGAAGGCGGTCTTTTCCTTATCTGTTAGATCTAGATCGACTTGCCAGTATCCGCTCCTCAGATGTAGAGTGGAGAAAATCTTTGATCCAGCCAAAGTGTCCAGTGTATCGTCTATTCGAGGTAGTGCAAAGTCTCTGTGGATGACCCAGTTCACCACAATTCCAACAGCGGAGTTTCTTTTTTTCAGGGAACACTTCACTTACAATTCGTCGTACCCTCTCGTCTAGATTGTCAGTGTTTTCATTTCTCTCAGCATCAATATTTCGCACTTGTGATTGATTACGTGACGCTTGTTTCGCAGCTTCATGGTCTAAAGCATATGAGAGTGCGTCACCTAAAGTTTTAGGGCGAGCCAATCGCAGTGCTTGCTGAATTTCGCTATCTCGAACTCCATAGATGAATGTTTGAGTGGCCAAGCACTCTAAAACGCTGTCAGGAGCAGTAGGATGTGCTAGACGAACCAAACGCGCTACGTCGACTTCAAATTCTTGGAGCTTTTCTTTCGAACTCTGATACCGGTTCCTCAGTTGCGTCTGATACACCTGCTCTAGGTGCGCATTGCCATACCGCATATCCAACCGCTTAATTAGTTGGTCGTAGTTCTCTTGTTCATCGTCCTTCAGCGTTTGTAAGATGTTGATAGCTTCTCCGCGCAATGATACAGTCAACGCTGTAGCCTTCTCCGTGGGCGTCCAGTTATGTGCTTTCGCAGCCGCTTCAAACTGTTTCAAATAATTCGGCCACGACGATTTTCCATCAAATACCGGTGTTTTGATATGCATTGTTGAACTAGTATCAGCTCTTGCTACTTTCTTTTCTTCTATTAGACCTGCTTTAACAACATCGGAATTTGACATTGACGACGATGTGACCCTAATGAACTTCTCTTGTATTTCTTCTAACTTCTTGTCATATTCCTTTTTCAAGTTACTCAGATCTACTTCGGTTTTTCTAGAATTTTCCTCCAGTTCTTCTCTGAACATTTTAGAATTTTCTTCTAATTTTGCTGTCAAATCTTCTTTAAAAATTCTTGAATTTTCTTCTAGTTTAGTCTCTAGATTTTTAGAATTTTCTATTAATTCTTCCTTCAAAATTTTAGAACTTTTCATTAACTTTTGTTCTAAACTTCTGGAATTTTCCTCTATAAATTTACCAATGTCGGATACGCCACACGGAATTTCGAATAAGTAATCTTCCGGATTTTGCCCAGCATCAATTAAGGTTTGACTCAGTCGAGATTGTAGAACGGTTTTTAATCCTGTCGTTTCTAATTCTCGTTCTTCCAGTTCTTTCCTGAGATCACTTACTTTTAATTCACTTAGTTTCATTTCTTTAGTAGCCATTTTTTTATTTTTTTTTTATTTACACTTCACAGTTTATTTACCCCACACCTGACACCAATTGTAACGTTTATTTATTTGGGTGAAGTATATAAGAAATAGCTAATATTATTCAGTAATTAATATACACTGTTTAGATGCTATCAAAAACGGCTGTCAGATTATTTATTTTTCAATAATAACAAAAACACAACGCACTCTTTTGTTTTTCACGATGTTCATTTCACAGCAACCTCTTTTTTCACCGCTTCCGTCACACTATGTATACTTTGTTCATCCGCTAATTTGTATTATGCGCGCCAATTCTCCCCAACATTACCGCGTATTATATTATGTACAATGGAATCCACTTATAGTGAACACGCATATAGTGGAAACTCGCT
The DNA here is from genome assembly GCA_963422195.1 of Carabus problematicus. Lineage (NCBI taxonomy): Eukaryota > Metazoa > Arthropoda > Insecta > Coleoptera > Carabidae > Carabus > Carabus problematicus. Next base: position 9,594,900 of record OY728585.1, on the reverse strand, counting down.
TATAATGAACGAATCTCCGAGTCCCGACTGAAAACATACCATCTAATGTTAATCAATTCGCATAAAGGGAACTCGCATATAGTGAATTTTCGGATATTAGATTGCCCGGTTGAATTAATAGGTTGCTTGGACAGAAAAATCCGTGAATCGAGGATTAATTCTCGATTTCAAACAATCCAAGATTGACCGCGAATTAATCCGAGATTGAAGCGCTACACATCACTCGTTTTTTTTTTTTTTCTTGGAAATACAAATTTGTATATCGTTTAATAGTAATTAAACGAAAATAAATAACAGTAAATACATTTTAAAGTGTTTTTCAGACAAAATATGGTATATTTCAATAATTATGAGCAAATGTCACTTTGCCGTAATGAGCCGGGAATCAAACGATATTACTTCACATATGCTGTCACGGTTTTTTTTTTCTATATTTACCGCGATATATTGTAAGACAAGACTGGAAATAGATAGCGCCATATATCGATGTATAACGACAGGTAGGCGGGTGTGCAATTAAGTTTGGCAGAATAATTATGACCAAGTTGTGCACGAACAAGACAGAGAGAGTCGTTTGGAGATCGTCAATCTGACTTGACGTAGGGCAGTTGCTAAGTTATCAGACGAGTGAGTGAGTGTTAGTGTTGTGAGAGAGGAAAAGTGTAGTGTGGTAACACAGAGGGTTACTCTCAATTTATCGTCGAGTTTAGTACCGGACGAGTAACCTCTGTGTACTCCGAGTGAGTCGGAGGATTTTCGTGAGCCATCTACCCACACCTTGCCATACCGTGTTTCGCTTGGGAACTACCTCGCTGGAAGCTGGAAGATTACCGCCAGGCGAAATACCCGCTCCCGCCGTGGAGGACTTGGTGAACCACACCCTAACAACCAGCTCAACACCTGTAGCTAAGTAACATTTCTTTGTTCTCGACCACGTTACGTACTAACTAGCGACAACCTGCTTGTATTGTTGACTCGTTCCATCTCGCCCTTCCGGGCGTGGTCCGCTCAGAAGACGATCGAGTCATTTCGACCATCTTCGACTACTCACCGAATATAACTCCCCCCCCCCCCCTTCATCATATCTACTTCAATTAGTGCCGTTCGTGAACCGACAACCATCACGCTGTGGTGACCACTCATACTCAACTGTGACACTTAATTTGTATTTCGAACATTGCCCTTGTAGTTCTATTAACGCTTGTTTTTGTAAATTTATGAATTTAACTTAGTTTCTTTAATTATTATCAATTTAACTGTTCTGACAATATTGTTAATATCTCCTCCCTCTGTCGAGTGTACCACCGCGCAGTGTTAGCGTGGATGTGTCAAGTCATTTGGCTCACACGAAGACAGGCCCGGGTTAGCCCACCTGCACCTTTCTATGTTTTTCCTGTACTGACACACGCCAGGCTACCACTGACTGGCCCACACTCTATTACTAGTTTGTAAGATTAATTTAAGCATTGTTGAACATTTTCTGTTATAATATTTACTTGTTTACGTATTGGTCTGGTGTACCCTTGGCACGGACAATTTGGGAACGATACGTAATTATTTCATTACGTGCCGACAGGACCAGGTTAGCCATCCTACATCAGACTAATTTTCGTGCTCGAACCTTTCCCTGACTGTCTTTGTCAACGGCCCGCTCCCATTTACTTTGCTATTTATCTTGTGGCAAATCTACGAGATCTACGTATATGTTTTCTCCAGTCTTGTGGCACAATATATGCTCCGGCAAATTTAACTTCAATACGCTTGTTGATTAATGTATGTACGTTCGAGTGACGATTTACGTTCCTAACATTTACACATCCCGTGAAGATACTTTCCGATACTTTTACGCCGTCCAAAGTATCGTGGCGGTGGCGCCCACCACGAGCTCTCGTTACCTGACCCACGCCGTACGCCAGTTCGTACCCTCGCCGACACCGACTAGCCGGCCACCGTTTACCCCCCCCCCTACTCCCTGGAGAAAGGTGGGTGATAATGCAAGTGCAGTTTTTATTGCAAAAAACGGTATAATAACGAAAGTTAGCATTTGAAAATAAATACTAATATATACAATTTTTATAACCAACATTACGTTTATTCAATACCACTGTTCCGTAAATTTAGTATTATCACTTCACTGTCATGAATCAATTTATTATTCAAATATACTTACTATACACGAACAATAGGTGTATTCTTTTTACAATTTGGCTGACTGAGTTAAGAACTAAGCTAAGCCAGGCTAAGCTGAGTTGACTGTATGTAAAAAGAACAAGATTTTTTATTTTTCTCAGTTAGTTCACTGGCATGTTAGAAATACAAATTAGCTAAGTAGCAATTTTACACTGTGGTTATATTGCATATTAAATAATACCATCGTATCATTAAATGGTCACCTATTTATACTATGTATTTATTTATAAAAAGTATTTTTTTACAAAGCTAATGCGTTTACTACGTTTTCGTTCATAATTATAATAGTGGCATCGTTTGCATATTTGAAATTATCAATTTTTAAACAAAAAACAACAAAAATAACTTGAAAATAACCTCACTATTACTCTTTATATCAAACTATCGCATGTACAAATGCCGCATCGCTCTTCTAAGCCTGTGTTGCGGATAGTGCGTCATCGGTAAGGGGGAGGTTGATAAACTTAGATAAACTGAGCTACGACTTGTAAAAAGAACACGCAAATAACTAAGCCACTGTGAAATAACCGAGCAATTAAGCCAGCTTAGGTAAAAAAGAATACACCTTATTTAGATAATTACTTTATTTATAACTAGCGATCTACCCCGTACTTCGTACGGTAGAACATTTTTAATATCAAGATATAAGTTGTGCACAATTTACATGTCTTGCCAGTTGGTGCTAATAAAAATACGTTATTTGACGAACTGACCCTAGAACATGCAAAATAGAACTGTTCATGTGAAAAGCAGGGGGGTTCGTAAGTTGACCCCGTCAATTTTATGGGCCGGCCCTGTACTTTGTTAATGGTCATATAGCAAAGCATACTTATTACATCTCAGAACTGCACACATTCTTTGCAATGAGATAGGGAATAACACTAATTAATACCAATGTTATGCACTGACACAAACACAGTTATAATAAATCACTTTTATTATTTTATTATCATATAAATCGTTGTTGAACATTCAAAATATGAGACACAAATGTCAACATTATTAACTGTCAAAAACATCGTATTTCTGTTGTTACCGTTGCTAAGTCGACTATTCACCGAAAACTTTATATCACGTATATACTAACTAATACATGCATTGATCTTCTTTTGTTTGCACATACGTGTGTACATATACATATTTATACAGAGAGAGCAAAAATGACTGAAGCGTGCCGCTCTATTGTGATTGTCAAGTTGCCGCTTCACTATAGTAGTAACTATAGTAACCATAGTAACGATTTGAAACAAACACAATACATAGGCGTGCCAACGAATTTCTCGGTTAATACCGGCCTGCGACATATAATACTTTTATAATAAAAATAATTTAGATCAGTTAAAGTTGGAAATAATTTTATACCATGAAATGAAAATATTTTTATGTATTTAGAATATTTACGTTACATTATAACATTATTTATGAGATCAGTACATTTCCAAGTCACCCAAGAGGTAGTACTGTCGACTCGTTACTCAAAAATTATAGTGTCAGAGTTCCTCAAAATGAACGCCGAAGTAAACATTTCAGGCCTATTTTACACTTGTATTAATTACCACAACATTAACACGTTGCAGTGTATATTCACATTGGTTACAGTACAGAATTATAAGTGCGCAACACTTGCATAATATACATTTAACGTTCAAAGCTTTTTGATTACAGGGACCGTGATCACGCTATAAGTGAAGTTCATCGGTGTAGTAAGTTTCGGTACAGTTCTCAGGCATTTTAGGTGTTCAATTAATGACTAATTACAACAAATGTTCAAAATGACCTCCATTTCCTTCAATACATTTGTTTACCCGTCTTTGCATATTTAGAAACACATTTCTTAATTCCTCTTCTGAAATGTTTCGAACTGCATTTGTTATTGCGTCTTCTAATTCTTCTAACGTATGCATTCTGTTTGCATATATTTTTGTTTTTAAATAGCCGAAAAGATAGAAATCCAGCGGTGTCATATCAGGAGATCGTGGTGGCCAGCGATGTTTGCTAATAATCCGCTCATCATAAAATTCTCTTAAATAATTTAATGTTGCATTCGAAGTATGTGCTGTAGCTCCACCTTGTTGAAAATAGCCCCTGTTTAATTCATCATCATGTAATTGTTCAATATATGGACGCAAAATTATTCTAATATATCTTTCGGACGTTATTGTTTCATAAAAAAATATTGGTCCGATGATTCTTCGGCGTGACATCGCTAACCAGACACCTACTTTCAATGGGTGTAAACTTCTTTCAGTATGAACATGTGGATTTTCGTGAGACCAAGTTCGGTAATTTTGTGAATTAACATACCCACTTAAATGGAACCAAGCTTCATCAGTAAAAAATGTCAAATCTAATAATTCCTCATTCATATTTTCAAGGAACCAGTGACAATATTCCAAACGTTTTCCATAATCTAATGGAAGTAATTCTTGGACAACACTTATTTTATAAGCATGCAGATGAAGTTTTGTCGTTGCTGTCCGACAAGTTCCATACGAGAGTCCTACATATGCAAATAATAATGTTAGTCATTTATGAACAATAATTATAATAGACTGGAACATAAGTTACTAACCTGTTTGTCTAGATAAATGCCGCAATGATTTATGAAGACTTTCTTCAAGACGTTGTTGCACATCTTCAAGAACTGGTTGTGTTAATATACGATGTCGTCCCGTTGATTTTCCTTCGACAACACTTCCAGTGTTTCGGAAACGATCAACCACTCTTGCCACATGTTCCCTAAATGTATCATATGTAATTTCCTCGAAATTAGGGTAGTTCTGTAAAAATTGTTCATGGCAACTTTGAACAGAATACTTCCATTCGTTTTCATTTCGAACGCCAGAACGAAAATATGCTTCTAAAAGAAACTTATCGTGATCGTCACCAAACATTGTAACCTAAAAGATTCATAAAACTATTGTTCAGAAATACAAGAAAATATACTTAATTATATACTTACGTTATTATTAAACACAGATAAAGATATTAGTCTTAAAAAAGACTGATTGTACGAGAAAATATAAAAAAAGTAAAACACAATCACCAATAAATAACAGCAAAATGGACACGACGCTACTGACTGATAACTGAATGCTCGGTCGGTAAACGTCAAAAATTACTAAAAATTGATCTTATTTTTATTCCGTGGAAGGTAGTTTCGACTACAATGCGAACTTTGTTTGGTCACGTGAGCTTCAGTTAATTTTGCTCACAGTGTATATTTATTAATCACATTAAATATTTATAAATGTTTGTGATGTGCAATACAATTTCAATTTAATTAGAAATATTATTTATTTACATTACATTTCTTGTGCACATAACCAAAACAAAAATAAAGGTCATAGTATGTTTTCTTAATTTCTAACACACTAATGCACGAAATTTAGTTATACATATAACATTTCAATGATTTGAAAATGCTATTTATTACCTTAAAACACAATTGTCACTACTTCTACTTGACAGCTGTTTTGCTTGGAGTTTACACACTCTCGTAACTAGTAACTAGTCATTTATTTAAAGAGTTTTAACCAATCAGAGAGCGCGTTACAATTGTAATATATATATATATATATATATATATATATATATATATATATATATATATATATATATCTGATATTGTGTAAAGTAATAAAATCATGCACATATCACATATCGCTTCCTATTCATCAATCAAATATTCTTATTAATAGTGATTTGAAACAATTAGTTAAATTTTAAAAAACCGATATGCTATTGGTTAAATGTATATCGAGGAGAACATAATTGACAGGAGTATATTATTATCTATAACATATTCACAAACATTAATGAATATATATTAGAAAATATTAGGATAATTATTAACTATTGTTGGTGCTCCAAAACGTGACGCTGACGATACTGTCCGACCACCCCATCAACGTTTGCCGAAGGGCACTAGTATAGAGATGAAACACAGACCTCCACTGTTTCAAATGCGACGAGATGTCTTGAGCCTTGTCGTCAGAACCCGACGCTATAAACAAAAATCATTTTGAATGAAAGAACATACAGTCATTGTCCATTGTACATTGTGACGCGTTATGCAATATCTTACTTCGGTTTTGTTCGCCTGGCAAATACTAATCATTATGACACTTCTGATAATTTGGATAAATATTGAGTGACCGACCAATAAATTATACGTTGGGTGTGTAATAAGAAATAGTAGGCGGTATATCGAATCTATAATCGGGATAGTTGCCAAACCAATAATTACGTATCTCCATGAGTCCGAGAACAATTGAACAACTTCTATGAGTTGCTCATGCACTTGTCTTGCAAGCGTTATGCGTCGCAGAGTATAGTTCTCACGTGTATTCCTCTCTCCAACAACCTGGATATTTGTTGTTGTTGCTACAAAGTTTAAATGAAAATTAGAAACTTTATAAGTCAGAGTATGTATATATGATGTACCATTTTCTTGAAGTAATTTATTGAGACACACAAATCTCTCGTAAAATATTAACAGGAATAATATTGTCCACATATACCACAAATGAAGCGAGAACGTTAGCACAATTACCATTATCGTAAACATTATCACATCTCCGGGAGTTCCTATAATATCCCCTATAATTGTTAATAATTCAGAATAATTAACAGTGATCAATGTGAGCGTCGTGACTTTCAGAGTAATTTTCCAATGTTTCACTCTGATATTCGCTTGCTCCAATTCGTTGTCTATACTGTTTATTATTTGGAACATTGTGTCTAACTGAAATGATTATTAAATACATGTAGCAAGTGATGAGCTCTCTAATTATATATGGACCATACTACATATACAGAATGATCCAAGTTTGAAACTTCGTCCTGTCACCTTTGAAACTATTACACAGATAATCTGATTATTTATTTGCTAATCTTATAGATTCTATATTCTATTATCAACTTATTCTTAATTATATTCTATTGTGAACATTCAAACTTGGGTCATTCTGTATGCTTATGACCGTAGGCTTGCTCAGCCGAGGTTGAAATTCTAGAATCAATGATACTTGAATTAAACCTCGGCTGAGTAACCCGGAGGCTGCAAGTAACTTATACTTACACGTTTACAGTAGACATGTGTCACTATGCAACCAATACCAACAGCTGACAGAGTTAGAAAATATGTTAAAAAATACATTATTGCAGCCATGTTTTGCGTTAACCGTTTTGAGGGATCAACGTCAGCGAAGAGCCTCAATGTTACAATAAACAGAAAATATGGTGAGTAAACCAGTAATATAAATGTAAATACAAGCAAACTGAATTTACTATTCCGCAGAGTGTAAACATCGTCCCCATGACAGATCCTAGTTCCCCCTACACCGAATAATCCTGTAAGTACTAGTAACGGCCTGGCACAATCGTATACGTTGTTAATTTTTAAACGATTTTTTACACATTGCACTGCATCTCTAAACTTGAACATTTTCCTGCTGTTATAAGTTAAACTTTGTAGAAATCTGTCGACAGTTCGGTATAGACTGACGTGGAGGTTGTATATACAACATTTATATAAGTACCGACATTACATTACTTCACTATTGATATTGTTATAAATAATTTATGTAACATAAATATACAGAAGTAGTTTTGTCTTGTTTGTAATGTATATGTATCCTAGGCAACGTGAATGACAAGTGCATGTAGTGACCGTTGCCTATAGCAACAGACAATTAAACAATAATGACAATACCTAGTCTTGATCAAATACATATATTTGTACATTGCCGCGTACTTAACCTAACATATTTCGAAACTGTTGTTTTTAGCTCATCGATTTCTTGTTGAAGAGCTATAGTGTTCGGTACGATGTCGGTAACATTCTTCGATTTTAAAAATTTTTGCGCAGAAATCCCAGACAGACCCCTTGGTTCACGAAATGACTATTGTGACCGTATGTATGTCGTTCGTCCGCCTACTGCCCAAGGGTCCTACTTCATAGAATTTTAAAGATTTTTGCCAATATGTTTAATAAGTTTTTTTTTTGCTATCATAGTCGCATTATTTTCAGGACAAACCCTATATATTCTCATGTGTATAGAAATATATTATTATTGTTTAATTATTAATTCTAATTTGTGTCCTACAAGAAAAAACAAATTGGCAAACATTTATCAGATATCGTGTTCCACATAAAATTTTTCAGAAAAAAGTAGTAGTAATTTGTATTGCGGTATGGAATGAAATGGTTTTTATTTTATATTAATGCATATGTGCACTCAGACTACGTAAATATATAATGAATAATTTTATGTACAAACGTTAATGAAAAGACAACATTTAGGAAATATGTCTGGTTAAGTATATACGCGGCAATGTACAAATATATTTAATCGATACTAGCTATTGTCATTATTGTCTGTTGCTACAAGCAACGGTCACTAGAGGTACATACACTCATCATTCACGTTGCCTAAATGCAAGCAACTTGTACATAGTTGTCCATGCGAGAAACATGGATTTTCTAAATTGACGCCTGCTACTTTAAGCGATTGTCCTTGAGCCTTGTGTATTGTCATTGCAAATGCAAGTCGGACAGAATACTGTAGTCACGGAAAATCGAATGACATGTCGGTAGGTATAAGAGGAATGCGCGGAATTAACACATTTTCTTCTCTGGCACTGCCAAGTAAAAATTTTGCCTCGATCACATTTGACAAAAGTTTTTTTTACGCAAAGGCTGGTTCCATTGCTCAACTTAGGCGGATCAAGATTCTGCAGTAACATAATCGGTGCTCCGATTTTTAAAAATCAACTTGTGCGGATACATATCAGGTGGTGCTAAGGAGTTATCGATGGATTTGTATGTTGTGGCAGCGCCCGGCAACAGATCTTGTATTTGAATATTAATGCTATTGACGCTCTCATTTTTAGGTGTCAGAATTGCTCGTTCACAAAACTTAGTTTGCAATTCTTTAATTGACTGTACCACTTTGCAAAAATCTGATGGAAATGAAATTATATTAGTTTCACGGTTTGTAGGAAATTTACCATCACCAATGCACAACAGTTGATTAGCAAAATGTTGTGCAGACATGTCTCTAAGTAAGTGAACTCGCATATTAGTGGCTAGTCCCATTTTATGAAGGTACATATCTCCAATGATGATGCTTTGAGGCATGGATTTAGTTCGTCTGCCGATGATCTACGGCGATCACTTAACAATTGTAAGCTTTACAATAATCGTATAGATATCTTGTGTTCATAACAAGCCGTAGGAGCACTTATATACAGTTAAATACAATTGTTTGTAATTTTATTTAAATTCCATAGCTATGCCTATAAATTATATGTTTTCATGAAATTTTAAACTGGAATTTCTTACAATTAGTTATGAAATGTCAGTTTGATAGAGACATAGAGAATTAACATGCAAATACAGAAATATTATGATTACTTCTGAACAGTACATTTTAGAACAAAAGTGTAAAGTTGTTCAGAATTGAAAACTGCATAATATGGTGTTATATTCAGTGCTCAAATATTTTTTTCAAGTAAATCAAATTTAAAATAATACATTTTGATGCCGGACCAGGAGGTCATGGAGCAAAAATTACAGTAATTTAAATGAAAGAAGTCTCATGAAGGGCATCTGTATCATATACGAATAAACGTATAGTTATATATTTATCTCTCTCATTTCAATTTACAAACAGCACGCGCGACAAAGACGGATATAATGCGTTTGTCTTTAGATTATCCGAACAATATTACGACAAGCATAACAAAATGAGACTCGTTATACTCAATACTATTACAATAACGTACGTCGATTTCTTATTTCCTACACTAGTTGCTGCATTTTCTTTTGTTTTCGTTGTTGTACATTCGAAATGTGAGACACAAATAATTAACATAATGAACTGTCAAAGCATCGTATTTCTGTTGTTCGCGGTACTATGCCGACTATTCACCGAAAACTTTAGATCTGGTATATACTAATGCATACATAATTCTTCTTTTGAATATTGTTTTCTACATATCTACTTTTTTTTAAGAACCAAACATGATATATAAAAAGTCTCGTTTTGCGTATGTTTTTTTTACGTAAAAATAGCTTTAAAATTGCAGTAAGTAATGCATTTTTGCATAATTTTCTTACCGGAGGAGGACACCCGGACCCCCCTCCCTCATAGGGGTATAATTACATTCCTCCGATCAATATTTCAATCCATTGCATATACAGTGGATATCGTTTATAACGACATCTGATATAACGACATATCGGTTTTTGCGACGACATTTCAAAGTCCCGGCCAGAAACTATACTCTTTATACGTGAGGCTTATCGCTTATAACGACATCGGATATTACGACGATACTAATATAACGACGAAAAATGGCTTGAAATTTGGATAAAATTATCTTTTATAACGACGGATCGCATTGCGTAGTAGTACCGAATTGACTCCGGGAATTACTGAGTTGCGAAAAGGCAGGGCGAATCGCAACAGACGTATTCATTCAGTGGTTAACTACGAATTGAAGGTATGTCATCGATGTCGGTATGGCGAAACGAAAAACAACGAAGTGGAAATGGACGAAACAACCGAGTTGCAAACACCTACTATAAAGGATGCATTTTCAGCAGTTGTTGAAACAATTCAGCATTTTTTCATGTTTCATCAAAATTTAAAAGAAGCTAAAACAGATTTTGCATTGCTACATTTGGAAAAGATTATTCAAAGAAACTTTTCAGAAAACAAAAAATCACAAAAACAAACCAAAATGACAGATTTTTTTGTTAAAATTTAAATACTTATGTATGTATACATACGTATGTAAAATTATGTGTAAAGTTGTTTGTAAAATAAGTTGGATTGTTTTTTTTTTTGTTTTGTAACACTTGAATATTGTTTTTGTTGCTTAAGCTTCTTACACTCATGTAAATGTACTCTTTTCTAGCATATATATAATGTATTTTTTAACATATGTCGGTATTTATGTTTGGATATAGCGACCTACTGTTATAGCGACCGAATTTCGTTGGTCCGTTCAACGTCGTTATAAACGATATCTACTGTATGTATACTGTATATACATGACCCAAGTTTGAATGCTCACCGTTGGGATCTCCGAAGCCAAAAAAGATACATAATAGTCGGTTAAATTAGACAAAAGTTGCACATTTATGGGCTGATGTTGATGACGATTTCATATTTTGAAAATTTTGCATAGCTCACTAGATAATGAGAAAAATGTGATTTTGTTAAATTTTTCTTTTTCTTTGTAAGTCCGAGGGTATTGAAAATATGTATTGAAAAAAGCTTCAAATAAATATTTGAGTATACCTAATAATGTCTTTGCTTGAAAATGTATCTTTCGTCTGTATGTATGTAATGCACAATTAAAGATGTAAGTTTTAATAAAATGCTTTTTTACACACGATTTGTTGTGTATTTTAATTTGTATTACGACATGCAATGAAATGGTTATTATTTGTTGGAGAAACGCTTGCCGCAGTTTTTTTTAAACTCCGCGCGCCTACTATGTCTCAATTTCGTTGCTAGCTGACATTGTTGTTTACTTTTGTTTTTATTTATATATAGCAACAAAATAAAATATTATGTTGTGTTTTTATAAATCGATAATTCAAATGTGTTATATACTTATATAGTAAATAAAAGTGTATTAATTCATCAGGTTATGGGCCCAGACTCGTGTGGGCTGCATTAGTGAGTTGTGTTTTCTCTTTCTCTGTTCAAAAATAAACTGTGTGTTGTGATACAACATGACGCAAGATAGCATGAAACAGAAAATCACATTGTTGAACGGTGGAAATTACATTTTTTGGAAGACGAAAATAAAAGCAGTGCTTATTCGTGACGATTTGTGGGAAATTGTCAGTGAGCCAAAGCCGGAAAATACCAGCAACGAATGGAAGAAGAAAAATAACAAAGCCATGGCTTGTATCACGCTAAGTGTTGAAGATGGTCAACTTATACATTTTGCACATTTGAATGACGCATACGATGCGTGGCAGGCTTTGTCCAAGAAGTACGAAAGGTCGACATTTGGCAGTAGGTTATATTTGAGACGAAAACTGTACGGAATACAATATCGTGGTGGACCAATGAGCAGTCACATCGACGCCATAATGGAAGTGGTCGGTTTGCTGCGAGGATCAGGCAAAGCTCTCGAAGACGAAGAGGTCGTAGCAGTTTTACTGGTTAGTCTCCCAGAATCGTACTCTGGACTTGTCACGGCACTCGAGGGACGTGACGAAGCAGATTTGACGGTGGAATATGTGACAGGAAAAATACTCGACGAATACCAAAGGCGCACCGAAGCTAGTGAATCGGGAAATGGTGATACACAAGTGGCACTGCAGTTAAAGGCAACAGGATCGAACAAGGTTAGTCACGATCTTAGAAATAAAGTCTCAAAAGGTAATAAAGTAAATAAAAGCCACAAGGAGACTCGGATATGTTATTATTGTCAAAAACCAGGCCATTTAAAGGCAGATTGTTACCGATTTAAAAGAGCTCAAGATCAACAAAAATCAGCTGGTGCAGAATCCGCTAAATCTTCGTCCGAGGTTAAAATTAGCAAAAGTGAGAGCTATACAACATTTAAGGCACAGGATCAGACACGCACCGCTAGTGTCCAGGGATGGTGCGTAGATTCTGGGGCGACAAGTCACATGACAAATGACCGAAAGTTTTTCACGTCGATTCGTGACACAACCGCTACAGTTTATCTCGCTGATGGTTCATCGGTGCCAGCAGCAGGTGTAGGAGAAGGCCAAATTTACTGCAATTTAGCAGAAGGACGCAGACAAATACATTTGAAAAATGTACTGTACATTCCACAGTTGGATGATGGTCTCCTTTCAGTGAAACGCATAACAGAGCAGGGTCACCGAGTAATTTTCGAGAAGGATATATGTAGTATTTATAAGGATCAGAAGATCATCGCAGAAGCAAGAAGCGATGGAAATTTATTTCGACTCGAAACTATAACGCCCACGCAGTTCGTTCAAATGGCGAGAGAAGCGGCGTGTTTACATCAGTGGCATCGGCGATTAGGTCACAGAGATTCATCTGCAATTAAACAATTGATTAACAAGGACTTGGCCACGGGAATACAAGTATCGAAATGCTCGGAAGAAGTAGTATGCGAAAACTGCCTGAAAGGGAAATTAACACAGTCTAAATTTGTAGAAAGTAGTCGAAGAGAGAGCGAACCAATGAGGCTCATTCATTCTGATTTGTGCGGGCCGATGCAAACTTCGACGCCGAGCGGGAACAGATATTTTCTGACTTTAATCGATGACTACTCACGTTTTACAGTGGTTCGACTAGTCAAGTCCAAAGATCAGGTGGCCGGCGTTGTTCGAGAGTACATCGCACAGATGTCAACGAGATTTAATAAGAAGCCCACAGCCATTCGCACAGACAATGGTAAGGAGTATATCTCTCAGGAGCTGACGAATTTCTTAAAGAAAGAGGGTATACAGCATCAGCTTACCGTCCCTTATACTCCACAACAAAATGGTGTGGCGGAGAGGAAGAATAGGTCACTAACCGAATCTGCAAAATGTATGTTACTAGACGCCGGACTCCACAACCGTCTCTGGGGAGAAGCAATACTGACGGCAACGTATTTGCAAAATCGATTGACGAGTAGAAGTGTTGACAAAACTCCAGTTGAGCTATTTACAGGTGTAAAGCCCGATCTAAGCCACATTAGAGTTTTTGGTTCAAAAGTTTTTTCGCTCATACCCAAACAAAAACGAAGAAAGTGGGACGACAAGGCAGAAGAAGGTGTTTTGGTTGGATATGATGGTAATACCAAAGGATATAGAATTTTGGATCCCATGACAAACAAAGTTTGGATCAGCAGATCAGTGCGCATCATCGAAAGAGATAGCAAACACCCAATTCCGGCAGATAGTACGTTGACAGAAGGGGTTGACAATTCAAGTTCTGCAGTTTCAGTGGAAGATGTTCCAATCGAGATACGTGTTGCTGACGAAGATGCGCAGAATACCAGAGATGGAGAAGAAGCAGAATGGAGTCCAGAAGAGCAGCATGGCAGTGCACCAGAGACTACAGAAGTACCACAAATTAGAATATCGAATCGAAGTAACAAGAATGTACCTCCAGTGAGACTGACGTACAAGGTGCAAGCGAACCATGTGAGAGAGCCGACGTCGTGGAACGAATTGCTGAAGATGACACATCGTGAACAAAATTTGTGGATTGCTGCGGCAAAAGAGGAAATGTTATCCCTGAAAAAACACCGGGTATGGGAATTAACAGAACTTCCACCAGGAAAGAAATCCATTTCATGCAAGTGGGTGTTCAAGGCGAAGTCGGATGGCGATGGTCATGTCCACACTTACAAGGCTCGTTTAGTAGCCAGAGGGTTTTCACAATGATACGGAGAAGATTACGATGAAACGTTCGCACCAGTCGTAAAACATGAGACTATTCGAATTTTATTCACCGTAGCTGCACAGAGAAATCTTCATGTTAGACACCTAGATGTTAGAAGCGCATATCTCAATGGTGAGCTGACTGACGATATATATATGGAGCAACCACAGGGTTTCGAGGAACCGGGCCAGGAAAACAAGGTGCTGAAATTGCGGAAAAGTCTGTACGGTTTGAAACAATCTGCGCGCGTCTGGAATCAGAGAGCAAAAGAGGTATTCTTAGAGCTAGGATTTCAACAGGGAAATGCAGATCAATGTCTCTACTTGCGGAAGGAGGACGATGGAAGTTTCACTTACGTCCTGTTGTACGTAGACGATCTTCTGGTAGCTGGTCAATCTGAAAAACTGACTGAGAAAGTAAGCAGAGAATTTCAGAATTATTTTGACATCAAGGATTTGGGTCTCGTACGGCATTATTTAGGGATTCAAGTCGAACGTAAAAAGGATGGATCATTTTTGCTTAATCAAAGAGCAAAAATCACGAAGATGTTGGAAAACTACGGTTTAACAGAACCAAAACCTGCAGCTACTCCAATGGAAACTGGTTTTATGTCTGCAGAAACGACCGACAGTACCGAGTTAAGAAACAACACGTCGTACAGAAAAGCAATAGGATCATTGCTGTATATCGCTACAGTGTCTAGACCAGACATTGCCGTTGCAGTTAGCCTACTCAGTCGTCGTGTGGAAAAGCCTACCCAAAATGACTGGAACGCTGTAAAGCGAGTGATGCGTTATCTCGCGTCCACAGTTGATAAGAAACTTCGTTTATCTTCGAACGGAAGTTTGAAGTTAAAATGTTTCGTTGATGCAGACTGGGCTGGGGACAAGACTGATCGAAAATCAACAAGTGGCTACGTTTTCTTGCTTGGGGACGGAGCAGTAGCTTGGTCAAGTCGTAAACAAGCATCAGTTGCGATGTCTTCCACCGAGACCGAATACATCGCTGCGTCATTTGCTAGTCGAGAGTTGTTGTGGATCAGACAGCTCCTTGTGGATATGTGCATACCAGTTGATTGCCCAACAACAATGTATGAAGATAACCAAGGGTGCATTCGACTGATTGAGTCGAGTAGTTCCGGGGCTCGAACTAAACATATCGATATATGTTATCATCAACTTCGAGATCTGCGTGAAAAGGGGATTATTGATGTGCTGTACTGCCCATCAAGCGACATGTTAGCTGATCTATTCACGAAGCCGCTAGCAAAGGAGCCGTTCCTAAGGATATTGGATCTACTAGGATTTCAATGATTTAAAAACCTGCAACAGCGAGAAGGGGTGTTGGAGAAACGCTTGCCGCAGTTTTTTTTAAACTCCGCGCGCCTACTATGTCTCAATTTCGTTGCTAGCTGACATTGTTGTTTACTTTTGTTTTTATTTATATATAGCAACAAAATAAAATATTATGTTGTGTTTTTATAAATCGATAATTCAAATGTGTTATATACTTATATAGTAAATAAAAGTGTATTAATTCATCATTATTTTATATTAATGCACATATGTAAGTTCACTCAGGCTACGTAAATATATAATGTATAATTTTATGTACAAACGTAAATGAAAAGACAATAGTTTCGAAATATGTTAGGTTAAGTACGCGGCAATGTACAAATATATGTATTTGATCAAGACTAGGTATTGTCATTATTGTTTAATTGTCTGTTGCTATAGGCAACGGTCACTACATGCACTTGTCATTCACGTTGCCTAGGATACATACACATTACAAACAAGACAAAACTACTTCTGTATATTTATGTTACATAAATTATTTATAACAATATCAATAGTGAAGTAATGTAATGTCGGTACTTATATAAATGTTGTATATACAACCTCCACGTCAGTCTATACCGAACTGTCGACAGATTTCTACAAAGTTTAACTTATAACAGCAGGAAAATGTTCAAGTTTAGAGATGCAGTGCAATGTGTAAAAAATCGTTTAAAAATTAACAACGTATACGATTGTGCCAGGCCGTTACTAGTACTTACAGGATTATTCGGTGTAGGGGGAACTAGGATCTGTCATGGGGACGATGTTTACACTCTGCGGAATAGTAAATTCAGTTTGCTTGTATTTACATTTATATTACTGGTTTACTCACCATATTTTCTGTTTATTGTAACATTGAGGCTCTTCGCTGACGTTGATCCCTCAAAACGGTTAACGCAAAACATGGCTGCAATAATGTATTTTTTAACATATTTTCTAACTCTGTCAGCTGTTGGTATTGGTTGCATAGTGACACATGTCTACTGTAAACGTGTAAGTATAAGTTACTTGCAGCCTCCGGGTTACTCAGCCGAGGTTTAATTCAAGTATCATTGATTCTAGAATTTCAACCTCGGCTGAGCAAGCCTACGGTCATAAGCATACAGAATGACCCAAGTTTGAATGTTCACAATAGAATATAATTAAGAATAAGTTGATAATAGAATATAGAATCTATAAGATTAGCAAATAAATAATCAGATTATCTGTGTAATAGTTTCAAAGGTGACAGGACGAAGTTTCAAACTTGGATCATTCTGTATATGTAGTATGGTCCATATATAATTAGAGAGCTCATCACTTGCTACATGTATTTAATAATCATTTCAGTTAGACACAATGTTCCAAATAATAAACAGTATAGACAACGAATTGGAGCAAGCGAATATCAGAGTGAAACATTGGAAAATTACTCTGAAAGTCACGACGCTCACATTGATCACTGTTAATTATTCTGAATTATTAACAATTATAGGGGATATTATAGGAACTCCCGGAGATGTGATAATGTTTACGATAATGGTAATTGTGCTAACGTTCTCGCTTCATTTGTGGTATATGTGGACAATATTATTCCTGTTAATATTTTACGAGAGATTTGTGTGTCTCAATAAATTACTTCAAGAAAATGGTACATCATATATACATACTCTGACTTATAAAGTTTCTAATTTTCATTTAAACTTTGTAGCAACAACAACAAATATCCAGGTTGTTGGAGAGAGGAATACACGTGAGAACTATACTCTGCGACGCATAACGCTTGCAAGACAAGTGCATGAGCAACTCATAGAAGTTGTTCAATTGTTCTCGGACTCATGGAGATACGTAATTATTGGTTTGGCAACTATCCCGATTATAGATTCGATATACCGCCTACTATTTCTTATTACACACCCAACGTATAATTTATTGGTCGGTCACTCAATATTTATCCAAATTATCAGAAGTGTCATAATGATTAGTATTTGCCAGGCGAACAAAACCGAAGTAAGATATTGCATAACGCGTCACAATGTACAATGGACAATGACTGTATGTTCTTTCATTCAAAATGATTTTTGTTTATAGCGTCGGGTTCTGACGACAAGGCTCAAGACATCTCGTCGCATTTGAAACAGTGGAGGTCTGTGTTTCATCTCTATACTAGTGCCCTTCGGCAAACGTTGATGGGGTGGTCGGACAGTATCGTCAGCGTCACGTTTTGGAGCACCAACAATAGTTAATAATTATCCTAATATTTTCTAATATATATTCATTAATGTTTGTGAATATGTTATAGATAATAATATACTCCTGTCAATTATGTTCTCCTCGATATACATTTAACCAATAGCATATCGGTTTTTTAAAATTTAACTAATTGTTTCAAATCACTATTAATAAGAATATTTGATTGATGAATAGGAAGCGATATGTGATATGTGCATGATTTTATTACTTTACACAATATCAGATATATATATATATATATATATATATATATATATATATATATATATATATATATATATATATATATATATATATATATATTACAATTGTAACGCGCTCTCTGATTGGTTAAAACTCTTTAAATAAATGACTAGTTACTAGTTACGAGAGTGTGTAAACTCCAAGCAAAACAGCTGTCAAGTAGAAGTAGTGACAATTGTGTTTTAAGGTAATAAATAGCATTTTCAAATCATTGAAATGTTATATGTATAACTAAATTTCGTGCATTAGTGTGTTAGAAATTAAGAAAACATACTATGACCTTTATTTTTGTTTTGGTTATGTGCACAAGAAATGTAATGTAAATAAATAATATTTCTAATTAAATTGAAATTGTATTGCACATCACAAACATTTATAAATATTTAATGTGATTAATAAATATATAAATATGTATATGTACACACGTATGTGCAAACAAAAGAAGATCAATGCATGTATTAGTTAGTATATACGTGATATAAAGTTTTCGGTGAATAGTCGACTTAGCAACGGTAACAACAGAAATACGATGTTTTTGACAGTTAATAATGTTGACATTTGTGTCTCATATTTTGAATGTTCAACAACGATTTATATGATAATAAAATAATAAAAGTGATTTATTATAACTGTGTTTGTGTCAGTACATAACATTGGTATTAATTAGTGTTATTCCCTATCTCATTGCAAAGAATGTGTGCAGTTCTGACAAGGAGACATTGTCACGACCGGAACACGGATTTGGCTGAAATTTTTTTTAGTAGTAGGTGGACACTAGTAGTGATTTGTGGTAAAGTAATAGCGCGCAACGTTTTGTCCTTTTCGAGAAAAAGGGCTTTAAAAATATAGCAGTGTTTATATAGCTGTTTAAAAGAAGCACTGACAGTTGGTGCAGCGTTGCCGAGTGGATAACGTCCTTATCTGCCACGCGATTGGTCTGAGTTCGATTCCCGCCTAGGTTGTTTTTATTTTTATTTTTTAATTATGAATAATCATTGAAAAACTACATATAATAATAATAAATTTATTTTATTTTCATTGATCAGTCTCGTCGTTCTGTGGAGTTTTTTAGTAGCTTTTGGAATGGCAATCGTCACAAAAACGATGGAAGCAGAATTTTATATGGAATAGAATTATCACTATGAAGAAACATCCTGTCATTGAATAATATTATTTATATCTACTGTATTTATATTTATTTGTATTTATATTTATAACTTGGATGTGTTTATACATGAAAACTAGAGGGTAGTTATGTTCAACATAAAAATGTACACTCATATGCAACTCGAAACAAAAATGATATACATAGTTTCTGCTACTCATAGGACAAACTTGTTTGAAAACAGTCCTCATTATTTTGGAGGTATTATATACAACAAGTTGCCTCAAAATATGAAGCAAAATCCAAATATAAACATGTTTAAATATGAACTAACAAAAATTGTTTTTACTTCGTAAATGTATTTCTGAATTTGTAATAACTTTACGTAAAATACTTTTTGTCCTTCCTTATAATAAATGTATTGATGGTATTGGGCAAATATATTATTATTATCATTATTAATACAAGTGCAAAGAAGTTTCGTTTATAGAGTGAGCCAAGTTCGCAGTAAGATTCTGCTTAAAAAAACTCCACAGAACGACGAGACTCATCAATGAAAATAAAATAAATTTATTATTATTATATGTAGTTTTTCAATGATTATTCATAATTAAAAAATAAAAATAAAAACAACTTAGGCGGGAATCGAACTCAGACTAATCGCGTGGCAGATAAGGACGTTATCCACTCGGCAACGCTGCACCAACTGTCAGTGCTTCTTTTAAACAGCCATATAAACGCTGCTACATTTTTAAAGCCCTTTTTCTCGAAAAGGACAAAACGTTGCGCGCTATTACTTTACCACAAATCACTACTAGTGTCCACCTACTACTAAAAAAAATTTCAGCCAAATCCGTGTTCCGGTCGTGACAATGTCTCCTTGTGAGATGTAATAAGTATGCTTTGCTATATGACCATTAACAAAGTACAGGGCCGGCCCATAAAATTGACGGGGTCAACTTACGAACCCCCCTGCTTTTCACATGAACAGTTCTATTTTGCATGTTCTAGGGTCAGTTCGTCAAATAACGTATTTTTATTAGCACCAACTGGCAAGACATGTAAATTGTGCACAACTTATATCTTGATATTAAAAATGTTCTACCGTACGAAGTACGGGGTAGATCGCTAGTTATAAATAAAGTAATTATCTAAATAAGGTGTATTCTTTTTTACCTAAGCTGGCTTAATTGCTCGGTTATTTCACAGTGGCTTAGTTATTTGCGTGTTCTTTTTACAAGTCGTAGCTCAGTTTATCTAAGTTTATCAACCTCCCCCTTACCGATGACGCACTATCCGCAACACAGGCTTAGAAGAGCGATGCGGCATTTGTACATGCGATAGTTTGATATAAAGAGTAATAGTGAGGTTATTTTCAA
Source organism: Carabus problematicus (assembly GCA_963422195.1). Classification (NCBI taxonomy): domain Eukaryota; kingdom Metazoa; phylum Arthropoda; class Insecta; order Coleoptera; family Carabidae; genus Carabus; species Carabus problematicus. The sequence continues at coordinate 9,574,007 of OY728585.1, read as the reverse complement.
GTTATTTTTGTTGTTTTTTGTTTAAAAATTGATAATTTCAAATATGCAAACGATGCCACTATTATAATTATGAACGAAAACGTAGTAAACGCATTAGCTTTGTAAAAAAATACTTTTTATAAATAAATACATAGTATAAATAGGTGACCATTTAATGATACGATGGTATTATTTAATATGCAATATAACCACAGTGTAAAATTACTACTTAGCTAATTTGTATTTCTAACATGCCAGTGAACTAACTGAGAAAAATAAAAAATCTTGTTCTTTTTACATACAGTCAACTCAGCTTAGCCTGGCTTAGCTTAGTTCTTAACTCAGTCAGCCAAATTGTAAAAAGAATACACCTATTGTTCGTGTATAGTAAGTATATTTGAATAATAAATTGATTCATGACAGTGAAGTGATAATACTAAATTTACGGAACAGTGGTATTGAATAAACGTAATGTTGGTTATAAAAATTGTATATATTAGTATTTATTTTCAAATGCTAACTTTCGTTATTATACCGTTTTTTGCAATAAAAATTGCACTTGCATTATCACCCACCTTTCTCCAGGGAGTAGGGGGGGGGGGGGGGTAAACGGTGGCCGGCTAGTCGGTGTCGGCGAGGGTACGAACTGGCGTACGGCGTGGGTCAGGTAACGAGAGCTCGTGGTGGGCGCCACCGCCACGATACTTTGGACGGCGTAAAAGTATCGGAAAGTATCTTCACGGGATGTGTAAATGTTAGGAACGTAAATCGTCACTCGAACGTACATACATTAATCAACAAGCGTATTGAAGTTAAATTTGCCGGAGCATATATTGTGCCACAAGACTGGAGAAAACATATACGTAGATCTCGTAGATTTGCCACAAGATAAATAGCAAAGTAAATGGGAGCGGGCCGTTGACAAAGACAGTCAGGGAAAGGTTCGAGCACGAAAATTAGTCTGATGTAGGATGGCTAACCTGGTCCTGTCGGCACGTAATGAAATAATTACGTATCGTTCCCAAATTGTCCGTGCCAAGGGTACACCAGACCAATACGTAAACAAGTAAATATTATAACAGAAAATGTTCAACAATGCTTAAATTAATCTTACAAACTAGTAATAGAGTGTGGGCCAGTCAGTGGTAGCCTGGCGTGTGTCAGTACAGGAAAAACATAGAAAGGTGCAGGTGGGCTAACCCGGGCCTGTCTTCGTGTGAGCCAAATGACTTGACACATCCACGCTAACACTGCGCGGTGGTACACTCGACAGAGGGAGGAGATATTAACAATATTGTCAGAACAGTTAAATTGATAATAATTAAAGAAACTAAGTTAAATTCATAAATTTACAAAAACAAGCGTTAATAGAACTACAAGGGCAATGTTCGAAATACAAATTAAGTGTCACAGTTGAGTATGAGTGGTCACCACAGCGTGATGGTTGTCGGTTCACGAACGGCACTAATTGAAGTAGATATGATGAAGGGGGGGGGGGGGGAGTTATATTCGGTGAGTAGTCGAAGATGGTCGAAATGACTCGATCGTCTTCTGAGCGGACCACGCCCGGAAGGGCGAGATGGAACGAGTCAACAATACAAGCAGGTTGTCGCTAGTTAGTACGTAACGTGGTCGAGAACAAAGAAATGTTACTTAGCTACAGGTGTTGAGCTGGTTGTTAGGGTGTGGTTCACCAAGTCCTCCACGGCGGGAGCGGGTATTTCGCCTGGCGGTAGTCTTCCAGCTTCCAGCGAGGTAGTTCCCAAGCGAAACACGGTATGGCAAGGTGTGGGTAGATGGCTCACGAAAATCCTCCGACTCACTCGGAGTACACAGAGGTTACTCGTCCGGTACTAAACTCGACGATAAATTGAGAGTAACCCTCTGTGTTACCACACTACACTTTTCCTCTCTCACAACACTAACACTCACTCACTCGTCTGATTACTTAGCAACTGCCCTACGTCAAGTCAGATTGACGATCTCCAAACGACTCTCTCTGTTCTTGTTCGTGCACAACTTGGTCATAATTATTCTGCCAAACTTAATTGCACACCCGCCTACCTGTCGTTATACATCGATATATGGCGCTATCTATTTCCAGTCTTGTCTTACAATATATGGCAGTAAATATAGAAAAAAAACCGTGACAGCATATGTGAAGTAATATCGTTTGATTCCCGGCTCATTACGGCAAAGTGACATTTGCTCATAATTATTGAAATATACCATATTTTGTCTGAAAAACACTTTAAAATGTATTTACTGTTATTTATTTTCGTTTAATTACTATTAAACGATATACAAATTTGTATTTCTAAGAAAAAAAAAAACGAGTGATGTGTAGCGCTTCAATCTCGGATTAATTCGCGGTCAATCTTGGATTGTTTGAAATCGAGAATTAATCCTCGATTCACGGATTTTTCTGGCCAAGCAACCTATTAATTCAACCGGGCAATCTAATATCCGAAAATTCACTATATGCGAGTTCCCTTTATGCGAATTGATTAACATTAGATGGTATGTTTTCAGTCGGGACTCGGAGATTCGTTCATTATAAGCGAGTTTCCACAATATGCGTGTTCACTATAAGTGGATTCCATTGTACATTATATAATCCACGGTAATGTTGGGGAGAATTGGCGCGCATAATACAAATTAGCGGATGAACAAAGTATACATAGTGTGACGGAAGCGGTGAAAAAAGAGGTTGCTGTGAAATGAACATCGTGAAAAACAAAAGAGTGCGTTGTGTTTTTGTTATTATTGAAAAATAAATAATCTGACAGCCGTTTTTGATAGCATCTAAACAGTGTATATTAATTACTGAATAATATTAGCTATTTCTTATATACTTCACCCAAATAAATAAACGTTACAATTGGTGTCAGGTGTGAGGTAAATAAACTGTGAAGTGTAAATAAAATAAAAATAAAAAATGGCTACTAAAGAAATGAAACTAAGTGAATTAAAAGTAAGTGATCTCAGGAAAGAACTGGAAGAACGAGAATTAGAAACGACAGGATTAAAAACCGTTCTACAATCTCGACTGAGTCAAACCTTAATTGATGCTGGGAAAAATCCGGAAGATTACTTATTCGAAATTCCGTGTGGCGTATCCGACATTGGTAAATTTATAGAGGAAAATTCCAGAAGTTTAGAACAAAAGTTAATGGAAAGTTCTAAAATTTTGAAGGAAGAATTAATAGAAAATTCTAAAAATCTAGAGACTAAACTAGAAGAAAATTCAAGAATTTTTAAAGAAGAATTGACAGCAAAATTACAAGAAAATTCTAAAATGTTCAGAGAAGAACTGGAGGAAAATTCTAGAAAAACCGAAGTAGATCTGAGTAACTTGAAAAAGGAATATGACAAGAAGTTAGAAGAATTACAAGAGAAGTTCATTAGGGACACATCGTCGTCAATGTCAAATTCCGATGTTGTTAAAGCAGGTCTAATAGAAGAAAAGAAAGTAGCAAGAGCTGATACTAGTTCAACAATGCATATCAAAACACCGGTATTTGATGGAAAATCGTCGTGGCCGAATTATTTGAAACAGTTTGAAGCGGCTGCGAAAGCACATAACTGGACGCCCACGGAGAAGGCTACAGCGTTGACTGTATCATTGCGCGGAGAAGCTATCAACATCTTACAAACGCTGAAGGACGATGAACAAGAGAACTACGACCAACTAATTAAGCGGTTGGATATGCGGTATGGCAATGCGCACCTAGAGCAGGTGTATCAGACGCAACTGAGGAACCGGTATCAGAGTTCGAAAGAAAAGCTCCAAGAATTTGAAGTCGACGTAGCGCGTTTGGTTCGTCTAGCACATCCTACTGCTCCTGACAGCGTTTTAGAGTGCTTGGCCACTCAAACATTCATCTATGGAGTTCGAGATAGCGAAATTCAGCAAGCACTGCGATTGGCTCGCCCTAAAACTTTAGGTGACGCACTCTCATATGCTTTAGACCATGAAGCTGCGAAACAAGCGTCGCGTAATCAATCACAAGTGCGAAATATTGATGCTGAGAGAAATGAAAACACTGACAATCTAGACGAGAGGGTACGACGAATTGTAAGTGAAGTGTTCCCTGAAAAAAAGAAACTCCGCTGTTGGAATTGTGGTGAACTGGGTCATCCACAGAGACTTTGCAGAAAACTACAAATGAAAACGGAAGCAAGAAAAGAAGAAAAGGTGTCGGAACACTAAGTCGGGTTGATGCAAAGGGGCAATCGTCGACCCGTAATCTAGTAGCCCCACAATCTATCAGTTATGTCGCATCCCTCCATCATCAAACCAACAGCATCTACGTTGATGGACGACCACTGAAAATGTTACTGGATACGGGTGCGACAAAGACTATAGTTAGACCCGATTTAGTAAAGAACACAGGCAAGACGCATCTTCAACCAACAAAGTGGCGATTACGCACAGCGACTGGGGAACAAACTATCGCATTAGGAGAAATGGATATGACGATTACTATCGGTAACACCTCCATTAAACATCGTGTGCTGGTAGCTGAGGTTGAAGATGAATTAATACTCGGTGTGGACGTAATGACAAGACATGGTTTTAAACTTGACCTGGAGAAGGGAGTGATGAAGGTCGACGAAGAAGAACTCGTATTGAACCAACGAGACGACAAGGCTGTGCGCGTACTAATGGCCGATGACGTTACCCTCCCAGAACGAAGTGAAACTATTGTGGAGGCACGATTAGAAGGCAGCTTCTCTGAGGGGATGATTGTTATGCTTGAGCCCAAGAACGATGATATGAAAACTGGTACTTGAATTGTTGTCGGAAAATCCCTGATAAAAGCCAGCCAGTTAATACCAGTTCGCATAAAGAACGTAAATTTTTATCCTATAGTTATTAAAAGAGGAACAATTGTAGGAGAATGCTTGGCAGTATCCTCCATTATTCGAACTGTAAAGGCCAAGGAAAACATATCTGAGGGAATTCCAGACACGCTAATCAATCAAATATCAACATCGTATCAAGAATTGACTGCCGACCAAAGAACCAAGGCAAAGAACTTGATGGGAAAGTTTCAAGATGTGTTCCAATTCGACGAGAAATCCAAGGGCAGAACTAATGTAGTTCATCATAAAATAGACACCGGAGATGCAAGACCTATCCGCCAACCAGCAAGAAGATTGCCATTGGCGAAGCGTGAGGAAGCTGAAAGAATTATTGAGGACATGAAGATGGAAGGTGTGATCGAACCTTCGAGTAGTCCATGGGCTTCACCAGTGGTGTTAGTGAAGAAGAAGGATGGGTCTACACGATTTTGCGTCGATTATCGTCAACTTAACAACGTGACGAAGAAGGATAGCTATCCACTACCTCGAATAGACGATACACTGGACACTTTGGCTGGATCAAAGATTTTCTCCACTCTACATCTGAAGAGCGGATACTGGCAAGTCGATCTAGATCTAAAAGATAAGGAAAAGACCGCCTTCACCATCGTTACCGGACTCTGGCAATTCACCGTAATGCCATTCGGGCTCTGCAATGCCCCTGCAACGTTTGAACGACTCATGGAAACAGTATTGGCTGGACTACCTTGGAAAACCTGTCTAGTTTATCTTGACGATATAATTGTGGTTGGAAAGACGTTCGAGGACTACATGAAGAATTTAGAAGAGGTTTTTCAAAGATTGAGAAAGGCTAACCTGAAGCTCAGTCCAAAGAAGTGTCACCTATTCCAAAGGCAAGTTCATTACCTTGGACACGTGGTTTCTGATAAGGGCATTGCAGTTGATCCGGAGAAAGTAAGGACTGTCAGAGACTGGCCAGTACCTAGAGACAAACACGAACTGAAGAGTTTCCTTGGTTTATGTACTTATTATCGACGATATGTACCCGGATTTGCCAACATAGCCAAGCCACTGACAAAGCTTACCGAAGAAGGAAGAAAATATATCTGGGAAATAGACTGCAAAGTTGCATTTAAAAAACTAAAACATTCGCTGATAAGCGCACCTATCCTGAGTTATCCTTTACCTAAAGGAGAGTTTATACTAGACACAGATGCCAGCAATGTTGGAATTGGAGGCGTCCTTTCCCAGAAACAAGCCGGACATGAGAAGGTTATTGCCTACTTCAGTAAGACCTTGTCAAAACCGGAGAGTAATTATTGCGTCACCAGAAAAGAACTTTTGGCAGTCGTGAAATCCGTGGAGCATTTCTACAAATATTTGTATGGAAGAAGATTCTTCATAAGGACTGACCACGCCGCTTTAAAATGGCTGCTACAATTCAAGAATCTTGAAGGTCAGGTGGCCAGGTGGATAGAAAGACTACAGGAATACGATTTCAAAATCGAACATAGACCAGGTACCAGCCATCGTAATACCGACGCATTGTCCAGAAGGCCATGCCATAATGAATGCAAAGATTGTAGTCGACTGGAAGAGAAACATTTCACCATCGCCAGGACAACAGTAGTCGATGATAGGTGGCAGCCCGAAGGAATACGTAAAGATCAAGAAAATGACCCGACTTTGAAAATTATATTGGAATGGAAAGCAAAAGAGAGCAGACCAGTATGGGAAGATGTCGCACACACTCACAGAGTGTAAAGTCGTACTGGGCGCAATGGAACTCCATGAAGATGATCTTCTAAAGCGTGTTGTAGAGAATGCTGATGGAACTGAGAAGAAAACTCAGTTGGTTATTCCGAAGAGTAGAGTATCAGACGTGCTGAAAAAGATCCATGATGGATCTGGAGGTCATTTTGGAGTAAATAAAACTGTTGAAAGATTGCGCCAGCGATTTTACTGGGTCAATTGCAAGGAAGACGTTAAAGACTGGTGCAAGAAGTGTGCGGGCCGCACAAACGACGAAGAGCTCCAATGCGTCAATACAACGTTGGTAGTCCATTCGAGCGCATTGCAATTGATGTGGCCGGACCATTCCCAGAAACCGATGACGGAAATAAATATATTGTGGTTGTCATGGACTATTTCACCAAGTAGGTTGAAGCCTATCCATTACCCAACCAGGAAGCCATCACGGTCGCTGAAATCTTGGTGAAGGAATGTATCTGCCGATTTGGGGTACCACGTGAACTTCACTCCGACCAAGGAAGAAATTTTGAGTCTGCCGTTTTCCAAAACACCTGCAACATATTAGGAATCAATAAAACGAGAACAACTGCATTACATCCGCAGTCCGACGGCATGGTTGAACGAATGAATAGGACGATCAACCGATATTTGTCGAAGGTAGTCTCCAACCACCAAAGAGAGTGGGACCGACATCTTCATCTGTTCTTAATCCGTGCACGAAACAACAGGGCAAACTCCTGCTAACATCCTATTCGGGCGTGAGTTGCGCCTACCATGCGATTTGGTGTTCGGCAGTAAACCTGAGGAAGACCTGGCTGGGGAAGATTACGTAACGGACTTAAGAAGGAGAATGGATGACATTCATGAACAAGTCCGTACGAACATTCAAGCTGCTAGTAGTCGAATGAAGGACCAGTATGACATCAGGGCTGAAAAAGGTGGATATCAACATGGGGACCTAGTGTGGCTTTACAATCCCCAAAGGCGTCGCGGTTTATCACCAAAACTACAAAAGAATTGGGAAGGTCCCTATGAGGTAGTTACAAGGATAAACGACGTGATATATAGAATTAGAAAAGCACCTACAGGGAAACCGAGAGTAATACACTTTAATCGGTTAGCTCCTTTCGCCGGTGACAATCATGAAGACAACCACGGGGTATCGGTTCGTCGAATCATGACTCAGGAACCAAATTTCGAAGCTTTCATGGAAGATTATTTCTTTGGTCACAAGGCGCGGTATGGCGTGACGAAAGAAAAACAACAAGACCTTTTTACCGTGTCTTCAGATTATTCCCTCGGCCACTGCGTAGCAGAAGATTTGAAGATGTCCCGCGGCATAGCTTCAGTATTTAAGACAAAATTTGGACGATTACATGAACTGGCCAACCAACGTCCATCCGTCGGGAAAACGCTGCGACTGAAGGATTGCAGCACGGAACATCAGCGGTACATTTACTATCTGGTTACAAAACCACGCTCGTACCAGAAGCCGTCATATTGCAGTCTTTGGAACTCGCTGTGTGACTTAAGGAACCATTTGCTAGAGAATGACATACTGAAGCTAGCAGTATCCAAATTAGGCTGCGGACTGGATGGTTTGGATTGGAGGATTGTTAGGAACATGTTAGAAGTCCTCTTCCGCTTTACCGGCGTTGAAATTCTCGTCTGCAGCTTTAACCCTGACGAATAGGAAGAAGAACCCAAACGGACCATCGACTGTTACTTCTTTAAGACATCGGAATGTACCAAGGGCAATACCTGCAGATTTCGTCATCCCGTACTGTTCCGGGACGAAACAGTCAAAAGAAGGGGGTAGTGTGACGGAAGCGGTGAAAAAAGAGGTTGCTGTGAAATGAACATCGTGAAAAACAAAAGAGTGCGTTGTGTTTTTGTTATTATTGAAAAATAAATAATCTGACAGCCGTTTTTGATAGCATCTAAACCGTGTATATTAATTACTGAATAATATTAGCTATTTCTTATATACTTCACCCAAATAAATAAACGTTACAATATACAAGCCCAAATATACTGGTATGAACTGTAAAACTGTACACTAAATAGAGGAATATAAATAAATGAACAACAAAAACTACGACTGTTTAGGAAAAGTAGTCTTTTATTGACTTGTGTTTCAATGACATAGCTTCTTTCTTCTTTATTGTTGCTCTCAATCTGCGTAACACCAATTTATCGGAAAGCAGAGTTGAGCCACGAAGCGGCGACAAGAGTCTAGTTTCCAGACATCTTCCATACACGATGTGTGTTTACGAATTAATATGACATGATACGAGCGTGCCTGTTCTTAGTTCGTAACGTTGTGCTAAACTTGTCTGCAATACATTTCCTATTAGTGCAATATATAGATTTGGCTACTTTACCCTACCCTACCTAATAATACACTACTCTAGTTAACCCTCCTCTAACCTACCCTACCCTACCTGTAATAATAATTAATGCAGTTCCAATATTTCCCCGATTCCGTAAATTTCAGACTTATATGATCGTGCGAGCTCGCGTACTGGGGGTTGTCTGGAAACTAGACTGTTGTAAAGCAGCGTTGAGTGTATTATTGAATTGAATATTACTGCCCCGAGATAATGTAATGTATTATTTTCAAGTAACTCCATAATTTTCGATAATAGTTTCACACACACTGTTACCCTCAATCGAGAAGGTGCATAAAAGTGAAGTAGAAAAATATCAAATGGATAATTATGAAAAAAATGCGGAACCCGTTATATTATTAATGATGGACACATGGAATTACATATATAGATTTCGACAAAAATTTTGTTACCGATGTATATTCCAGATTTTATTATGGAATCATACATCAGACAATTAGTGGTTTAATTAATATAAATGAGAGGCCATATAAATCTGTGATGTGCAGTAAAGATTTTTTACATTCATAGTCATGTGGAACAGAATCATATCAGTAAAAAATATAGATATCATTCAAGTTTCGAAACTTAAAAGTAATGTAGTAAAAAAAAATTAGCATTTATTAGTATTGATTTTTTTTTATTTGTCTGTGAAAATTACCTAATATTACAAGTCATTCCCTTCAAAGCGTGTGTGGATGTGTGTCTGTATGTTCTTAAAAACGAGCATAGACAGGATAATGAAACTTCACATTTAAAAGTTTATTGATTATACGAAGAGCTGATTAGATTTCTAACATAATCGCACAGCCGCAAGAGGAAGTTTACTGAACATCAAAATCGAACATTGCGAATTATTGGAGAAAATAAAAGAGATATGGAAAAAATTTTTAAATAAAAGTTATAGGAAACAATAATCTTAATAAAAAATGTTCTATGCATTTTTGTTCTATCTTTATCTAATTTTGAGTAAAATGTCTTTATATATTGGCATGCATAGTAGAAGCTCGATTTAGTGAATTCTCGATTGAGTGAACTACCCGATAGAGTAAACACTCAAATTTTATCATTGCGTCCCGATATAGTGTACAGCTGTAAACCCCGATACAGTAAACTATGGTATTTGCGATATTTCTCTGGGGGATCCCTCTAAATATGTGGATCTCATTTTGCTGCCTAAGTATGTAAACATTCGCATCTCAGATCAGTGGTAACTAATTGAGACGGAAGGAAATTTCAGTTTTACAATTTTTTTTTAATCTAAATGGCATGTAACCGAAAATGCTTTAATTTAAAACAAGAAATTGAATACTTCAATGTCTAGGTAAAGGAGAATGTGTGACCGTGGTTGCTAGTAGAATATTGCAGTTTGCTCGTGTTACATGATTTGAGACAAAAATTAGTACAAATTAACCTGAACAAAAAGTGTAAACAATCCAACATTACTTCATTTTTTTTTGCCTCTGCCATAAATAACCATTAATGTTTACCTTCCCATTACATAATACACGTATACATAATTCGTTAAAGTTGGCTGTATTAAAATTAATGATCTTGTTGTGATGATGGGAAACGTAAGCTAACAATTCTCTGTTAATTTGATGAATTATGTATGTGACATTAAAATCAATGTATGTTTTTTAGGTAAAAAAATCGCAACGAGCCAATGAAGAGCCTGTGGATACGTCGGTTATTACTCAAGGCGTTTCTTTGTGACGTCGAAGCGAACATTCTGTCCAGCGTGGGTCTCTTCTGAAGTTTATCTTTGAGTGTTTGAAAGTATTTCAAATCTTTATCTGTTTTATCAGGGTGACATCTTCTCAGATGATCCTGCAGCTTAGATGGTTTCATGGCGTCATTGCCCAAAACTTTGTTGCAAACAAGGCACATAGGCATTTGTTTGTCCGACAATGATGGAATGAAGCCAAACTTCAAATAATCAACACTGTACTGCCTACATTTCTTTTTAGATTCGGACATGGCATCAGTCATCTGTGGGCAAAATTAATCTATATAAATAAGACATAAAGTCCAGCAGCTGTATATTAAAAAATCAAAGTCAAATTTAAATCGTACGGTCTTAGATTTTATGGCAGGCATAGGCGTATAACTACGAGTACAAAACTAAAATTTAATAAAAAATAATGTACTTACTTTTCTCCGGCACTCTCAAACAAAATAACACTGATTCACTATAATTTGTGTGATAAACTACGAGTTTATATTTTTTTAAATATTTTCTTAGCACTTTCCTTTTCAAGATTCAGGAAACGAATAAACGTATTTGTCTCACATTCGTATTTATAGAGTGACGAATTGAACAAGTCAGTGCAAGTTCGCGAAGCTCTGAGCAAAGACATTAATAATTACAAAGATGTTTCTCTGAGACTGCGCGTGCGCTTGTAACAAGATGACACTGGTATAGGGTAACTCCGGGAGAGATGGATGGCGGGATAGATGGCTCAGTGCAATTATTTCCGAACCTAGATAGTAGATGACGCCAATGGTACTGTCATAGTGCAGTATGTGTGCCTACAAGTGTATGAAACAAAATTCGTGTCTGTACCTGCATTATTCCGTAAGTTATTCAAAATAATTGTTTTCTATATGCCCAAAAGTTTTCGTACTTAATACTGTCGTAACATGTAGGAAAATTTGATTGCGACCACAAAGCGAATGCCTACCCTTACATCCTACAACTTACACAATTTTATAAACATATATAATAAATTTTTTACTTCATAGGTACTTTTATAAATAATGTATATGTCTTTATATTATAAGATAGTATAATGTAAGTAAATAGGTACTATCAGTGTATGTTGAGATCCACTATCGTGGACCCCCATTTTCATTTCATGGACCCCCAATTTTATTTTTCGCTGGCGTAGACCCCTTGCAGGTTGTCATAGACCCCTGGGGGTCGATATAGACCACTTTGGGAATCACTGATCTAGAGGGTCGTGGTCAAATATGTGCCAATTTAAATTAAGTATAAGAAAGTCGTGTGGTGACCATACCAGATTTTTTTTATGTATATAAAGTATTAAACAACGTTACGCAATGAAAATTTTCGTAAAACTAAAGAAATCTCCTACCGAGACATTCCAAAGTTTAAACGAAACTTATGGTAATGGCACAAAACCTTCACGGAGAATCGGGAATAGAGCAGTCCAGAACACGTGGCCCGAGCAAAAAATGGTGAGGCACACATGACGTTTTGCCATAAGACTCAATGTTAATATTTGTGTAAAAATCTATTTATTGCGATGTCATCTGAGACAGAATAATTTTTTTCTGGTTTTATTGAACCTTCGGACAGGTATTTTATGGTAACAAAAAATAAAAAAAATTTAGAAGCTATAATGATTTTTTTTAATGAGTGGATGTTTCAAGTATGTAATCTTTGACGATTCTGAATTGTGTAGTTATAGTCAGTTATAGTCATCTTACTATAACTGACTATAACTGTAAATAACTAAATTTATAAAGTGTTAAAAAGACTAGTACAGTGTTATTGCATCAAGAACGATTACTAACAGTAATTATTTAGTGCAATTGGAACGTGAATATCCAGATGTTGCTGACCGGTACCGAAATAAAATACAGATAATAAGTAATATAGATCCTTTTACAGTGAAGAAAGAAAATTTGGATTATGGTATAGAAAGTTCACCTGCAGTATCAAATAGTGGCATAGTGTCATACTTGGTTCTGACTCACATGTTTTATACGAAAGTACAAATGAAGGCATTTAAAGGTTTAAATGCTTACAAGTATTTTGAAGCAGGATTCGTTAAAGTTGGCTGTATTAAAATTAATGATCTTGTCGTGATGATGGGAAACGTAAGTTAACAATTCTCTGTTAATTTGATGAATTATACAGTGCGAATAACGTAAGACAATACATTGGCGACTTTATTTTAGCTTTAATCAATTTGCCCATGTCAGTAACAATTGAAATTACAATGACGCTTGTTTTGGTAAATGTCACTGTGTTTTTAATATTTTGATACTAACATCTCACGAGTTTGCGTAATAATTAGTGCAAAAAATTTACATCACAGAAGAAAAGTTTAAAATGTACTCCTGGTATTTAGAAGGGGCGTCTTCGCGAGAAATTTCTGATTATTTCATTGAATTTCCGGGCAGGCCCATCACATGCCATCAAACGGTGGCATATTTAGTTATCACCCCCATGTGTGATTTTGGAAATGTACTGATACCAATTACAATTCCAATACTTGAAGTGTACTTTGAATCCAATAACATGTAATAGATTTAATAAAAAAATGGAAAAAACTCTGTATATGATTTAAATAAAAATAGTAGTCTGTGGACAAGTGTCTAATTTTACATTATTCAACCATAATAAATTGGAGTTTTTGGTAACATTAAGTAAATGCCCTATGTCTAATTTTAAATTATTCAACGAATTGATACTAGCATGGGCAAATTGATTAAAGCTAAAATAAAGTTACCAATGTATAGCCTTACATTATTCGCACTGTATGTGACACTAAAATCAATGTATGTTTTTTAGGTAAAAAAATCGCAACGAGCCAATGAAGAGCCTGTGGATACGTCGGTTATTACTCAAGGCGATGGCAGTGTTCGTACACACTGTACCTGTATGGCAGGAAATAGTGAAGTATGAAGTCATGTTGGGGCCATGCAGAATCTGCAACGAATATGTGAACTTGTAATAAGAATTTGTAAATACTGTTTATTTGTATTATCTGTATTAAAAAAAAAAATAATTTGTTTTAAAATGAGTGAAGAGTGAGTGAGATATGAGTGCAGTCGTAGGGTCCACTCATATCTCACTCATTGATAGTTCAAGTGGTTTGCGGGACAGGTTATTGCTAATTTATAACATTTTATTAATAATTTAATTGTTTTATATTAGATATTGATTACTATGTTGCAAATTTTAGTATAATTTATTATTGTTTTTCGTGCTAAGTTTTTAGTATTTTATTGTAAACCATGGAAGATAATTTTTGGAATTCGTTCAATATATTGCGTTCAATATATTGCGTGTGCTACACTAACGCAATCTGCCTTTTTACTCTCCACCACATCTTGATACTTTGCTACTAACTGTTTAAGAAATACTTTTTCATCGTCAGTCCTAAATTTCTTGGTCGACATTATGAGGGCCACAAGAAACAATACAAATTGCACAAAACTTAAAATTAAAAGTATAAAAACACAACTTTACACCGATAAGTTACCGCCGTGTCTTTTGGTATACAACGATTTAAGTATCAAAACTAAATTTGCTGACAAGAGCAAAGCAAACAAAGCCGACTATAAATGCATTGAACTTCTTTTGTTCAGAGAAACGCCAAAATTCATTGAAAGTATATTTTTACACGTCCGGGAGTAGAAGTCGGTTTCTATGGCGTCAAACGCGGGACAGAAATGAAGCATTTACTCCCTAGGGACGAAAACACTTTTCGGAAGGGAGTTTTTATTATAACAAAGGTTTTTGTAAATAAATGTGTGTTGTCATGGTACGCGTTGCATGGAAACATTTCCAAAGGCTTCTAAATATTGCAATTTCGCTCCGATTTATTATAATTCATTATTTATGAAATTAAGTGTTTCTACTCCCGAACGTGGAAAAAATAGTATATACACCTCGGGAGAGACCACCATTTTTCCCTCGATGTATTTGTAGCCCTCTGGCTTCGCCCTCGGGCTTCAAACTACACCTCAGGAAAAATAAGTGGTTTCTCTCCCTTGGTGTATAATGTACTATTTTCTTCTACAGTCTTTTATAATTTCTCAAAATAAAAAATATAGGAATATTCTATATTATTTCTCGCACGTGAAAGAATTTTTTAAATGAAATTAAATGGAAAATATGGGAGAAAAAAACTTTTGCGCGTAAATGCGATGACCCGCCCAAAATGTTCACTCAAATGAGTCACTCATTTATGTTGCATCCTGAATACGAAATTTGAGTGGAAGGAACACTCACCCTAAAGTGAGTGGCAAATGAGTGAAGATTTAGGTGACTATGAGTGTTACTTTAGGAATGTCTATGAATTTGCCCCTTAATTTCATAAATAGTGAATTTAAATCGGAGAAGTCGGTTTCTATGGCGTCAAACGCGCGACAGAAATGAAGCATTTCCTCCCTAGAGACGAAAACACTTTTCGTAAGGCAGTTTTTATTATAACAAAGGTTTTTGTTAATAAATGTCTGTTGTCATGGTACGCATTGCATGGAAACATTTCCAAAGGCTTCTAAATATTGCAATTTCGCTCCGATTTATTATAATTTATTATTTATGAAATTAAGTGTTTCTACTCCCGATCGTGAAAAAAATAGTGTATACATCTCGAGAGACACCACCATTTTTCCCTCGATGTATTTGTAGCTCTCGGCTTCGCCCTCGGGCTTCAAATCACACCTCAGTAAAAATAAGAGGTTTCTCTTGTATAATGTACTATTCATAGTTGAAAGTTTATTTAGTCTAAAAAACTTGAAAGATGTGTTTATTCCCCAAAAAAATACAAAATTGCTGTTATCATTAGCTTAGTTGATAGGGTACTTACATTGTCACACAATTCCTTTCATATTAAAAATTTTGATTACATTATTAAAACTTTAACTTCTAACGGCTACCCCAGGAATTTAATCTCAAAAATTATTAAAGATAGACAGATTAAATTCAATAATTCTATTCTTACGGGTAATGGTACTGCCATTTTACCACGGACAGTTCAATCTAATACATCTCTTATAGATATACCAAACTATTTAGTACTTCCCTTTCATCATAAAATCACAGATTCTTTACGTAAAATTTTCAAAGATATTCCTATCAATTTAGTTTTTATTAGTCCCAATTCTATTAATTCCCTTTTCTCGCGATTAAAATCTCCCATACCCAGTAATAATCTTAGTAATGTTATTTATCAATTGAATTGTGTTGATTGTTCAGCCATTTATGTCGGGGAATCTTGCCAATATATCAAGAATCGTATATACCAACATAAATATCATTGTAATAATGGTAATAATTTACATAGTGCCATTGTTGACCATGCTTTGACCCTAAGACACACCATTGATTATGACAATTATAAAATTTTACACTTTGAATCCAATAAATTTAAGAGATTATTTTTAGAAAGCGTTTATATAAAATTAAATGATAATTCTGTTAATCATCGTACTGATTTTTGTAACTTGGCTTCCAATTATACCGCGCTTATTAAAAATTTTGTGACTCCGTAGTTGACCGATGGGTGCGCATAAGTTTGTTTGACCTTTGATAACATTGCTTTGTTTTAGTTTTCAGTTATCGCCATTTGACATGACGTTTCAATATGTTTTGCATTATTTGATTCGAGAACAGTTTTTCTCGTAAATGTTTTTAAAAATGTTGACTTAGTTAGGTAACTATTATTGTTTGAGTTATTATTCTGTATGTACATTTAATATTTTTTTGTGGTTTTTCTAGATGTTTTTTGTAAGCTTTGAAAATGACCAGAACCACATGGTCGAAACGTAAGCAATGAATTTAATTGCCAATTATATTGTTCTCAACACCTAGAACGCAGTCTATTATTCCAACCTATTGGACAAAGATTCTCCCGTCTCATAATGTACTATTGTTTAAAATCACAATATTTTTTGTTATAATAATCAAAACACAGCGTTTTTGATGCATGACCTCCTAATCTGTTATTAAAATGCAGTTTTCGTGGGGCACCTGGTACCTATATGTATTTTTTTATTGTTTTGTCTGTACAGATTTTTATAATAAAAAAGTCCTGTATTTCCGATTTTTTTTTTCAATCTCTGGGTTTACCCGAACTTTAATCTGGTCACTCTGGTCACAAGTCGATGAAAACGATGGTTAAATTGAATCAATTATATTTCGAATTGTTTCCTCAACCACCGTACTCTCCAGATCTGGCCCCCAGAGACTACTAGCTTTTTGCAAACATCAAAAAGATGCTCCAGGTAACGAAATTTGCCTCAAATGAAGAAGTGATTGCCGAAACTGAGTCCTTTTTTAGAGTAAAGACAAATCGTTGTACAAAAAAGCCATTGAAAAGTTCAATGAGCGTTTGAATGAATGAATCACTCTTGAAGGAGTGTATGTTGATGAATAAAGTCGAATTTCTAAAAAAAAAATTGTATTTCTTACTTACACCGTAGACTTATTGAGTGTAGTTCACAAGAAATTTTTGTTATCTAGAACAGACATTTAAATGGGCTTTCTTCCGAGATATCCTGGAACGACTTCAAAAACGAGTCCAGTGGGTCCGAAAGGACATTGCAAATGATTGGTTGCTCCGCCACGACAACGCGCCAGCTCACACAGCAAGGTCAATTAGAGAACTTTGGGCAAAAAAAATATCCTCACACTCCCAAAACTCCTCTACCCTACCTCTTTGACTTCAAACTCTCCCAGTCATGAATTTGTTCTTTTAATAGTTTACACAAATTTTCTGCTCTATGTCTGTCATTATACGATATGCAACCTATTAAATTTGAATTAAATTTTGTAGCATTATCTAAAAAGTGAACAATTATTGCTATAAAACCTTCAGTAATGACAGATGTCCATCCATCCGTTATGATACATACAGCAGATGCTTGCTTTAGTTTATCTTTAATTTTACATTCTGTCGTATTAAAAAGTTTTGGAATTAAACTATTTGACACAGTATTTCTGCTTGGCAAATTATAGCCAGGGCAACATTTGCTCAAATTTGCGAAATTCTTGATCTTCCACAATTCTTAATGGATGATATTCTTTAACAATTATTCTTACCAATTGTAGGTCATATTCTTTGAATTTTCTGATGGATATTGGTTTATTTTTATTGAATCTTATAAACTCTGTCATGGATTGTTGTTGCCGTCGCGTTGCCTCGTTATGTTGTGGATTTCCGGTAAATGTTTCCGTGGATGGCTCTTTATTCTTATCTGTGTTATTACTACTAATTTCAGATGGAGAAGGATCTCCGGATTCGTTATTTAACTCACTCCTGACATTTCGGAATATTGGAATACTAAAGTGTTTAGTTTTCATGTGCCAAATTAGATTTCCCGTTGATCGGTTTGAAATTTTTAATATATGAAATTTTTAATATAATGTAATTGCATTTTACTTTATTCTCTCCTAAATCCGAAAGTGAAACCACACATCACTAGTTTGCTTGGCTTGATTTTTATGCGACATATTACTGCAGCTTTAATTTTACGAAGAGTACATTTGTATTATACTGTATACTCGAACAAACATCAAACAAAGCAGAGTACTGATGAGCAGACAGAGCACATTGTTTTGGCGGTTATGACTCGCCGCTGTTCGGTCTTGCTCGTATTTCCACCGCAAAGTGAACTAACAAGTGACAAATGACTGCTGAAACAGATGAGTCACGCAGCTCTTGTGAGCTGAATCACTGAATCAGCTCACTTGTGAGTTTCAGATGCAGTGAGTCAGATCAGTAGAAAGAGTTACTTTACTCTACTGAGGGTGCAGGGTACGATCCTGAATATTTAATTGAAATAAATCTAATAATATCTTCGCTTACTTTGTGATAGTTCATATTACAAAATAAAATATGTTTATTTACTTGGTTATAATATCACATTATTTATTTATAGCGGCATGTTTCGTGCACAATTGTGACATCATCAGGCAAAACATATAAACAAATTACAAACATATTATAATTAAACTAGGAATGGATACAGACCTCCAATGCCTGTAGCTCATCGACGTGTGTCCAATTCTGAATTTATCACAAATTATTTACCTAAATACATTTTTAAAATCATAAATGCCTAGGTCGAAATAAAACAACAAATTTAAAACAAGTGTGAAAACATTTTCTTCTGTTAACAAAAGCAAAGCAGACTAAGCCGACTATAAATGCATTAATCTTCTTTTGTTCATTTTTTAATTAAAAAATATTTTTTTCTTCAATGCAAAAAAAATATTTTCCAATTTTTTTTCAGTTTTTATTTGTTTTCTACGTTATTTTCTATTCAATTGTATTCAAAATTTTCTTGCATATGCAGGAAATGGAACAATATTTTTCCATATTTTTTATTTTGAAAAATTATGTAAGACCATTGGAGAAAAAAATATTTTTTAAATAAAAATCGAACAAAAGAATATCAATGCATTTATAGTCGGCTTAGTTTGCTTTGCTTTTGTTAAGAGAAGAAAATGTATTCACAATTGTTTCAAATTTTTTGTTTTATTTGCGACCTAGGCACCTTGGATTTTAAAAGTGAATCTAGATAAATAATAATTTGTGATATATTCAGACTTGGACATACGACGATGAGCTGCAGGCATGTATGTCTGTATACATTCCTAGTTTTGTGATGTTACTGACTTAGTTTAGGTATCTATTATTAATTTTTTTGTGATATTTAGCTTCTTAACATTGTTTATATGATACATTGTGGTTTTTTCAGATGTTGTGTTAAAATTTACGCTTTGATAATGACCAGGACCACATGGCCGAAACGTTAGCATTTCTATTCAACTTGCTATTGTACACAAATATATAGTTCGCTACAACTAGAACTTACAGTCATTCATTCCAACCCATCCGGATAAAATATTTTCCTACTTCGAATTGTATAAAATAACTATAATAAATAATCATTTTGAAGATTATTAAACCAGTCAATAATTGTTGAACTTCTGTAGATTGGAGTTAGGGCTTAAATGAATCGCTGTTGGTGATTCAGGAAATATAAAATATTTATTATTACGTTTCGCTTCGGTCTTGAAGCATCCTCAGATACTAAAATATTTTTATATTTTACATTTTAGAGCTCTGAAATTTGGTACAGGTGTAGGGATGGGTTATTAGCATTGAAAATGCTTTTAAAAAGTAATAATTAAAAGGTGTAGCTTAAATATCATATTTGTAAAATTTTTTTTATGACGTTGCTAGCACAACGGTAAGATGCGTATTTGATAATTTAAATAATTTATAAATTATATGGTTCCAATCTCGACAATACTTTCGAATGTTTTTTAAATTATAAAATAATTTACATAAAATTTCATTTATTTAAAAAATAATTATTTTATTTATACACGTAAAAAAGGCCTATGGATATTTAAATTAGCTCCCATTTTTTACGAGACAATATAGTATGTCCCAGCGACTACCATACATTGAAAAATTAACATTGGGAAATTATGTAAAGATCAAGTATTGCTGTGTCTAAACATGTGTTTGTCACAAATTAAACAGTAGGTAGTTAAATTAATCAAATTTACATTATTGTCAGATTGCTGTTATTTTTGGCATTTGCTGTTATTTTTGGCATTTGCTGAATTTAGAATTTAAGCAACGCAAAAATAAAATAGAAAGTAAGGTTAAGGTTTAGTGTTCGTGGATAAACCAACGTAAACCATTCATTATTGTATAATAAAATTTTTGTACACAACAGATAAGCATTCAAAACACTAATTAATTAAATGTTCAAACGTATTGCCGTTGACTACTAAACACTCATAAAAATTACGACGTACATTTCGTAATGTTAGAGCGGTTATGTTAAAACATACCTCCCTAATACAGTCCTTTAGAGATTCTAAATTTTCATGCCTTCGAAAGTGTAAATTTTGGATTTTAGGAAGCCTCATTAGAAAAAAACATTCGGAGATAAATCTGGAGAGCTTCGAGCCCAGTTAATAAGGCCACCACGACCAATCCATTTGTTGGGGAATACTTCATATAAGTAATTTCGCACTTCTCTTGAATAGTGAGCAGGAACTCCATCGTCCTGGTATCATACTGTGTTGATATCAACTACTGCAGTAATAGCAGGGACTATTTGATTTTGCAGCATATCTAAATAAATTCTGCTATTTAGGGTACCATCGATAAAGAACGGACCAATTAAATTATTGCCCAATATTCCAACCAAGCTTCGACAGCTGCCAAAATATCTACTACCTTGTTTACATTCTGATTTTTTTTTCTATTACTTTTGCAATGGCTATTGACGCACCCAGTTTCTCGGTATTGTCTCACAATTCGTGCAACTGTGTGTATGCAGGGAATAGGCCGTTCATTAAAATGAACACTTAAAAGTTCGCAGGTTCTTCGCAAACTGCTACCTGCTAAATTCCATGCTACCATTTGCATGTTTTCTTCTGTTGTATACACATTCATTGTTAAATATTTGAAAATGTAATATTAACTATTGTTGGGTATAATTAATAAATGTATATGTAATTGTGCGAATTACGTAAAGTATTTAATAAAAGTTATTGGGTAAGTTGTGAATGTATTAGTTTAATAGGTATATCGGACATAACCGGAGAGTTATGCAACGTTGCTGGTAGGTGCAGTGAGCTATGTGACAGGAGAGAGTGTAGATGTACTGTGGTGCTGCTGATATCTTTATTGTTCTAGGGGCAACGAGTAACCGACAAGCTAGAGGGCATTCGCTGGGCGATGTAAGACCGCCTTGTCGCAACGTGGGTTATCCGACAAGCTAGAGAACACTCGCTGGACGATGTAAGACCGCCTTGTCGCAAAGTGGGTTATCCGACAAGCTAGAGAACATTCGCTGGGCGATGTAAGACCGTCTTGTCGCCACGTGGGACAATCGGCAAGCGATGGGCATTTGTTGAGTAAATTGTAAGACCGCACTTGCCGCAACGAGTCCCGACAAGCAGGGGAAGGCTTTCACTGGGCGATGTAAGACCGCGCTTGTCGTTGACAGTGAGCTTAGGGTGGTCGTTGTAAAACCCTGCGGCCCACGGGGTCTGGGGCATTCGATTAGAACACGCAACGTGGGACAATCAGTGAGCGGTGGGTGTTTGTTGAGTCAATTGTAAGACCGCACTTGCTGCACCGTTGGATTAAAGCCTAAGATAATGGCAAAGGTGGCCTGGCGAAAGACTTTCGACCGGCCAGTCAGGGCCGGGTGAGTACCTATGATTGTTATGTGTAAAACGTTTGTCTAATATTGTTCTTCTATCTGTTCCATGTCCGAGACCGAGGCTATACGACAACATACTTACAGAACCATGATATAAACACCCAAGGGCGATGGCAATCACGTGAAAGAAATTGTTTATAATATTGTTATGTTTTAAGTATTATTAATGCCACTGTAGTTATTTATATTACATTTTTACATGTTTCATAATATATTTATAACTGATATACTGTATATAATATAATATATTAAATTTTATTTACCTATCTTTATATATAATTGGACAAATTCGTATATATTTTCTTCTGACCATAAAATCTCTAACACAAATTACTTTCCTCGAACCCTACGTATCCAGAATCCGTCCCAAATATAGCCGTTTGGTATAATCATGCACCATACCTAAAGAGTGAAACTCAATTAAATGTGATACATTTGAGTTTCAAATATACGGACAAAGCATATTTCCAACTGGTTTTTACTTTACACCATATTGAGGTTTTTTTGCTATTGCTATTTTATGGAATATAGTAAAAGTTAAATCACTTTAACACAGGGTTTCTTAACTTTTTTGTAGACACGGACCACTTTCAAAATTTTAACAATCTGATGGACCCCTTCCAAGCATGATTGTAGGAAAAGAAAACACGGCATTTTGAAAAAAAAAAACTTCTACTTAGTATCAAGACAAAGTAAAGATTGGTGCGTAACGGTCGTTTAATGCGACGGTTGCTGCTGGTTCTATTCAATAAGCACATTAAATTGAGGAATTCTCTCAAACAACGTAAGACGCATATCATCTTTGACGTCTAGTCGGTTACAATTTTTAGTTTTAATTAACACTAATACTGAGAACCCTGACTCACAAAGGTACGTAGTAGCAAACGGAATTAATATGGACATCGCAATACTGCTTTGGATCTCATGTCAATAAGATCTTCGTCATTGTTATCATTCATAAAAGAACAACGAACCCATGTCTCCTGATTACGGTTTTTTGGGCAAAATTATCCTTCAAAAGAGTTCTGTAGTGTTTCGAGATGTTCTGCCTTACATTTTAAGATAGATCACGCACAGTATTTATTGTCTTCATATCTGACATGGACCCCCAACACTCATGCCATGGACCCCAAAGGGGTCCGTGGAGCCCAGGTTAAGAAACCCTGCTTTAACAGTTGATAAAGATATGTGCACGTCTTTAAAATGTGTATTAAATAATTTTGTCAAAATATATTAATATGTTTTGGACATTTCTTCTTTTTGGCCAACTTGTTAAACATATAAGATTGCTTATGATCTCAGAATCTCGATGTCATAAATAAATCATCGTTATTTCCATATGTTGATCAGAAAGTAGTGATAATACAATAGGGAACTTGCACATTTTTTTCTATTTTTTTTCTGAATCTGTATACATTAAAACAAATTCCCTATTTTTTATTTTTTCGATATTTGCTATACATTTGGAGAAATAAATTATTGAAATTTTCATACAATATCTTGGCGCGAAAACGCTATTTGACGTCAGGACTGCATGGGCACAGCCGGGCGCACACACACACAACGAAACAAGAGTCTAGTTTGCAGACTCATGCAAGTACGGCGATACACGATGTCTGTTTACGAAATAATACGACGTGATACGAGCATGCCTGTTCTTAGTTCGTAACGTTGTGCTTAAGTTGTGTGTAATACATTTTCTGTTAGTGCAATTTATAGATGTGGCTATTTTACCCTACCCTACTTAATAATACACGCCTATCCTACCCGCCGGCTAACCTACCCTAGCCTACCCTACCCTACCCAACCCTAAATGCAATAATAATTAATGCAGTTCCACGATTTCCCGATTCCGTGAATTTCAGACTTATATGTTCGTACGAGCTCGGTTACTTGCATGAGTCTGCAAACTAGACTATTTTCACAACGAAAGGTCTTTCACACACATAGCCACATAGCTCAGTAGTGTGCATCTGTCAGCTGTTTCTGTTCGCTATTTTAAAATCGAGATTTCTGCTGATTGATAGACTTTAATTTTTTTTTTGTTTTCATATGATGTATTCTTGAAATATGTACGTCGAATTAAGATAAAATTATAAATATTAAAAATCTATGCAAGTTCCCTATTAGTTAATGCGTCAGATTATTCAGCCGATCACGTTTTTGTGATAGTTTTAATATTCAGTCAAAATATCATTGAGAATCACATAGGTATACAGATGTTAGTACATATTTAATTTGCGTTTCTCACAGTAAAATGAAATTTTTGTTGTTATTTTTTAAGAATTATGATACAAATTAAATCATTTTAACAGCTGAGATAGACTCATGTACGTCTGTAAGATGTGTATTAAGTATTTTTTTATCAATATATATTAATTATATAGTGACAAACATAATATATTCTGTTTTTGTTACGATTTTGCATCATACGGAAGGTTTGACTGAATAGAAAAAGATGTTTTCTCATTATCTTATTAGCATAACATATCATTATGCATTGTTATTTACCATATAAAAGTGTAACAATAAATAATTTGACCAAAATAGACCCACATATTGATATGATGTATAAATGTCAATTTTAAATTTCCCGTCCGCCAGGCTGTCATGAAAATTATAGAAATTTAATAATAACAGTCACTGACCAATAATTGTTATCTCGCAAGAAAAAGGTAGCAATAATACGGAGAGAGCAAAATTAACTGTAGCTCACGTGACCAAACAAAGTTCGCATTGTAGTCGAAACTACCTTCCGCGGAATAAAAATAAGATCAATATTTAGTAATTTTTTACGTTTACCGACCGAGCATTCAGTTGTCATTCAGTAGCGCCGTGTCTATTCTGCGGTTATTTCTTTGTGTTTTACTTTTTTCATATTTTCTTGTATAATCAGTCTTTTTTAAGACTAATATCTTTATCTGTGTTTGCTAATAACGTAAGTACCTATATAATTAAGTAATATTTTCTTGTATTTCTAAACAATAGTTTTATGAATATTTTAGGTTACAATGTTTGATGAAGAGCACGATAAGTTTATTTTAGAAGCTTATTTTCGTTCTGGCGTTCGAAATGAAAGCGAATGGAAGTATTCTATTCAATGTTGCCATCAACAATTTAAACAGAACTACCCTACAGTACTACTTCTTGGGTTACTTGGAAATGTACTGATCTCATAAATAATGTTATAATGTAACGTAAATATTCTAAATACATAAAAATAAAAAATATTTTCCTTTCATGGTATAAAATTATTTCCAACTTTAACTGATCTAAATTATTTTTATTATAAAAGATTATATGTCACAGGCCGGTATAAACCAAGGTCGTAGGCACGCCTATGTATTGTATTTGTTTCAAATCGTTACTTGTCACTAGTTACTAATGCGCTTTCCTTTCGTCTACACCGGTACCGGGAGCTGAACTGATCTGACCGGAGTGTTACTGAACTGATCCTCATGCGAAAGGAACATACAAAATTGAGTGGGATAGTTCAGTAGCTTGATATTTCAGATTTCGCAACAAAATTAATTTTTGTTCGTAGGTAATAATTATTTTTTGTTCATCTCTTTATATATTGAAATAAATATAGAGTATATAAATAAAAATATTAACAGTCATTTTTAAAGTATCCGTATATATTTAAGGAACACTTATATCAAGCTATTATTGAAAATTACGAATGCGAAAAATGAGAAAATGCATCGTGAGTACTAATTATAGATTACAAAGTATAATTTGTTTACTAACTATATAAAAATATCACAAATATCTGACAAATGAAGATACGTTTTATAGAACGTTATTCAACTTGCTTGCACATATACAACAAACGCAGCTAACCGGGTGAGCAGTTCAGTTCGCACCAAGAATTTTTTGGTGCTTCGGGAGGTAAAGGGTAAAGTAACAGACTAGATCAGATCTTACTACCCAAGGCCGAAAGGAACAAAACTGTGCAGTTCAGTTCAGCTGGGAGTAGCACAGAGTAGCTGGATTAGTCGAAAGGAAAGCGCCTTAAAAGTATGATGTCAACTACTCGAACTTGAGAGAATAAATACACAATCTTTAAGCATTCAAATAAAAATTTGTAAAAATAAAACATTTTACTCGATTTCTTCCCCCTTTTCCTCCCAAAACACTCAAAAATTCGTGGTTCATAATGAACTACACTGCTCGTTTGCTGCGTGTTTTTGTGTGGTAAACTTTTAAGATATAGCTAAATTAATAAAACTTCTCAAATATTAATCGTTGTTACTTATCAGTGATTGTGAATATTGATAAATATCAATTTGTGTACAATGTATCTGATTTCATAAAAAATTTCTTACAAAATACTTGTATAATATTTTGATTATCTTTATTAAAATACGTGTATGCATTAATGCCATACAATTATTTTATTTAACTTGTTTATTTCTTCGTCTATTTCAAAAACAATTTATTTCTATCAAATAACGGACAGTTAGCTAACCTATTACTTGCTTAACAAACAATCCGCTTTATTATTGTGTTCCTTTTAGGTGTAAAAGCGTCAAGTGCAGTTCAGTATTAGTTCAATTTACTCTTTCGGGTAGATAAAAGGAAAACGGCTAATGACAACAAAAGTCAGGCAGCCACCTGTAATTATCAAACTATCAAGTGTTGTTGATCCAGAGTACACGCTGTTATCTTATCACTGACCAACGGTATAAAACGACCGTGCCCTAGCTGACCGAATCAATTGAAATTTCAATCAGTTTTTCTGTTTCATCGAAGCAAAGATTTGTTCAGCGAATGTTGTAAATAACCTATGGTTGGCAACACTGTCGAGAAATCGCGCATGCGCGTCGCTTCAATGGCTGACACGCCACTTGTAACAGAACAAAATAAACGGTGATAAGTGATAGCTTTTACAATTACGATCGCAATGGAAGTGCCCAGTGAAGTGTTGCAGAAGTTAGTGTGTGAGAGATGCAGCGGGTATCTGTCCAGAGCGCCTGTGCGTCTGGTGGATAATACAAAGTATCGGTGCGGCCGATGTCCATGGACAAAAGGACACGAAGAGGAAGGCATCAGACTGGAAGCTTACGAGGAACTGGCCAAACTCATGTCATTTCCTTGTAGATACCAAGAGAATGGTTGTACAAGTAAGGTACCTTTCACGGACAACGAACGCCATGAGCAGGCCTGCCCGTACCGCGAATATTTGTGTCCGATTTCACAATCAGGTCAGTGTGAGTGGACGGGGCTGCAAACGGGAATCGTGGAGCACTGCCAGCAGGACCATCCCACGAAAGTTGTAGAAAATCCATGCAAGTGTACATACGACATTACACGGCCAAGCTTGAATAATTACATTCTCTTTGCATTTGAAATCATTTTCCTAATCCAAAGTAAAGTGTGCACGGCCACTCGGAAAATTTATCATGCAGTGCGGCTCATTGGCGATCCAGCCCGAGCGTCCGACTTCAAATACACACTCGACATTCAAAATAACGATAAAATATTTAGCATTCCTGGAGATGTGTTGCCTCGCGAACTGCTGGTTCTACAAGAGGATACCTCCGTGGTGACGGGCATCAACAGCTTGCTGGAGATGCTGGGAGACTTCAGGGACACCACCTTCACGGTAACTATAGAGTGCAGCGGTCAGGGAACCAGCAGCTCAAATACGCTGGACCATGTCACACCACCAGTGCAGACATTACAGGTGTCAGTGCGGTGTAGTAAATGTAGGACTGCGACAGCGCCGGTGTACCGAGGGGACTGGATGTGCAGGACACATGCACCAGAGCAACGTACGTGCAAGAACAGTACTCGAGGATGTACGTACTCAGATACTGACGTGAAGTGCAGGAATCACGAGTTGTATTACTGTCAGTACAGCAGAGAGTGTCTAATATGCTCAAAAAGTATTAGTGGTACGACTCTGAATTCCCACTACACCCAGGCGCACGGTGACGTCACACACAGGACCGGCACAGTGTGCACTGTTAGTCCTGCAGCCTGGTATAAACGGTTAATAATCGACTGTGACTTTGGTAGGGCGGTGTGCACGTACGAGTTGTCTGATTCTTACTTTCCACTGTGGGTGCGCACTCCCTTGCCGAGTGTACAACTATACAAGTACAGGTGCACGGTGGAACTCAGTCATCCGGACACGGGACACACACTCACATGTACTCCACCAGTGAGGTACAGCAGCCAGTATGACTGGTACGTGTGTATCCCACTGCCAGACTATAACGCATACGTCCATGATAACAAAGTAAATATAAAAATCAACATAACCTAACTCGAGGACCCATCGCAGTTCATGGTCTGATGTTACGTATATTTATTACGTAGTATATAAGCTATATGATTGTACAATATACTATTTTATTTGATTGTAACAGAATTTTGTATTTGTATCAACTTTATAAATCAAATATCTTTCACTGATAATGTATACTTCGATATAAACAAAGAAAAAGACAATTGACAAGCTAATCAAGCGACAACTGATAACCAAATCATTACTTTGAATCCCCTTATCACCAGCATTCCTAGATCCACTGTGAAAACTGTCGAGTTTCTAGTAAATATGATCAAATATACGCTCGGGAGCGGTGTGACGTCAGCGCACATTTCTAAAAACAACTTAGTATTCCGATTAACATAATATTTATAAATGTATATTGTTGGTGCTGCAACCCGTAATACAGCACTGTCAGACTGGTTACCGGCTAGATAAATGAAGAACAATAGATCATATGCAGATTTAATCCTTGAACAACTTTTTACATTCTTATACAAAGTATAATAATCATATTTTCACAATGACGTCTGTGGATGTGTGTCTGTATGTTCATTATCTTAAAAACGAACAGACAGGACAATGAAACTTCATATTTAAAAGTTTATTGATTATACGAAGAACTGATTAGATTTCCAGCATAATCGCACAAAGGGAAGAGGAAGTTTATCAAACATCAAAATCGAACATTGCGAATTATTGAAGAAAATAAAAAAGATATGGAAAAAGTTTTTAAATAAAAGTTATACTAAACAATAATCTTAAAAAGAAATGTTCTACGCATTTTTGTTCTATTTTTATCCAATTTTGAGTAAAATGTATTTATGCATTGGCATGTATTTAAAATATCACATATGCTATGTGAAAACAAAACAAAAACAAAACATTTACAGAAATAAGCATTTGAAATGTCAAATATGTGCCTATTTATATTGAGTATAAGAAAGTCGTGCGGTGACTGCATCAGATTTTTTACTTTCTTATACATAGTATAAGGAAAGTATAGGAATCATGAAAAATCTCGATTGCGAGATTTTGATGGAAATACACGTTTTGAGGTCCTCTAAATACGTTTTGACTATTTTCTCAATTATGTCTGTGTGTATGTGTGGCCGTATGTTCATTATCTCAAAAACGAATAAAGCTAGAGTAATGAAACTTCATATTTAAAAGTTTTTGGGATTGGCGAAGAGCTGATTCGATTTTGGGTATAATTAGAAAACCGGAAGAGGAAGTTTACTGAACACAGAAATTGTAAATTTCAAATTCTTTTAAAAACGAGAAACGATATGTAAACATTTTTCAAATAAAAATTGTAGCGAATATTATTATGAAGAAAAATTGTTCTATACATTTTTCGTCTATCTTTATCCAATTTTGAGTAAAATGTAGTTATATATTGGCATGTATTTAAAATATCATATATGCTTTGAAAACAAAACAAAGAGAAAATATTTACAGAATACGCATTTTAAATGTCAAATATGTGCCAATTTAAATTGAATATAAGAAAGTAGTGTGGTGACCACACCAGATTTTTTTTGCATTGAAACGCAATAACAACTCATGACAAGCGACAAGGGACTCCCCGAGTAAAATAAAACGAAAAGAAAAATAAAAAGAACCAAGCATTCTCAAAAAATTTCGTCCATAAACAGGAATTTCTCTCAAAAATTCGACTTATGGAATGCACGTGCCAATCATTTTATTCGACTTATGGAGAAATTCGAGTTATAGAAATTTGAGTTTTGGTTTTAAAACAATCTAAAACGTGCGTTATGGATCCTCCTTGAGAAACATTTAAATTGTACATTAATGTAAATAAATCATTTTCTAACATTCGTTTAACAATTTTGCTTTTTTCTTTTGAAGGTTTCATTACCTTGTTTTTCAAAAATTTAAGCCTGATCTGTAACTGATTAAGTGCAATCAAAAGAACCGAGCTAACAGACAATAAAATTAAATATGTGAAAGTTTATCTTCAAATATTGCGCGGATTTTAGTGCGGCAAACCGCCACTGATTTTCTGTGCAGTCTGTATCATGTACAGTGTACATGTACATTGTACATATTATGAATAATTCAGAATGTGTGCGCATTGAAGCAACGGTCACTGGAGGATAATATTGCGTAAAAACTTTTTTTAACAATGTCATTTGTTCACACAATCTTGTTAAACATTGACGAATAAGCTGAACGAATACTTGGCATAGGTATATTTCGTGTTATGATTTTACAATTTAAAGGTTGGCGAACCTGCCACGACGGTACGAAGCAATGTAGAAAACATACTGAAATAATAACATAACCTGATAAGGTTCACGTAGACACCTGTAATTATCAAACTATCAATTGCTCGTGATCCAGGATACACTCTGTTATCTTATCACTGGTGAACGATCACACGGCCGCGCCCAGGCTGACAGAATCAGTTGAAATTGCAACAAGTGGACGGGACACCAAACAGGAATCCTAGAGCACTGCGAACAGAAACATCCCACGAAAGTTGTAGAAAATCCATACAAGTGTACATACGACGTTACACGGCTAAGCTCGAATAATTACATTCTCTTTGTATTTGACGTCATGTTCCTCATTCAGAGTAAAGTGTGCACGGCCACTCGAAAAATTTATCATGCGATGCGGCTTATTGACGATCCGGCCCGAGCGTCCAACTTCAAATACACACTCGACATTGAAAATAAACGTGTCAAAGTTACAAAATATGGCCACGTGGCTCCTCGCGAACTACTGGTTCTACAAGGAGATACCTCCGTGGTGACGGGCATCAACAGCTTGCTGGAATTGCTGGGAGACTTCAAAGACACCATCTTCACAGTAACTATAGAGTGCAGCGGTCAGGGAACCAGCAGCTCAAATACACTGCACCATGTCACACCACCAGTGCGGACATTAGCAGTAACAGTGTGGTGTGGTGTATGTGGGACAGTGACAGAGCCGGTGTATCGAGGGGATTGGTTGTGCAAGACACATGCACCACGGAAACGTACGTGCAACAACAGTACTCACGGATGTACGTACTCAGATATTAGTATGAAGTGTGAGAAGCACGAGTTGTTTTACTGTCAGTACAGCACCCAGTGTTTAATATGCTCCAAAGAAATTACTGGTACGACTCTGGATTCCCACTACACCGGGCCCACGCTGACGTCACACACAGGGCCGGCACAGTGTGCACTGTTAGTTCTGTATCTGGGTATAAACGGTTAATAATCGACTGTGACTTTGGTAGGGCCGTGTGTGAGTACGAGCTGTCTGACTCTGACTTTCTACTGTGGGTGCGCACTCCCATGCCGAGTGCACAACTATACAAGACAGGTGCACGGTGGACCTCAGTCATCCGGACACGGGACACACACTCACACGTGCATCAGCAGTGCAGTACAGCCAGCGGGAGGACTGGGCCGTGCGTATCCCACGATCTGACTATGACGCATATGTCCATGATAACAAAGTAAATATAAAAATCAACATAACCTAAATCGAGGACCCATTGCAGTTCATGGTCTGATGTTATGTATATTAGTTACGTAGTATGTAAGTTATATGATTATACAATATTCTATATAATATGCTCTGGTTCCGTGGTTCTAAACTGTTCTATGCAAGATTGACAAGGGATAAAATAAAGAACTAGAATCATGTCATTATATTTTTATTCGGAGCTATGTCTATAAAAAAAATTTAAAGAAGTTGACATTTTTATTGTTGTGCCTGAAGCTTTTTTGACCGTATTATTTACTGTATATTTTATTACTAAAATAAATATTTCATTTAAGACTTGTAGCCAAATATGTACCATAGTATTGTAGATCTCATGTAAAATACCTAATGTGCTTCGTTTCAATAATTTACCCGACTTACGAACAATTCTAGTTCCTAACACACACACGTAAGTTAAGTTGTGTTATAATAATCGGAAAAACGAAATATAATCATTGTTATTCCTTTTCCAACATATTCACAAGTATAATAAATTTATTTAGAGTAACATTTTCTTTATTATTTCACAAGTACCTATTGTTTACACACCATGTATAAACACATTGCTATCAATCAACAATAATACGTAATTTATTAAATAAATAATTATGTTGTTTAAGTTGTAGCCTGGTGTGGTCACCACACGACTTTCTTATACATATATGTATATTGGCATCGTACCGTATCCTCGCTGAAGTATTCACAGAAATGTTTCATTTCAATCTTATTTATAAACTACAAATCGTTTATAATCACTAACTTGTGATTCTGCTAACGTGATTTCGATATGCAAGTACTGAAAGTCTTTTGGTAAATGTAAAACATGCGTTATAAATCCTCAATAAGGATTATTTACATTGTACATTAATGTAAATAAATCTTTTTTCTAAAATTCGTTTAGAACATGTGAAACGATTTTGCTCTCTTTCTTTCAAGATTTCTTTACTTTGTTTTGTTCCGCAGATAATTCACCAGCTATGGAACTATTTATTTCTTCTTGTTCTATATCCACATTTTGATTTTGGGCATATTCTACGGCAGCATAAAGCATTTCATCATCAAGCACTGAATATTTCTGTCTGTTCTCGTCAGTTATATGAAAATTTAAATTATATTCTAATTCAGTGTTGAAATTTTCCACTTCGGTCACTTCATTTCTCCATGACAGAAAATAATAAAATTTGTAGTTATTTGGGTCCTGGATGAGTTTGTTGTAAATAACCTATGGTTGGCATCACTGGAGAAGTCGCGCACGCGCGGGTCGTCTGTGGCAGACGGCCTTTGTGAGAGAACACGAGCTGTGATGACTAATACACATCATGTGAATACAAGTAAACAAATAAATAAATTATAATAATCAATAAATACAACAATTACCATCGCAATGGAAGTGTCTAGTGAAGTGTTGCAGAAGTTAGTGTGCGAGAGATGCAGCGGGTATCTGTCCAGAGGGCCCGTGCATCTAATAGAGATTGACAGATACCGGTGTGGCCGATGTTTACCATCGGAAGAAGAAGATGGCACGAGAATTGAAGCTTACGAGGAACTGGCCAAGCTCATGTGCTTTCCTTGCATATACCGGAAGAATGGTTGTACAAGCAAGGTACCTTTCACGGACAACGAACGCCACGAGCAGGCCTGTCCGTACCGCGAATATCTGTGTCCGATTGCAGAATCGGGCCAGTGTGCGTGGACGGGGCACCAAACAGGAATCCTAAAGCACTGCCAGCAGAACCATCCCACGAAAGTTGTACTAAATTCATGCAGGTTTACATACGACATTACACGGCCTTGCTTGAAGAATTACATTCTCTTTGTATTTGACGTCATGTTCCTCATTCAGAGTAAAGTGTGCACGGCCACTCGGAACATTTATCATGCGGTGCGGCTCATTAACGATCCGGCCCGAGCGTCCGACTTTAAATTCACACTTGACATTCGAAATAACAATAAACTAATTAGCATTCCTGGAGATGTGTTGCCTCGCGAACTACTGGTTCTACAAGAGGATACCTCCGTGGTGACGGGCATCAACAGCTTGCTGGAATTCCTAGGAGACTTCAAGAACACTACCTTCATGGTAACTATAGAATGCAGCGCTCAGGGAACCAGCAGCTCAAACACACCGGACCGTGTCACACCACCAGTGCAGACATTAGAAGCGACAGTGCGGTGTGGTGTATGTGGGACAGTGACAGAGCCGGTGTACCGAGGGAACTGGATGTGCAGGACACATGCACCAGAGCAACGTACGTGCAACAATAGTACTCACGGATGTACGTACTCAGATTCTGACGTGAAGTGTAAGAATCACGAATGGTATTACTGTCAGTACAGCACCTGGTGTTCAATATGCTTAAAAAGTATTACTACGACTCTGAATTCCCACTACACTCAGGCCCACGGTGACGTCACACACAGGACCCGCACAGTTTATACTGTTAGTCCTATAGCGTGGTATAAACGGTTAATAATCGACTGTGACTTTGGTAGGGCGGAGTGTGGATACGGACTGTCAGACTCTTACTTTGAGCTGTGGGTGCACACTCCCTTGCCGAGTGCACAACTATACAAGTACAGGTGCACGGTGGACCTCAGTCATCCGGACACGGGACACACACTCACACGCACACCAGCAGTGCAGTACAATTGCCAGTACGACTGGGCCGTGCGTATCCCACGATCTGACTATGACGCATACGTCCATGATAGCACTGTGAATATAAAAATCAACATTACCAAAATCGAGGACCCATCGCAGTTCATGGTCTAATGTTATGAATACTAGTTACGTAGTATATAAGTTATATGATCGTACAATATCTATATAATATGCTCTGGTCAACGGCAAGAAAAAAAAATCAGAGCTTTTTTTAGCAGCTATGATTGTATATTTTTTTTTAATTAGTCGACATTTTGATTGTGGTACTTGTAGCTTTTTTACAAAATTTGCTACTGTATATTTTTTTTTATGCAAAAAATTTAGCATTTAAGACTTGTATCCAAATATGTACAGTATTGTAGATATAACGAAATATAATCATTGTTATACCTTTTCCAACATATTCACATCAAGAATTCGGTGACCGGAAAAAAACGCACATGAAAAAACCGTACACGAAAAAACCGCACATGTAAAAAACCGCACACGAAAAAAACGCACACGGATGATAGGGTATGGCAAGGTATGGTACGGCATGGTAGGGTATGGAAGTGTATGGTAGGGTATGCTAGGGTATTGTAGGGAATGGTATGGTAGGGTATGGTATGGTATGGCAGGGTAGGGCATGGTAGGGTATGGCATGGTATGGTAGGGTATATTATTAGGTACCATAGTAGCTACCATACCCTACTATAGCCTCCATACCCTGGCAAACCCTTACATACCCTACCCAATCCTGCGGTTTTTTCTATGTACGGTTTTTTCCGTGTGCGGTATTTTCCATGTGCGGTTTTTTCCATGTCCGGTTTTTTCCATGTCCGGTTTTTTCCATGTGCGGTTTTTTCCGTGTGCGATTTTTTCCGTGTGCGCTTTTTTCGTGTGCGGTTTTTTCGTGTACGGTTTTTTCACTGAATCCAAGAATTCAACTTACGAATTGTTCGTATATGGAACAAATCTCTATGACATTTTTTTGCCTATAGAGTAATTTTATCTACATATTTGTACAATTTTGGTGAAAAAAAAAAACACTGCCAGAAGTAGAAACTGGTTTCTATGACCGCAACATGCGAAAGAAGTAAAGCATTTACTCCCTAGGGACTAAGACAACAATATTCTTAGGGGAACAAAAGTTTTTGTGAACAAATGTTTGTTGTCCGTGGTACGCGTTGCATGGAAACATCCCCAAATGCTTCTGAATATTGTAATTTCGCTCCGATCTATTATAATACTTTATTTATGAAATGAAGTGTTTCTACTCCCAATCGTGCAAAAAAAAAAATAATATATACACTTCAGGAGAGACCACCATTTTTCCATCGATGTATTTGTAGCCCTGTGGCTTCGCCCTCGGGTTTCAAATTGCACCCAAAAATAAGACGTTTCTCTCCCTTGGTGTATAATGTACTATTTTATATATAAGAAAACTATTTTTATTTTGTGATTTTATTGTATATGCCTTTTAAGTATAGCAAATTTATTTACAGTAACATTTTCTTGATTATTTCCCAAATACCAATTGTTTACACACCACGTATATTCACATTGCTATCAATAAACAGAATATGTAATGTGAGTGTGTATGTTCATTATCTTAAAAACGAGCAAAGACAAGACAATGAAATTTCATATTTAAGTTTATTGATTATACGAAGAGCTGATTAGATCTCTAGCATAATCGCACAACCGGAAGAGGAAGTTTACTGAACATCAAAATCGAACATTGCGAATTATTGGAGAAAATAAAAGAGATATGGAAAAAGTTTTGAAATAAAAGTTATAGGAAACAATCATCTTAAGAAAAAATGTTCTATGTATTTTTATTCTATCTTTATCCAATTTTAAGTAAAATGTATTTATATATTGGCATGTATTTAAAATATCATATATACTATGTGAAAACAAAACAAAGACAAAACATTTACAGAAATACGCATTTGAAATGTCAAATATGTGCCAATTTAAATTGAGTATAAGAAAGTCGTGTGGTGACCACACCAGATTTTTATTTTCGTCTACATAATAGGCGCTTTCCTTTCGTCTAGCCCTGCAGGGGGAGCTGAACTGATCTGACCGGGGTGTTACTGAACTGATCCTCATGCGAAAGGAATGTACAAAATTGAGTGGGGTAGTTGACTAGCTTGATATTTTAGATTTCACAGAAAAATTAACTTTTGTTTGTAGGTAATAATTATTTTTTGTTTATCTCTTTATTTATTGAAATAAATATAGAACATATAAATAAAAATATTATAAGTCATTTCTCAAGTATCCGTACATATTTAAAGAACACTTATATCAAGCTATTATTAAAAATAACGATTGCGAGAAATTAGAAAATGCATCGTGAGTACTAAATATGGATTACAAAGTATAATTTGTTTATTAACTACATAAAAATATCACAAATATCTGACAAATGAAGATACGTTTTATAGAACATTATTAAACTTGCTTGCATATACAGTGCGAATAACGTAAGACTATACATTGGCGACTTTATTTTAGCTTTAATCAATTTGCCCATGTACAGTGACGCTTATTTTGGTAAATGTCACTGTGTTTTTAATATTTTGATACTAACATCTAACGAGTTTGCGTAATAATTAGTGCAAAAAATTTACATCACAGAAGAAAAGTTTAAGATGTACTCCTGGCATTTAGAAGGGGCGTCTTTGCGCCTGATTATTTCAGCATTGATTTCCCGGTCAGGCCCATCACATGTCATCATACGGTGGCATATACCAATTACAATTACAATACTTGTATTGTACATTGAATCCAATAACATGTAATAGATTTAATAAAAAATATGGAAAAAACTCTGTATATGATTTAAATAAAAATAGTAGTCTGTGGACAAGTGTCTAATTTTACATTATTCAACCATAATAAATTTGAGTTTTTGTATGAAATCACCATTGTAACATTAAGTAAATGCCCTATGTCTAATTTTAAATTATTCAACGAATTGATACTAGCATGGGCAAATTAATTAAAGCTAAAATAAAGTTACCACTGTATAGCCTTACATTATTCGCACTGTATACAACAAACGCAGCTACCCGGGCGAGCAGTTCAGTTCGTACCATGAATTTTTAGGTGCTTCGGGAGGTAAACTGGGAAGTAACAGAGTAGATCAGCTTCTACTACCCAAGGCCGAAAGGAGCAAAACTGTGCAGTTCAGTTCAGCTGGGAGTAGCTCAGGGTAGCTGTATCAGTAGAAAGGAAAGCGCCTTATAGTGAAACGGCAACTTGACAATAGGGAACTTGCACATTTTTTTTCTATTTTTTTTCTGAATCTGTATACATTAAAACAAATTCCCTATTTATTATTTTTTCGAAATTCGCTATACTTTTGAAGAAATAAATTATTGAAATTTTGATACAATATCTTGGCGCGAAAACGCTATGTGACGTCAGGACTGCATGGGCACCGCCGGGCGCACACACACACACACACAACGAAAGATTTTTCACACACGTAGCCACATAGCTCAGTAGTGTGCATCTGTCAGCTGTTTCTTGTTTGCTATCCGCATGACATTTTGCTGGCTAATGACGTCACTTCGCTCGACCCGTTTTAGATGACGTCATTTTTTTATTGAAAAATTGCTATTTTAAAATCGAGATTTCTGCTAATTGATAGACTTTAAATTTTGTTTGTTTTCATATGATATATTGTTTGAAATATGT
The DNA here is from genome assembly GCA_963422195.1 of Carabus problematicus. NCBI lineage: Eukaryota > Metazoa > Arthropoda > Insecta > Coleoptera > Carabidae > Carabus > Carabus problematicus. The sequence continues at coordinate 9,535,960 of OY728585.1, read as the reverse complement.
ACGTCGAATTAAGATACAATTAAAAATATTAAAAATCTATGCAAGTTCCCTTTTGCAATAGAGCGGCACTCTTCAGTCATTATTGCTCTCTCCGTATAATTATTGAATGCATCAGATTGATAATTCGATCAGGTATTTGACAGTTTATTTAGTAAAGTGTTGCTCCCAACTGAAGTGTTATTAGATCTTTTTTCACCTTCATGTTAGTGTTACTCGTAGCAAATGTAATAGGGATATACGCGGCTGGCCAATCAGAAAGTCTGCCAAAGAGGCCATTTTTATTTTGATGTAAGTTTGAAAATACTATAATATTAAACCAAACTGAATTTATTGTAAAGACGAAAATATAATCAGTATCGATGAAATACCGCATAAAACGTGTATAGAGAATTGTACTTTATTTTAATATGTACATTTGTTATACTTTGCATGTTTCCTTGTCGATTCCCAGACATTGGCAAGCGTCCAATATCCTAAAAAACACATGAATGCATTAACGAGACTTCTTTTTACAAGCTTTTATTTAGTTTTACTTGTGAGTCTGTCTGTCTGTCTGACGGGGGGGATTGAACAAAAGAAGATCAATGCATGTATTAGTATACAGTATGTCCCAGCGACTACCATACATAAGGAAATTAACATTGGGAAATTATATAAGAATCAACTATTGCCTTGAGCTATATGTATATTCTTTCTGAGTGGTAAAAACAAAAGATTTAAAATAAAGAAATTTACTTCTGTCAAATAATTTTATATTACATAATTATTTAAAGGAATTTTATTTAAAATAGGAAATTGGGTGCGTCAATTACCTTCGCAAAATTAATAGAAACGGAAACCAGAATTTTAACAACGAAATAAATATTTTGGCAGCTGTCGAAGTGTGAGGGAAATTACTAATAATCTCGGTGAATCAGAACACTAATATTTTGCTTACAAATATTACACGCTGTTATTAGCAGCAGATAGTGAAATACGAATCACTTTTTCTGAATTAATGTTTAATAAATGTCATGCTTTAGAAAATATTTGTTTCACTGACTAGTACACATTTACATTAAATGGGGGACACAATTTTGTGACAGATTAAGCTGCTAGTCAATAGGAATACGTTTGAACATTTCATTGATTAGTACTTGTTAGTGATATTGAATTTAGTGCTTAACTGTTGTGTTTTGTTCGTTTTTCCATTATAAAATATGTTATACACTGATCAAGTCATGAGTTGCTAGTAAAGTAAAACAAAATGTTAACAAATGATATTGTTTAGTATAATGTCAAACATATATACGTTCTATTATAAATATGTGTTTCTATATTGAAAATATAAGCTTAGTTTAATTACAAGGTATATTTATTAATTAACATTAAAAAGTTAAAGATACTTTATTGGCGACGAGGATGGGACAAACAAACAAACACCACCAGAGCATTCAATGTCAAAGAAGAAGTTTATATACGAAATTATACTCATGGCCCGAAATGGGTACCAGCTAAGGTAATCGAAGTTACAGGACCAGTATCTTATGTCACTGAAACAGTGGGCGGAGAAATATCGCGAAGGCATGTTGATCAAATCAGAAAAAGGTATGTAGGTCTAACTGAAAGAAAAGAAATACCAAGCATCAAAGGGATAAGGTTTTAGACAGTCAGCAACAGTTGGAATATCCGGAAGGATGGTCAGCCCAGAAAACCTGTGAAAAGGAGCAAAGCGATAATGTTTTAGACTGTCAGCAACAGTCGGAGGATCTGGAAGGATGGTCAGCCAAGGAAACCTGTGGAGGACGAGAGGACATGGAAACATGTTGTGAAGCGGGAAATGTATCAAGTAGCAAAAAGTTTAACTAGCCTGTTGGTTCAGTTCCTGCAGAGTATGTACAGCATGCTGTTCCAAGAACAGAGTCTGCCGAGTTCAGCACATATAGGAGATCAACAAGAGTACGACGAACTCCAAAGTATTTGAAATATTTCATAAAAAATTAAAGAAGGAGATATGTTATATACTGATCAAGTCATGAGTTGCTAGGAAAGTAAAACAAAATGTTAACAAATGATATTGTTTAGTGTAATGTCAAACTCACGACCTTCTCGATTGAGTGACAGTTGTGTACACTCTACGGCCTGTAAATAGGACGAAAGAACAATAGATTTTCTGTGATGACAGCTGACAGATGGCGCTGCTTGCCGAACGTACCGTACGCTACACGCTGATTGGTTAATCTGAAATCGTACGTTCTGGTCTGAATGTCAAAAATGACAGGTAAAATTAGGAAATGTTTTAGTCAGAAAATTTATTTAAAACGATTGTAAAAATAAATATTGCTTTAAATAATAATATTAATAATGTGATAAAGAAGTGATAAAGAAGTGTGATTCAGTATCAGCACAATTTAACTGAAATGATCAGCTATAGGATTCGACAGATTTGAATGCTAATTACAGGACACGGAAGGTGTAAATTAAAAAGAAAAATTAACATTATTCTTGCTGTTGGTGAGTTAATATTCTCATAACTAATTTCAAATCAATATTTGACGAGAATTCAAGAATAATAATTATTTACAATGATTTACAATTAGCACAGCACACACCGAACTATTAAGGCCCTTGCACAATCAAAAAAATAAGAAATAAGAAATAGGAATAAGAAATAAGAAATAGGAATAAGAAATAAGAAATAAGAAATAAGAAATAGGAATAAGAAATAAGTGCAATGCACAATGACTCGATAGGAATAAGAATCGGCCAATCAGAGTGCTAGAATATATTTGACAGTTTCGGAAGCATAACCTGAAATATTAATAGTAAACGTCAAAATAAGTAAGTGTATAATTATTGTTTACTTGACAATACGTATTCAACTGCATAATTATGCGATTCCATTTTCTCAAATATTCTGCTAAACGACGGATGTAAACTATTGTGAACTGTCAAGAAACGCGGGAATTCCAGGAACGCTGTGATTGGTTGGGAATAAGAAATAAGTATAAGATTTCCAATGCGTCGGAAATCTTATTTTTATTTCTTATTCCTTATTTCTTATTTCTCCGTTGTGCATTGATATACGCGTTTATATGTGTTGGATTCTTATTCTTATTTCTTATTCCTATTTCTTATTTCTTATTTTTTTGATTGTGCAAGGGCCTTTACACTACACTTAACAATTATTATAATCACATACGGAATAATTAATATTAAAATTTCAAATAAATAATAATAATGTCAACTGAATTATAATCATAAAAACTTATAGCACAGAATTAACTAAAACCAAATAATGCATAAAACCGTTGTTTGTTTATTGACAACTGTCAAAATCGTATTTCGTTCAATTGTTTGGTTCGGGAGGCAGCGACAGCGGCGTCACGCTGAAACTGGGCCTATTTACTGGCCGGAGAGTGTACACAACAGTCACTCAATCGAGAAGGTCGTGGTCAAACTTATATACGTGCTATTATAAATATGTGTTTCTATATTGAAAATATAAGCTTAGTTTAACTACAAGGTGTATTTATCAATTAGCATTAAAAAGTTCAAGATACTTTAAAATGCAAACTCTTAAGCTTTCTGTTGTAGGTATGTATTACTTAAAATCATCCAAATTTGTTTCTACACAAACTTTATTATAAAATAATAAATATAACCATATTATTATTTCTAAATATTATTTGTTTGCAAGAATATTGATAATTCAGTGGTAATAGTTGTACTGTCAGCAAATTCTAAAAATAACAACAATCTGACAGTTTTAAATTTGATCAATTCAATTACCTACTGTTTAATTTGTGACAATCACATGTTTAGATACAGACACAGCAATACTTGATCCTTACATAATTTTCCTATGTATGGTAGTCTCTGGAACACACTGTATACTAGATAAAGTTTTTGGTGAATAGTCGGCTTAGCACCGGTAACAACAGAAATACGACCTTTTTTTTGACAGTTGTGTGTTTTAAATGTACAACAACGATTTAGATATTAATAAAATAAAAGTGGTTACAATAAAAGTGATTTATTATAATTGTAACTGTGTTTATGTCAGTGTATAACATTAGTATTAATTAGTGTAATTCCCTATCTCACTGCAAAGAATGTGTGATCCGATTACACACTTACCACAGACTAAAAAGAATAAAATAAAATAAATAATCCGCCCCCAATGTTTCACTTTCTTCCGCCATTGCCACCCACGACTGCGAAACTCCTGTCGATGTTGATGGCATCGTGATGTCTGCACATGGTTGCCCACTCTCCAGACTTACACCATCCGGTCCTTGCAAGCCGTACACACCCTCCCTGGATATGATAAAAATCACCTTTTCTTCTAAATCGGTCAGAGGTGTCTCGGTGGGAGGACCACCTCCGGTTCTTCCACGACTTTCTGTACGACATGAAGCCTTTCTTTTAATTTTGGTTTTTAGTTGTGTCCAAACCTTAATAAAAAATTTAACAATAATGTATAAAAGTGAAACTAATATAAGTTTTATAATACTTACTCTCTGCCATTGTTGCACAGTTTTCTCTGGTCCAATTCCATTTAGGTGCTGGCACAACATTTCCCACAAACTATTCGCTTGCAAGCGCCCTTCCACGCTCAACAATTTCCCGCGAGCAAATTCTACATTGCATTCCATAAAGTTGATTAAAAATTCTTTTTGACTCGGCGTCATTTTTTCGTTTCTTGTAGCCATTTTGATACAAACTGATACAAAGTAAACAAATCTGAAGCTGAATAAAAACATCTGTTACATAGTTGCCAACCTACATTAGCACAACCTCTAGGCACCAAAATCACTAAGATAGAGCAACCGAGGTGATTCTGTAAATAGAGACAGTCACTGTTGCTTGACGTCATAGTTATAGAGATAGCTCTCTACTGAGCAAGCTCTAAGTTACAGAATAGGTGTCCAGGAAACTTGAACGGATCACGTGTTGTGTTTGCCGTTGCCATTATCTCCATGCGGTACCTAAATGTTTTTATCAATTAAACTTGTATACAATATTGATTGGAATGTAAATTAAAAATATTAATAAATTGTAATAATACTAGATTAATAATAATAATGTACGTAACTATACATTGTAAGTTAGATAAATATATTTTTCAAAATACAAATTTGATTGAACAGCTGATTGAAGACCACTGATTACGCAGACGCAGAAGCATCAAGTAAAAATAAAGACACACAAAATGGATCTTGCATAAGTCTATCGCACTCTGTCTTTCGTTTTCACTAAGAGAGTCTGCTTGTCTCGTCCATTCTCTAAACGTCCTTGATTCTAACCGGCCAGTGACATAGCGGTAGAATAATAGAACTTTGCACTTAAGTTCGGCTAAATGTTGAAATTTTGGCGTTAGTTACAATAGCTACTATATTTATATAATATATTCACAGTAAAATAGCATTGTTTTAAACAGCCTGGTACAAAACACTCCAAATTATGTACGCTGCAGTTGAAAATGTTGCTGTAAAACACCTAATAATTTCGAATAAAATAATAATAATACTTGTGAATAAATAATAACGCAAACTTAATAACACATAATTAATAATTAAACCAAATGCACAGTTTATATATCAAATTTACACAAAATATGTTAATATTTGTATATGAGAACTTTGTAGTTTGTTGATTAACAACTGTCAAGACCGTAAAATGATTTCTTACTGTTGTTAGCGCCAGCGGCAGCACGCTGAAACTGAGTCTGGTACCTGGCCGGTAAGAATACACTTTTAATCGACCAGTCGTAGCTTAAAATATCTTTCATTGATCTTCGGCAAGGATGATAAGGATGAATCACTCCGCTGCGGGACGGGGGGTGAAATTGAACAATAGGGATCATAGTCCGCCACTCCGCAAGAGGCGCTGCATGTATCTTGTTAATTCAATTTTGTGACGGCAGATGGCGGCAGAGTCGCTGTACGTGTTTAATGACCTAATTTCAAACAAAATTTCAAATTGTTTATGTTGGTTGAATCTGTGGTTAGATGGTCCATGGTCCTGTCCACAGAACATTTAATCGAAAACGTAGCACTAGACGCTTAGTTAAGAAATACTCTAAATCTGTATTTGTGAAAAACGAAAGGTACGTACGCACGTAGTGTAATACATAAATATATTTATTAAAAAAAATACTTTTAATATTACTAAGTCATTAGATAACATGTAATAGGTTAATGTAATGAAATCATCAAAATGTAACAATCGCCCGCCCCATACAGAACACATTAAATGTTTATTTTGCATACGTCTATTTTTGTAACAAACCTTTTTTTATTGTTTTTTACCGGGTTTTAAAATTAACCATACGTAGGTCGTCAAGGGTAGTTTACCCTCCTTCCCCCGCAGGCGACCGCCCGACGAGATACACAGAGAAATTGAAACCAGATGCGGCATTTCCAAGGACATTTTCTGCATGTCGTAAGAATTGTTATAATCATTCGCAAAATGCTTAAGGATCCTCCTCTGCGTTAATATTAATGTTATAATGCAGATGCGATTTTAGTAATTTGCTCTGCGATATATTTTTTCTTTAGAAAATTGTTTTCGACAATGAAATTTGAATATTTTGAACAAGTTTTCTTTTTTAAAACAATGTTATTCATATACATATGTGTAAGAGTACTTATTGTTGTGCCAAACAACATTAAACTATGTGTTACTTTTTAAGATCTGTATTAATACCTATGTATTACATTGTATTTACGTTATCTGCCAATATGGTGCAATGTCGGATTCTAACAAATGAATTTTGTCATGTATATACATATTGTACCAAATATGTGTGAAAATAAACACTTTTGGCAAAATTTATGTATTTTTTTTAAATAATATTTTGAATTTCAAAATTTTATTGAAAACTGTAGATAGTGGCGCCACAACCAACTAGCGGTATGGTGCGTACTATACCTCTATGATCAGCCATGACAGTTTCTTCCCCTGACCCGTAGTGACGTCTCCTGTTCCTCCTTGATCTTCGGTACGAAGATGTTTGTTTAATGGTTATGTCATATTAAATTAAGGGTTTATTTTGAAAAAATATGGCTTCAATTTTACGTCAAGTGTCAAGTGTAATTCGTTCTAAAGTTGTCGGTAATGTACACTAACCTATATAATATTTTGTATTAAATGAAATACTTTGCAGGTTTGAAAATACCATTACCAATTATAAATACTGTTCGTTTTAAAACCGAGCAAGCTGCAGACAACAGGCGTAAGAGTTGTAGTTACATAATAAATATTAACTATTATTATAGGTTTAGTTATTTTCAGCAACTGTTCGTAAATTTGATCCATTAGTGAAGTCTCAACTTACTGAATTTGGTCAGTATGTATATGAGTGTTTACCTAAATATATTCAAAAAGTGCAGTTAACTGCTGGTGACGAACTAGAATTACTTGTTGTTCCGGAGGGAGTTGTACCTGTATTACAATTTTTGAAAGATCATCATAATGCACAGTTTGGAAATTTGGCCGACATTGCGGGAATGGATGTACCGAGCAGGCCTAATCGGTTTGAAGTAAGTTTTGAATAATATAAGGCTAAACATTAGACCTGTCAAACTTTTTTTATATTTCTAAAGAGATTCGCCACCGCATCCCTTTGAGAGTGTATTAAATTCTAAAATGTTTAATTTGTCATTGCTTCTTTCTACAGAGGATTGCTTGAAGTAATCCTAAGCCTAATACAAAATTGTAACAAATATACACATATTCATCATACATATTGACATTTAAAGCATATATTTAAATTTTTTTGTCGCGTTGGTTACCCCTAAGAAAATCGGTGATCCTCACTTTTTAATACTGGTTGTACCATGAGTAACACATGTGTTACGCAGTTTCTGCTTTAAACCAACAATGATATCTTTACCATAGCTTAAAAAAGCATTCTCAACTGAGTCCTTGTATAGTTCAATAGGCCCATAGTTTACAAAAGCAATATCCTGACGTCTTCTACGGAAATGGAATACGCTTTGGCAGGAATCCTTCGTTTTATCAATAATCAACAAGTATAATGTTTTTCTCTTTATACATATTAGTCTGACCTGTATATATGAGTGATTCGATTGCAGATCATACCTTTTCAGTTCAAATTGCAATAATACCTAACTGCGGTATTAAGTAAGCTGATATTAAATGCATAATTCTACGTATTTTTTGTTTTCATTTTTGGCATTAATTTTTTTTTATTGCAGATAATATATAATTTACTCTCTCTTCGGTTCAATTCTCGTATAAGAGTAAAAACATATACCGATGAATTAACACCCATTGACTCATGCAACGAAGTATTTAAAGCTGCGAATTGGTACGAAAGGGAAATTTGGGATATGTATGGAGTTTTCTTTGCTAATCATCCAGATTTGAGACGAATATTAACCGACTATGGTTTCGAGGGTCATCCATTTAGGCGCGACTTTCCATTGTCTGGCTATGTTGAGGTAAGTTGAGAGATTCCGTTTTTTAAAGTAAGTATTATTACTTACTATTACTATTACTCATAGTGATTCAGTAAAAAATTAATACTACTGTAAATTTTCTTATTTTTTACTTATATTAAAAATTATTAGATTGTGCAATGTACAGTATGATTTACATTAAACTTTATGCTTTATTTCCTTAAAACTTTTATATAAACATATTAATAATAAAGAATTGAAGACAACTTGTGATCGATCTCGTATAAATGGCTAATGTCAGATTTCTATAACAATGCTCAATTTTATCTCAAATTAAAAAGAACAGTATCGAATCTATCTAGGAACATATAGATTATTTAAGATAAGCAACGTAGTTTCGCTTCATTATTGTTCGTTTTGGTTCGAGATTTTAGTTGAATATCGTCCTGAAAACCCATCATAAATATATTTTATGGAGAAATATTTTATACTGCAAACATTACGCCACATACATTAGACTGAATCTGCTCTTGTTCCTAACTTTAGGATCAACGTTAATTTTCATGGTAACATCATGATATCCAATATACAGTCATATTAGTTGTTTGTTTTTTTTTGTTATTATTTAGCACGACCTTCTAGATTCATACCGGCCTGCGACATTAGCGATAGAACAATAGATTTTTTGTGCTGACAGCTCGACGAAATGTTGAAGTATTGGCGCTAGTTACAGTAGCTACTTGTCACTGTCAAACAATGTCACCTAATGTTGTAAAAGGTTGTTGCGTAAGAATTATTAATTATAAATGCAAAATTAATTGTGAAATATATAGACATATTAATATTATCAATAATTATTAAAGAAATTTGATTTTATAAAATTTCATCATAAAATAAAATATATAACATAGATATACATTTACTGCAAAAGATAAAAATATATCTTTTATTATCTGATCCGCGATTTAACATTGTAGAAAAACTAACATTTAATAATTTGCTAGTAACAGTGTGTAAATTTATACCCTCAAGCCATTTATGTGTCATATTCATGTTTGATGGGAATTCTTGTAGTACATTTGTTTTGTACCTTGTCGATTGCAGTTTGGTATATAACACTTCTTATAATGAACCAAATTACAATTATTCGTTATTAATTACATCACACCAAACTGTGTACGCTGCAGTTGAAAATCTTCCTGTAAAAACAACTAATAATTTTTACTAAAATGAATAATAATACCTATGAATAATAACACTGCAAATATTACACAAATAATTAATATGCATTTGCACCAAATGTATAGTTTATAAATCAATTTTACACAAAATATTCATGTATTAAACTGAATCTGAACTGAATACTGGAGTTTGTTGATTAACAACTGTCAAAATCGTATTTTGTTCAAATGTTTTCCTACTGTTACTAGCGCCAGCGGCGGCACGCTGAAACTGGGCCTAGTCGCGGGCCGGAATAGTACACTTTTAATCGAGAAGGTCGTGTTATTTTGTATCGAAATTTGAGAACTGAGTTCGGCCCATTATTACTACATTTTTATGTTTAAATAATATGAAAATAAATTAAATCATTGTTGATATGCATCGTTACAACACTAGATTTATAATTCCATTAATTATATTAGGTTCGTTATGACGATGAGAGAAAACGCGTAGTTGTGGAACCACTCGAATTAGCTCAAGAATTCCGTCGTTTTGAACTGTCAGCACCATGGGAGCAGTTTCCGAATTTCAGGAATGTTATACCGGCTTCCGAAGAAATAATTCCCGAAACAAAAAGTGATAAAAAGTAATAATTGTAATCAAATGCTGTAATTATATTCAAATTTAATTAAAATATTTAATAAACTATTTTGTTACTTTAATCCTTTCAATTCCGTGGTCCAATTTCATCGCTACATCTTGCCATGTATCCTCTTTTAATTATTCTCACCAACAATCTTGTATTCATTTATAATACACCTGTGCTAAGTAATATAGTAAAGTTGTTTGGAATTTGAAACTATTCATCATGAATAATAAAACAATTTTGTACACAATTTTAATTATTTTTAATTCACAGAATTTTAGATATTATTTGGTCACCAATAATAAAAATATATCTGGCGATGCTTCTAGTATACGAAATAACAATAAACTATAATTTAGTTCAAGCTTATTTAATTTGTTGAGTGCTGCAAACAATTTAAACTAGCAATGGCTACAGACATCCATGTCAGCAGCTCATGGACGTATGTCCAAGTCTGGGTATATTACAAATTATTATTTACCTAAATACACTTTTAAGATCCTACGTGCCTAGGTCGCAAATAAAACAACAAATTTAAAATAAATTTGAATACATTCTCTTGACAAAAGCAAAACAAAATCCTACTATAAATGCATTCATCTTCCTTTGTTCAATATTTAATTAAAAAATATTTTTTTCTCCAATGGTCTTACATAATTTTTGAAAATAAAAAATATGGAAAAATAATGTTCCTTTCCCTGCATATGCAAGAAAATTTTGAATACAATTGAGTAGAAAATAAAGGAGAAAAATAATAAAAACAAACATTTAGAAAATATTGAATTTTGAAAAATAAAAAGTACCCTGCCAACTAGACTATAACACGTATCTGCAGAAAAATCGGTTAGATAGTTTAGGAGGTTTGAGTGGAACAAAAAATCTCGTACGAACGACATACATACAGACATATGTTATAATAGCCATTTCGTGATCCACTGAGTCTGTCCGGGATTTCTGCGCAGGAATTTTATAAATCGGAAGATGCTACAGACATCGTACCGAACACTATAGCTCTTCGACAGGAGGTCGATGAGCTAAAAACTCCTCAAGTGTAATATGAAATTTTGTGTAATTAAGTAAAATGAATTTTAGCCGAAAAAGTTTAGAAACAAATAAAAAAAAATCTGAATTCCCATGTTAAACGGCTATGGCCAGTTTTTTAATTAACACCCGCTATATATACAGGTGTCCTAGATAAACGGACCACTACAGGGATCTCGGAAACTAAAGAGATACAGTCGGTTAAATTAGACAAAAGTTCGGTGGGAATTAACATACTGACAAATTGTGATTACTTTTGAACAATACATTTTAGAGTAAAAGTGTAAATAAAAAAGTTGTTCAGAATTAAAAACTGAATTATACGGTGCCATCGCTTATAACGACATCGGATATTACGACGAAACTAATATAACGACGAAAAATGGCTTGAAATTTGGATACAATTATCTTTTATAACGACGGATCGCACTGCGTAGTAGTACCGAATTGGCTCCGGGAATTACCGAGTTGCAAAAAGACAGGACGAATCGCGACAAACATATTCATTCAATGGTTAACTACGAATTGATGTCGGTATGGCGAAACAAAAAGCTACTTGAATATTGTTTTTGTTGCTTAAGCTTCTTGCACTCATGTAAATGTACTCTTTTCTAGCATATATACAATGTACTTTTTTACATATGTCTGTATTTATGTTGTTTGGATATAGCGACCTACTGTTATAGCGACCGAATTTCGTTGGTCCCTTCAACGTCGTTATAAACGATATCTACTGTATATATTTTTCTGAACTTCCCGTTCGGCAATTTTCAGAATTTTACAATTTACATATATGAAACCAAAACTAGAGTCAAACGTAACACATTTGATGTTTTAGTAGGAAAATTTAGAAGCTATTAACCCTTTACACTCCAAATATTTTTGCTTCATACACTAGCAACTCTAAGAGATGTACATACTTATTTTAGTCGAAATATATTCTCTGAAGTAAAACTTCCATAATACATATATTATTATTCCCCAGTTGGCTTATTGGGGTTATAAGAGATAAAACCAATTTTACCCATTGCACAATAACATTATCTACGTTGTCCCTATGCTGTCAGTAGCGGTATGACATAGCACTGTACAGCCCAGCGGAGAGCAAACAGCTAATGGTGTCGTTACAATCGAGCTGTGAATTGTAGTCAACATGTTTAGAACACATCATAAATATGTTCAGTCCCATATACGTTCTTATTCCCACAATGCAAGTCTAGAAACTGTCTGTAAATTAACATACAACAATGTTTTTCAGTACAGACTAATTTTCTCAACTTTCAAAATAATAATTTGTATTTACATTCTATGGACTAATTGATTACAAAACTAAATTCCATTGAAATGTATCCGTTAAATTATTGTCAAGTTAAGTCTATGCATCAAATTTTACCGAAACATTTTAATAATTCCTAATTTCTATGATAACGTATACGAGTAGTACCTTTGTTCATCTAATGTATAAAAAAATAAGTATTTTTTGTTATTATTATTTAGAATCGAACTAGATACCTTAATTTTTTTTTACGAGGCTAATGACGTCTAAATAAATTAAAAGAAATGAAAAAATAACAACTCCAACAAACAAAATTAATTAGACGTAACAAAAATTTGATATTATGTGATGTATACTTAGAACAGGTTACTCGGCGAGTAGAGTATATTACATTTCCTTTTGGGTCGTTGATATACTTCTTACGCACTATTGAGTTCTAACTTTAATTTATAGTTAATGATTGCCATGGTGTTATATTTTTAGTTATGCTTACAAAAACCACAAGTCACAGAAAGGCTGTGATACGTTACGTAACACATTCCCCTCCAGATGTATAAAACTGATTTGTATTACATGAAACTTTCACCATCTATTTCATATGTACAATTCCTATTTTAACTTGCAAAAAATGGTATTAAAATTGTAAACTATTAGTCAACTTATTTATCATATCTATACATTGTAGATTTTCTTTACCCAAATTATATCTTTAAAAAAATGGATCCAGATATCAATATTTATAGAACTAGACTTTTTAAATTCAGAAATAACTCTTTACATTTAAATATCTACTTTTGTATATTTCACGGTCAAGTAAATTGAATCATTGTCTATTACTGTCGACTAAGATCGATGGCAGTTTATTTAAATCGATAAAAGTCTACTAGAATCAATTACAGTCGACTAGAGTTATAGTCAATAATAGTCGACTTTAGTCTAATACAACTAGTCGATTAATATCGACTAATTTCCAAAGCCTAAAGTCGATTATAAAAAATCAAAGTCGTCCAGCCCTAGTAGTGACCATACCAGATTTTTTTAGCCCATCAACCTCCTGTCAAATGTTACAGTGTTCGGACTGGTGTCTGTAGTATCTTCTGATTTCAAAAATTTTTGCCCAGAAATCCTGATCAGACTCTCTGGATCACGAAATAACAATTACAACATATACTCGTATGTATGTCGCTCGTCCGCTCGTACGAGATTTTTTGTTCCATTCAGATCTCCTAAACTATCCTACAAATTTTTATGAAAATTATGATTTTTCAACAGATACGTGTTATGGTTTAGTTGTGCAAGGTACTTTTTATTTTTCAAAATTTCCATTGGTACTTGAGAAAAATATTTTTTTCTCCTTTATTTTGCACTTAACTGTGTTCACAACTTTCTTGTATATGCGGAAATGAAACAATTTTTCCATATTTTTAATTTTGAAAAATTATGTAAGACCATTGGAGAAAAAAATATTTTGAAATCATAAAACATAGTCGGCTTAGTCTGCTTTGCTTTTGTCAAGAGAAGAAAATATTTTCGCACTTATCTTAAATTTGTTTCATTTGCGACGGAGGGTTTTAAAAGTGTATTTAGGTAAATAATAATTTGTCATATATTCAGACTTGGACATACGTCGATTAGTTACAGGCGTGGGTGTCTGTGCCCATTCTAATTAGATGTAATATTTCACAGGTTATAGATTTTAGGTAATTATTGAATTAAAATATCTCCAAATGGATTTGTTTTAGCATTTTATCAGTTATCTCAAACTACAGGAAATACAAAATTGATTAAATCAGGTAATACGTGTATATGATTAGAGATTTAATTTCATTTTTTATTATATTTTTATTAGACATTTTGAAATGTTTTTTAACCTTATTTTTAGTAAATATGCAGCATGTGAATAACTGTTGACTAAATGAAACATACATAATTGGATTTTAACTCTCAAAGCATATACCAATAGGTATAAATATTTATTGCTATAACTATACATAATGACGTAAGTAACGTTTTGTACATGGTGTTAGAGCATAACGACATTCCTGTAGCAGCAATACAGAAAATTGCTTAAATACAAATAACCAACAAAATAGAAGTATAACATTTTACTTATCTATATATTTAACAAGTAAAGGGTACAAAAACACCCCTTATTACTGCAATATTTACAAATTACGAAGTATGCTGATTGTGTTTTCTAGCCGATAACTATTCAAGGGCGTCCTGGTCCCACGCGAGCCCTTTTAAGGGCGATTGGTGGACAGCCCTTTGTTGTCCACGTGGAATGTCAAACACTTATTGTAAAACTGAGTTGGAAACACTTTAAAATGGAATCAACTTCATTGCTGTCGTGGAGCTACACACGCACACGCACACACACGCACACATGCATATCAAGTTGTTAAGTACAAAGGCACTGTTTCATATATTGTCTGTCACATTATGCTGCGAAATCCACTTTGTCCCAAGCGAGTGTTGATGTCAAGTCAGCCGGCGATTTGAAATCGTCTAAACTAAATAAATCGAATGGATCATCCGAATTTCCTAACAATGGATCGTACGTGCTCATCTCGGAATCGAACTGTGTAACCTGTGCTACGGATATACTTTGCTGTGGTTGTTCAACCGGCAACAAAGAATCCAACCAATCAGAATCGTCCGTGTCCATTGGTACGCCCATATTATCATATTCTTCATTCTGATTTATCGACTGACCCATATTCAAATCCATTTCTAATTGAGTGAAATCCATTTTATCCAATGAATCTAAATCCAGTTCAAAATCTTGCAACACCGCAGCATCAAGTCCCAAAGAACTGTCCGTATTACTTACATCGTTCGTCGTCACTGGGGGAAATACTGGTTCTTCATTTATGCGAGTTCCTGCAGAACTAGGAGTAGAGGGATCATGAGCAGCACTTGGAGGCAGTTCGCCATTTTTAATCAAAATTTCCAAGACGTCATCAACAATTTGACTTTTGACGTTGTTATTTTCTTTCTTAATTTGCTTAGTTGCTTCTTCGTATAAAGGTGGTGGTGGTTTGACGTCCTCTACTGGCTGTGTAGTTTGTATTTCTGGAGCAGATATTACCGTAGCCGGAACTACAGGTACAGAACTTAAGAAATTGGGTAAAGAATTTGCACGTGTTTGCCCGTTTACGAATTTCACCTTTCCTTGCATTAACTGATTTAATACTATCGTTGCACCTGCGGTGTTGAGCAGTAATCCGTTTGTTAAATTTTTAGAGTTTTGAAATGCCACATGCTGTTGTTGTTGTTGATCTTGCTGTTGTTGCCTTTGCTGTTGCTGAGCCAACCGTTGCCTCTGTTCTTGTTCAGCTTGTAACTGCTGCAATGCCTGAATTTGTTGAACATGCATAGCCATCTGATGTTGTTGACGTTTTGCTTGTATATGTTGTTGCAACGCTATACATCGTTGTGCTTTATGATCAACCATGGTAGTAGAGGGATGTGCGCGAACTTGTTGCAGTTGTAGTTGTGATAACGTCAATTTTCTCTGTAGTTCTTCTATTCGTTTCTGTTGTTCACGAACAATATCTTCTTGAGACTGCTGAAGTAAACTGATATTTTCGCACATTTCCATTGTGTCCTTATGGATATCTTCATCAACAGAATGGGGTGAGCCAGACATTTCGTCTTGTACATCTGTCTGGGACTCTTCACTACATACGCTCATAGGTGCGGAAGTATCTACAATAATATGTCCACTTTGCGTTGCCGGGTCCCCGCCGTTACATGTGAAAGGTTTCAGTCGTTCAATTAGCTGTGGTTTTGATCCAGATACAGGTAAATTACGTCGCTTTAGTTCAGCTTTTAGATCACTCACTTTCATGTCTTCTAATCGACTCGATAGTCGTAAGGATGCTATGGAATCTGATGTAATGGTCGTTGATTGGGTTTGCTGAGGAGTGCTCGAAGGTGTTGAGTTTTCACTCATTGGTTTCTGAGCTGCCGGTAAAATAATCTGGGGGTATTTGTGTTGTAACTGCAATTGCCACTGTAAGAATAGTTGTTGTTGTTTTAACAAGAGTTCGTAAGAGGTCTCTCCTGGTGAACCGGTTGATAATGCAGAATTCTTCTGTGCATTTGGCGGACCTTTATATTCGTGGAATTTTATGGTACGAGTTTTGGGTGCAGATTTTGATTTAGATTTTTTTCTATTTTTATCTTTACCTGGAGCATCACTCCTTGCTGGAGATGATTGTGGTTTTGGAGTTAACGGAATTGGAAGTGGTGTTGCTGGTGCAGAAGTGATGGGCTGTGAAATAGCTGATACAGGACTAGCTACAGATGATAGGGGGCTTAAAGTAGATGTAGAAGACACCAGGGAACCAGGGCTAGGAACCGAAGTTAATGGAAGCAACGTGGGGGCTGTAACTGTATGACACAAGTCAGCGAATACTATTCCAGCATCATTATTGTCTTTGAATATAGGCGTAGCAGTTGTAACGACCACTGTACCTTTTGATGCCGGTATCGCAAGAGACACAACGATACCAGCAGATTTAGCGGCAGCTTCCAACACATCGGGAGCATTAACAGGACCAGGACTAACAAGAGTATCACCCTCAGAACTCTGGGAGTCGTCTTCATAAGTCACATAACTATTAGGATGCTGGGGTTTAGTTATTTGCCCCTCACAAGTAGCCCGGAAAGGTATCCGGCCAGCTTTAACAGCCTCCTCAATAGGTTCCTCAGTATGGAGGATATTCTTTTGGATAAGTTCAAGTGGACCTGGACGATGAGATAATTGATCGTTCAGTTGGTCCGCTAATCGGGCTTTCTTGAGCATTCGCTGTTTTTCCACCAAACTAGGATCGACCGCGGGTTCTGCTTCTAGGATATGTCTCATTTCCAATTCATGCCGTGCTGGCCTTTGTTGGATTTTAGCTTTTAGCATATCTCCAGTCTTCGCACGTTCTAGTTGCTTTCGTTGTTCATGGAAAGCGGGCGGCGTCTTTAGTGCTGGAAATATGCAAATATAACATTAATATTTTGAATTTTTTTTTGTGTTACTGAAATACTTAAAATATGGAAATATAACATTAATATTTAGAAAAATTTTTTTGCGTTACTGAAATACTGAAAATAACATAAGAACAGAATTTTGAAATAATTTACACAAGACGCCATTAGACATTACTAATTAATTTCTTTTAGATAGTAATCTTTACTATATAATATAATACAAACATTAATTTTTATTGTACATTATTAGATTATATTTACCCTATAGTTGAATAAATAAAGGTTCATCCTATTTCCAATATTTCAATATACAGCAGAAATCGTTAAGAAACAAATTGAGAGATAATACATTATTATTACGCTACAAATCAATTGCTGTCAATATCAAACTAGTTTACAGTATTTTAGTCAAACGGTAGATAGTTTTTTTTTTTTTGTGATCTTGTGAACTATATTCTTGTTAATAAATTGTTCCTGTTATTTCAATTCTGCGTGTGACTCTGCTCGTGCACATGCGCGTAATGACTTAAGAGAATTTCAAGGTCACAAAAATATAAAGTACTTTTTATCATGTAACTTTTGTCTGAAACATTTTTGTCTAAATAATGTCTAAAAATATAGCATATATGTTGCACTACTTTTGCTGCACCCTGTATATACGTTTTATGCAAAAATTTTATGGCACACTACGAAAATTATTATTTTTATCATACTTATATTTATGAAGTTTTTTTTTTTTCAATATTTTCAGTACCTTTTGTGTTATAAAGGATATAAAGGTTATAAAAAAATCGTTATAGCCGTCTGTGCTTTGGATGTTTAACAGTTATTTATTAGTCCTGACAGCTGAAAATAAGTTTTGTTTTATAGTTATTATTTCCCCAGATGGGGACGTTATAGAACTAATTATTTATATAGGTGATGTTAGGCCTTGACCTTTTTGAAAAGTTTCTTTTGAATATCTAGTAATATTATGACCCAAGAAAGACTCAGGTCCTTTCTTATAATACAAAGTAATACTATAAGTCTAATTACTTACGAGGCATGATTCCTTGTGCAACAAGTTGATTAATTGGTCGCCGCAGCATCAACTTGACCTTGAGAGCTGTAACAGAAATGATAAATATTTAAATCTACACTACTCAAATAGTAACTATGATGACCCTTAAAAAGCCCACACATGTTCAAAAACATATGTTAACTTCTTTGATAAAGAATAAATCAATTTACCATGTGGAGGGATACACCAAACTCGAAATGATCAACTAACTTATAAATTTAAATTCGTTAAATTTAGATTTTGGAACAATAATAAATTTTCAATTTCTTCCGATACATTTTTGTGTATGGCATAAAACTATGAAATACACCGGGGCTTACGAGTTGATCAGAAAGCCCACACACGTTTCGATTTATCGTTTCAAACAGGCATCAAACAGCATTATATGTTGTATATATTGTCATACGATAAATTGGAACGTCTGTGGGCTGTTTAAGAACGGAGCTCCGGTTGCGTTCTGTCTCGATCCGAAGACTACACACGGGCGAACGTAAAGAACATTATGAAAGCTTAGCACGTTCGCCGGAAAAATTGATGACATCCTGATACTGACCTAACGCAACTAGGGGTCAACACCTCACAGATACCGTAATTGCATTACCAGGTTTTATTAACATACTTTTTTTTCATTTCTTATTGTTTCGGTTAATTTTTAATAGTACGCTATACACCAAGGGAAAGAAACCTCTTATTTTTTGTGGTCTCTCCCGAGGTGTATATTAGTACATTATACACCAAGGGAGAGAACCTCTTATTTTTTCTGAGGTGTAATGTGAGTGTTTCTACTCCCGAACGTGTAAAAAATAGTATATACACCTCGGGAGAGACCACCATTTTTCTCTCGATGTATTTGTAGCCCTCTGGCTTCGCCCTCGGGCTTCAAATTACACCTCAGGTGTCCCTTGGTGTATAATGTACTATTTTCCACGTTCGGGAGTAGAAACACTTTATTTCATAAATAATGAATTATAATAAATCGGAGCGAAGTTGTAATATTTAGAGGCATTTGAAAATGTTTCCATGCAGCGCGTACCACAATAAGACATTTATTTACAAAAACCTTTGTTATAATAAAAACTCCCTTACGGAAAGTATTTTCGCCCCCAGGGAGTAAATACTTTATTTCTGTCCCGATTTTGACGCCATAGAAACTGACTTCTACTCCCGGACGTGCAGAAAATTGTTTGTAGAGAATTTTGTGACCTTTAATTTCAAGTAGGACCATTTTAGCCGTACAATAAAGAGAAAACGAGATATTACCGAAAAAACTAATTTTCGTACCTTTGCGCCCTCACGGAGATCGAAGCATCGCTTCGGGAAGTGGGGAAAACCTGAATTCATGCTAATGGTACTCTAATGAACCATTTAAAGCATTAAAACCTTTGCTAACATTTTTTTTACGGTCTAAATTACTTGCCGCCCGGCCTACATGTGAAAAAGTGAAAACAATTATCCATAATTGTACATACACCATAACTTAACGTATAAGGAAACTGTATATATAGATAAGATATAAATGAGTAACAAGGTATGTTACAGAGATATTTATATTTACGGCGACACTTCAGAAATTATAACTAATGAAGTACCTTCATACTTACGTATTTAAAATTTACAATGTCAAATATAGAGTTTGATATAATTATTTATATAGATAATGTTATAACTGTTTTAAATTATTTTCTATAATTATATTATAGAATATTAGATACAGTATATTAGAAATATTATAATTTAAATCAGTTATAACATACTGATTTAACTATTTTTTATAATTATCATTAAAAATATTTTTTATAACAAAGAAATAATTTACGTTTAACATCAAGATAACTTTTGTCTTTGTTTAATTTTATAACGATAACAAACAATTACAACGCAGGATGTTTATTAATACGATATCCTACAATTAACATATTGGATAAAATTGCTAACATTTATGTTCAAGTATTTTAATTCTCTTATACTTTATAACAAATGCATAATTTGTTATTTTAGCATTACCTCTTCATTTATTTCAGTGCCTATCGAATAAACTGATGGCATAATTTAGTTTAGGATACTTTTCAGACACCGACTACTCTTTCCAGATCGATACCAACGTACTACGAGGTACTAAATGTTTTTTTCTCGAATTTATAAATCAATTTAATTTTCTCAAAAAATAGTACATTATACACCAAGGGAGAGAAACCTCTTATTTTTCCTGAGGTGGAATTTGAAGCACAAGGGCGAAGCCAGAGGGCTAAATGCTTCATTTCTGTCCCGATTTTGACGCCATAGAAATCGGCTTCTACTCCCGGATGTGTAAAAATTATATTAATATGGCAAATATATATTTAGCTGTTTTGTGGTTGTATAATTTAATGGTTTATACATATTTTTTTTATGTGAATTACATGTCCAAACATAACAGTCGGATAAATTATATGTAGCTTTTATAAGGTATGTTTGTATTTGAAGGGGCCTACCAGGTAGCTGTGTTAGTTTACGCCGAAAAATAAATTTCATGGTATACATATACCAAGTAAAGAATACAGACCATACTTATTGTATGTTAAAAATACTGCCAAAATTTTAATTTCTAATTAGAAAAATGTATCCGTATTCAGGTCAAAGGAGATGTTCTGGGAGGGGTGTGATAATTCTATCGAGCATTTATATTCTACATAAAAAAGACATAAAAGTGTTGTTATTTAACTTCCAAACGACACTGAATACACTGTGAAATTAAGTACAAAATAGGAATAAGTAAAATATCAATCCACTTTGAATCTTAATGTTACCTAAATGTTAAATGTCTAGTTCTCAAAATCGCCACCGTGGAAATGAAGAACAGTTGTTTACTTTATGGTAGCCATTTGTATTTCTCTTCAAGTGATCATTATCGCTGTCATTACACTATTGTATACACTATTGCATATATCGCAAAACACAGAAGACAAATTACCTACATGAACTACAATATTTGACAGTTACAAGAAAAAGTAAGGTTACGAAGAACTGATTAGTCGATTCGCTTAAATATTCCTCATGATAAATTAAATAAATTTCTTAAATGTCCTGAATCCAGTATAACTCAAGCTTTAAAGCAATAATGTACAATAAAATTAATTGAAATGTAACAGTAATTTCTTTCGCCTAGTACATTAATATGCTACGCAGTAATGATATATAAAGTATACAATGTAAACACTTCCGATGTTCAACAACGACAATAACCGCGATACAGGTGCACATTAGGTCTAGGATTGTAATGTTAGATATGTTCAAATTTTAAATGAGAATTGTTTACATCCAAACTGAACTCTGAATGAAAAAAAATATATAGGTTACAAATTAACCTAAATTAACGATTATAATTTTTGCCCAAAAACCGGTTTTGTATGATATTAAATTCGCTCGTAAATTGGGTTCTTACAATATGTAACATAATCTTAACACATATTCTGAATAATGATATGAGTAAGTGAAATATAAAATATTCGTTTACAATTTTTTTCACTTCTGAATACATCGATTGACAGATTAAACTAGGAATGTATACAGACATACATGCCTGCAGCTCATCGACGTATGTGCAAGTCTGAATATATCACAAATTATTATTTATCAAGATTCACTTTTAAAATCCTAGGTGCCTAGGTCGCAAACAAAACAACAAATTTAAAACAAGTGTAAATACATTTTCTTCTGTTGACAAAAGCAAAGCAAACTAAGCCGACTATAAATGCATTGATCTTCTTTTGTTCAATTTTTAATTAAAAAATATTTTTTTCTCCAATGGTCTTACATAATTTTTCAAAATAAAAAATATGGAAAAATATTGTTCCATTTCCTGCATATGCATGAAAATTTTGAATACAATTGAATAAAAAATAACGCAGAAAAAAAATAAAAACTGAAAAAAATATTGGAAAATATTTTTTTCTCAAGTACGAAGGAAAATTTTGAAAAATAAAATGTACCTTGCACAACTAGACCATAACACGTATCTGCAGAAAAAATTTCATAAAAATCCGTTGGGTAGTTTAGGAGATCTGGGTGGAACAAAAAATCTCGTACGAGAGAGCGAGCGGACGAGCGACATACATACGGACATATGTTGTAATAGTCATTTCGTGATCCAGGGGGTCTGTCCGGGATTTCTGTGCAAAAATTTTTGAAATCGGAAGATGCTACAGACATCGTACCGAACACTATAGCTCTTCGACAGGAGGTCGATGAGCTAAAAAGATGCGTTATTATGACCTATTTTTTAATTAAAAATTGAACAAAAGAAGATCAATGCATTTATAGTCGGCTTAGTTTGCTTTGCTTTTGTCAAGAGAAGAAAATGTATTCACACTTGTTTTAAATTTGTTGTTTTATTTGCGACCTAGGCACCTACGATTTTAAAAGTGAATTTAGATAAATAATAATTTGTGATATATTCAGACTTGCACATACGTCGATGAGCTGCAGGCATGTATGTCTGTATACATTCCTAGTTTAATCTGTCAATCGATGAATTCAGAAGTGAAAAAAATTGTAAACGAATATTTTATATTTCACTTACTCATATCATTATTCAGAATATGTGTTAAGATTATGTTACATATTGTAAGAACCCAATTTACGAGCGAATTTAATATCATACAAAACCGGTTTTTGGGCAAAAATTATAATCGTTAATTTAGGTTAATTTGTAACCTATATATTTTTTTTCATTCAGAGTTCAGTTTGGATGTAAACAATTCTCATTTAAAATTTGAACATATCTAACATTATATATTATTCTAAAAGAATATCATAAATATTTGAATATATTATGCGAATTCTTTTATGCCATCTACCCCGCAGAGTCAATCATCCTGGCCCCAGTCCAGGGATGCGCTAATTTCTAATATAATTTTTTCTTCTATCGCTTTAAAACTACTTGCATTGAGCCTTCCTTTTCATACATGACCCAATCACAAAGTATGACTGGCTCGAGCGAAAATTTTGCAATTCTACAATAAAATTGTACATGGCATTTCTTATTCAGAGTTCTCATCTAACTTTTATTTAACATATTTTACGCATCTTTTTTATGCAGAAAGTATGTCTAAATTGTTGAACCCGCTAAAGTTCCTCTTTTAGTCTTGAAACTACACCCAAAAATTCAACTCTTAATCTATTTAATACAATTTTAAATATGTAATTTTCATGGTTCCAACATTAATCGTTTTTGAGATACTGATACGCAAAAAACCCCTTATTACCGCAGGTTGTGTGATTTTTGCGTATTGCTTAGTAGTATTTCGATAACATCTGCGAGTAATATACATTACAACATTGGCGTTTAATTATATACTGGGTGGATAAAAAAGAAACGCCCCATGTTGGAAGTCTTGAAGCTGAGGGATTATTGATGACAAAAACTTTAGAGAGGTCTTTAAATATCGAATATACAGTCTAGTTTGAAATTATTGAATAAGTCATTTTCTGGTTTGAAAAACAAACTGTATATTCTTTAGGTAGATGTGAAGATAGGCAATAATGTAATTTATTTTAGTGAATTCATTGATGTCCATGACACTACACTGAATAGAACTTCTTTGTAAACCCTTCAGAATTGTTGTCATTAATTGAGATTATTACATAAAAAATCATTTAATAATTTATTAAAATGAGAGAAATATGGCGTTGCTTCATTTTAAGATCTGTGTAGTTTTTTTTTTATCAATAGTCCCAGAGTAACAAAACGTCAAACACGAGATGTTTTTTTTTTGTCCTTTTCGGTAGAAGATTAATACCTATACGAAATAATCGAACAATTAAAATTTCGAACTGATACTTAAAATCAACCTAATGACGATCCTAAAGGATTTTCACAGTTGATAGTGTTATACATAAATAAATATATTTACACCGATACTTACATTGCTTGTTTTGTTCCATTGTGTTGACGAGGGGTGACGTGTCTACCACCGCCTTGGGCGGTGAGGTGGCGGCTCTAGGTTTCCCAGCAATGGGCGGACCACCCTCCGCCATGCTGTTAGCGTTACCTCCTTTCACCCACTCGGGATATATCGCTGCAATTGTGTCGACCAGATCACGATCCAGTTGTATTTGCCAGTAACCGGAACCAGTGTCACCACGGTGACTGGATTCTGTAAAAACATATTAAATATAGAAAATATTTTTGCCCTAGTCATTTTTGTGTATTTGTAAAAACGAAGTAACAATTTAGTCAATTTTGAATAATTTTATTACGGGATGCATATACCTATAAATTAACGTCAATAATTTAAATAAGATACACCTTATGTGCGAAGGAAAATCTCCAAAGTCATTCGTTATTAATGTACATGAAGCTCGACATGATGTGTATATTATATTCAAATTAATAATAATAATAATAATAAACTTTATTAACGTAGCTCGATGGCTAGTATGAATACTTATTTATAAATAAACATAACAATGATATATAATACAATTACCTATACTAACAATTAAGATTAGCAGGGCTATCTATGTACAACATTTTTAATTTATTAAGGAAGTATATTTTTATTTAAATGAGAAATTTTTGTCTATCGCCGGGGATCGAACCACGGGTCGATGTCTTGCCGGGAAGATGACCTCTGCTGCACACCTTGCCGCAAAACTGTTGAGTTATGACTATACAAACGCATTGTTCGAGTTTATCTGTGTTTACTGCTAGCCCGGCATAATACAATAACTAGACAATACAATTTCAATTAAGTTCTTTGTAAAAACTACTTTATTGTATTGTATGGCTTTTAAAATTGCTAGGGACGAAAACAATCTCAAGAAATAATTGATAACATTAACCGATATTTTGATTACTATAAACGAAATATTTTAATGCAGTTGTATACGTCCGGCCCTTTCTTCGCGAAAGTGATAACAATATCCGATTGATAACATTATCCGTGATTCCAATAAGCGACGTGCACTGTATTTACATTGCATAAATGAAACTTCCAATCACATGTCAACAATGCATCTTGTAACTGTGCATAATTTAATCGTTTATATGTTCATGTACTTGTACTTGTCAAGTAAATGTAAATAAATTGATGGTATGTTATTTTCGGTACGCACTGTATTTTACAATTTATTTGACTATTATTGGAGATGACCAAGTCGATTAAAGTACAAAATATAATGTTCGCTTCGTTTAGGCATTACAGCAGAGAACAAAATAATAGGTAAACCATTAATCCAATAGCTCAAATTTAGTTTTGTGTCTAGATCTAGAATTGGGAAACTCAATTACAATCTTGCAATTTTCAACCCTTCTGGCTTGAAATTACGAAACTATACTTTATATTTACCAACTTATATCTTGCGTGACCAGATTCGTAGTATTTCAATGGGAGGCATGAATTCCAAATGACACCAGCCATTTCCTTATAGTATTAAAAAGAATTATACCAATTTTTAACGAAGAATTTTATCTGAATGCAAAAATTAATGTCCATCGCCGGGATTCGAACCCGGGTCTATCACTTGCCAGGCGATTGCTCATTCAGATAAAATTCTTCGCTAAATGTACCAATTTTCGTTTGATATTGAAATAAGAAAAAAATTGTTAAATTTAATAGACAATTTATATTGTCTAAATCAAACAGTAAACTGTAGCCAATAAACAATTAATTTAGCCTTCTATTTACAAACTTCAATCACACACTCATAAGAGATCGCTGTATGCGAGTATGTTATCAACAAGCCCCATTTATGAAATACAGTAGATATCGTTTACAGACATATGTTAAAAAGTACATTTTATCTATGTTAGAAAAGAGTACATTTACATGAGTGCAAGCAGGTTAAGCAACAAAAACAATATTCAAGTGTCAAAACAAAACAAAAAAAACCAATCCAACTTATTTTACAAACATTAACACAT
The DNA here is from genome assembly GCA_963422195.1 of Carabus problematicus. Taxonomy (NCBI): domain Eukaryota; kingdom Metazoa; phylum Arthropoda; class Insecta; order Coleoptera; family Carabidae; genus Carabus; species Carabus problematicus. Next base: position 9,509,476 of record OY728585.1, on the reverse strand, counting down.
AATTTTACATACTTATGTATACATACATAAGTATTTAAATGTTAACAAAAAAATCTGTCATTTTTTTTGTTTTTGTGATTTTTTGTTTTCTAAAAAGTTTCTTTCAATAATCTTTTCCAAATGTAGCAATGCAAAATCTGTTTTAGCTTCTTTTAAATTATGATTATACATAAAAAAAAGCTGAATTGTTTCAACTGCTGAAAATGCATCCTTTATAGTACGTGTTTGCAACTCGATTGTTTCGTCCATTTCCACTTCGTTGCTTTTTGTTTCGCCATACCGACATCGATGACACCTTTAATTCGTAGTTAACCACAGAATGAATACTTCTGTCGCGATTCGCCCTGCTTTTTCGCAACTCGGTAATTCCCGGAGCCAATTCGGTATTACTAGGCAATGCGATCCGTCGATATAAAAGATAATTTTATCCAAATTTCAAGCCATTTGTCGTCGGTATATTAGTTTCGCCGTAATATCCGATGTCGTTATAAGCGATAAGCCTCACGTATAATGAGTTTAGTTTCTAGCCGGGACTTTGAAATTTCGTCGCATAAACCGATATGTCGTTACATCAGATGTCGTTATAAAGTTTATAACGACATATCGTTTATAATATAAACGATATGTACTGTACATTAAAACAGCGAAATTATGTCACAAGATTACGAAAAAAAAGTATTACAGATGTAGAAAGTATTCTTACCATACATACAATAATTGAAATAAACACAAAAATACGATTCCAAACTAATTGAGATGTAATATTTCTAAATACAGTTGGTACCAATACAATGAAACGGAAGCCCATAACTACGTCAGTTGCCATTTTGAAAACTACGTAGGTTTTACTATTTTAAATTAAATGCAAACTTTAGTTTCATTACGATACTTGAATAAACGTGGGCAGCAAACATTACAATGATCACACTAGAACAGGTTCATGTGAAAACATTGGCAGAACATAGTATATGTTTATAAGCTATACATAGAAAATAACCTTCATGGAGATATAAACAGGATTTTACTACAGATTTAGTTAAATTTCCTACTTTTTATTCATACTTCAACAATAAAATGTACGTTTTCTGCTATCATTCGTCCTCAAGATGGTTCATTTCGCAATTAGCGTAAAAAACACTGGAATGGTGCTTATACATGGATCCGTTCGTACAATTTATAATAATTGTTAATGATTTTATGCGAGCAAACTAACGAACAATGATTCTACCCAAAGATTTAATAACATTAAATCCGAAATACATATACATTTTAGGGAAAAGATGCGAAGAAATAAGTTGCTGTTGGTGATCAGGTGATCTTAGAAGAAAACATGTATAGTCATTAGCATTGGGTAACCACCATTATTGTCTGAAGGGTTAATTTTATATAAGATATTCAGATCTTAATTATATAAGCTGATGAACATGTAATATAATATCAAGTGAATTATTCAAATGAAAAAATATATACCGATCACGGAAATCCGGACCCAGAACTTCTGGAAAATCGAGTGCTCTTGGTTGTCTATACTAATATTGTTGTCATTAATACAGATTGACGTGAAATTATTTAGAGGTGATAACTTAAAAGCGCCTAATAATATCGATTTAAAATTTTAACGTATAACACTAAACTATGTTACAGAAACGTCTTTATTTTTCTTCGTTAATTTAGTAATTTATTACTCGTATTTGCGATATAACTATATTGACAAAGAAGCTAATGAGTACTGTAGTTGCGCTATTCAAGCAAAAAAACTTAAACCCACTACAACTTACAGCAGCAACTAGTAGGCGTTTGAAAGGCCACATTTTCTGCGACATTGGAATATTGAATGAAATACAGTATTAGTAACGGAGAGTAATGTGAATATATGTGTATAATAGATTGAACGCAAGTACCATTAATGTTATAATGGTATTGTGTTGTGCAAGCCGAGTACAATTCCTAATGCAAAGAAATAAATGAAGATGCGAAGAAACAAAACATTAATGGCTATAAATTATATTGTTCTAATTATACTGTTGTTAAGATTCATGCGTTGTATCAAATGTACTCATGCATTATATTCTAGTTTAGTCAGATGTTTACCTCGAAAACGTTGACGTATATACGCTCTCATATACAGAGAAATGGAATTGGTTGCGTCACAGATTTTAAACAACATTTTTGTTTTTCCCACTTCTGAAACGAACAGGACTTGTGCAATACTTAGGACTAATTTAGCCACGTTTAGTTATATTACAGTATAGTGGTAGAATAGTTTTATTGACCCGTGTTGCTTAAAATAAATGAAGAGAAATTACCAGATATCCAGAAGGTATTTTTTCGAAATGGTTCAAGAGTTGCTGACCTATATTTGACTTATTCCTGGAGAAATGTAAATTGTCATTTACATTCTTCATATAACATCGAAAAAGTAATTCTGTTAATTATGTGTTTATTATTATAAATTTACAGTAAGTGATGAATATTTTAGAATCGTTACCATAAATAAATGAAAATAGAAAGACCTTTAATCGAAAAGAAAAATACGAGTGCGTCTCACCTAATTCCATTCTCATTTGTTCCCCGTCTCACTGTTTCCATTCTCATTTGTTCTCCGTCTCATTTGTTCATATGTACCTCCCACCACATTTCTATGTTACGGTTGTCTCACTTGTTCCCATGCAAGGTCACAGTGACGTAGAGCATTTTGCAGTGTGCCCTAAACAATGAGATGGAGGAATTGTAGTTTATATGAAGTAAACCCTTTTATATAACTCGCTTCGCTCGGCGCTAAAGATACATACCCCTGCTCGCTTGCCTTCGGCGGGTCGCACCATTCGATTTCAAGAGTTTGTTTGACATGCACTGTGCTTTTTTCAGCTTGGTAACAAATGAGAATGGGAACAGGTGAGACGCTTCAAAAATACAACCGAGTAATCAAATAAATAAACAATTAATTACAATCTAGCAGTCATTTTTTTTTAATATTAATATCTTGTTTTCATATTGCCTTGTAAGAATAAGCTTTGTGATCCCAAAGACAAAATTATAGATCTACCTCGTTATTATCAACTTTTAAAATGAGTAATTGTGAAACAGTACTTCCTAAATTTTGACGTCGGCCAATTTTTGGTAGTTAATACGTCATGCATTAGTACCGATCGTTAGAAATTTTATCGTTTATTTTTACGTTTTAACGGCAAGCGTAAGTATAGTGAACAATTTTGAATAAATATCAAAATAATAAAATAAAGCCAAGCAATAACCAAGCAAACAAAATGTTAATAATATATTATTTTTCAAACATAAATGTAATTTATGGCAATAATAATAGTTCGTATTATAAAATGAGTGTTAAAATTGTATATTTTTTATAAAAAATAAGGGGCAACATATTTGACATCTGGAACCCCCCACCCCCCGAATCGGTTGACAAATAAAATCTACTTTGGAAGTTTGTACTTAGAAAATATATCACTCTTCATTTTAGAATTATAACGAAGTAGAAAGAAACCACAATATTTATGGAAAACCGGTGGTTTGCATTGTAGATTCCAGTCGAAGATTTAAAGAATTGCATTTAAGGTCAAAATAAGAAGTGTAATATAACTGACATACTGGGTAGATTCATTAAAACGTATTTTAAAATGTTCCAGATATTAGTCATAGCTGTAACTAGAAAACAAACAAGGATGTTAAATTTAGACATTCTGTCATTTATAGTATGTCGTATTTATATTCCAATTCCTTTTTTGAATAAATTGTTTGGCACTTAAAAAAAAACTATTCTAATCTTTAAATGTACAACATTTTATATTTATATTTTAGGCCTGCTAATGTATGAACAAAATCCTTGAAATAACCAAATGTTTGGGCACCTATAGAATGCAGAAAGTTAAACAAATGTTAACTTCACATAAGCCACAACTAGCAATTATAACATATAAATGATTACCAAAAGTTTTAGATTTTCTGAAATAACATTTTAAACGGTCTAATGTAGCTAAATCAGAAAAAAATGAGCGCATATTTATTTAGTTTCCATGTGTTTAGGCAGGCAGAAGATGACGGGTACTATAGTATTATGCTGTATTTACACAGTAAATCCGAATTAATTAGGGCCAAGGACCTCGGCAATCAAACCGAAAATTTCCTAAATAAAATAACGTACGTTATAACAGCTTAACAAGGCCATGTACATGTCTGCTTATTTATTTCATTATTTTATCCCATAACCGAATATACACACACACAACCCTTTTCGCATTAATCAGGCACTCATACTTGTTACACAAAATAGTGCAGATTAATACCAGAGAAATATGTACAAAATTATAGAACTTTTGTTATTGAACTGAAATATTATAATTAACATTCAAACTTCCTAGATACAAATTCTTATAATTTCTTCGGTAATTGCAATGACGAATTCAATAAGAAATCACAAATTTTATATTAGCAGTACTTACAATTTCGTATTTAATATACCCGGCCGGCATTTAAAAAAGTACAAGTCTCAACTCTGCAAAATTAAGTGTGAATATGATATAATGTAATAGAGATATATCAAAATAAAAGAAAATACAAGATGACAGTTAATTGCTGTTTTTACAAATATATTACGCATATTTATTTAGTTTCCATGTGTTTAGGCAGGCAGAAGATGACGGGTACTATAGTATTATGCTGTATTTACACAGTAAATCCGAATTAATTAGGGCCAAGGACCTCGGCAATCAAACCGAAAATTTCCTAAATAAAATAACGTACGTTATAACAGCTTAACAAGGCCATGTACATGTCTGCTTATTTATTTCATTATTTTATCCCATAACCGAATATACACACACACAACCCTTTTCGCATTAATCAGGCACTCATACTTGTTACACAAAATAGTGCAGATTAATACCAGAGAAATATGTACAAAATTATAGAACTTTTGTTATTGAACTGAAATATTATAATTAACATTCAAACTTCCTAGATACAAATTCTTATAATTTCTTCGGTAATTGCAATGACGAATTCAATAAGAAATCACAAATTTTATATTAGCAGTACTTACAATTTCGTATTTAATATACCCGGCCGGCATTTAAAAAAGTACAAGTCTCAACTCTGCAAAATTAAGTGTGAATATGATATAATGTAATAGAGATATATCAAAATAAAAGAAAATACAAGATGACAGTTAATTGCTGTTTTTACAAATATATTACGAATATTTTAACAACAAAAAATTTGGTAGGGAATGTAAAAATTTTAATTTAGATTACAAATATTCGTTGCATGTATGCTTTTATACATATTGACAGTAACACATGTTACATCGAACTGGCAATCAATTATTATGGCAAAAATCAAATTAGCTTGTCATATGTGCAATGTAAGTATATAGTACATACGAGAATATGTAGGTATTTGAGTTACTTTTACACACGGCCACATATTTTTGTATCCATTCATCCTTCCGCCCACATTCAGATACACATCATTAACCAAATAGTAAAAGTGTATTCAGGGAAAAATCGTTGTCTATAACAATCTCACAATAAATATTTTTCATAAATCTTATACTTTCCTTGTATGTATTATGTAAAATATAAAATAAACGTGATTCTGATTTTGATTATCATTCGTGTTGTGGCGCTGCTCATTTACTCGCCTACGATTTATTCATCTGTTTTTCTGTTCATTGCTGGGACAAGTGTGTGCGGGCAACAGCAATAGACCCGTTCCAGGGGCCGCCGGTAGCTATTTATACACTACATATTGCGGAAAAGCCCCTCTCCACGCAGCACTGCGAGGGAGTTGTGCATTCTAGCTCTGAATGTTAGCCAGCAGCCGCAGGAAGAATTTTCCTTTTCGCTGTTAACAGTCACATTGCAAGTACTGTATCCACTTGTACCTTTGGATATATGTCAACATATTTCTGATGTAGGATTATGTAATCCAGTATTTACGTATGTATTTGGATATATATATATATATATATATATATATATATATATATATATATATATATATATATACTAGTGAAGTTTATTAAACTCTCAAGGTCATGCAATGAGTTGTTCATAAAATTAGATATTAATCAATAAACATAATCATTTAGAAATATCCAAAATTTTATACAAACAAGGAGACAAAAGCAATAATGCAGAAGTATTGTCAACAAAATACACCAGCTTATTTTTCTATTTCTATTTTACTTCGTATTTTCTTATGGTAAATATTTTCATTTACCTTTACAGAATATGTACGTATATATAAAGTATAGGAATAGGGTAAAATGATGTCATTGTAAATCACACATATAACGGGCTACATAATAATTTCATTAGGGCCATTTACCATATTTAGGTTAAAGTTTTTCTAGCTGTTAAAATTAGCCGCAAAATTTTTAAAACGACCCGCGGGTTCTGCATCACTGGTGTAAATGGGTGCAGGGGCAGACTTAGCAATGGCGAATAATAATCCAGAATAACACAGAAACAAATCAAAATAAAACAATAATTCATACTTGTATAATTGGCAAAATCGTGTTAATCAGATTTTGGTCATAATTTCAAAATCGGCAGAAGATTTTTAGTAAAAACATATAAGATATTTTATACAAAATATTACGGTAAGAAGTGTTATTATGGATACGTATTTAAATATAATATGCAAATATAAATTTCTCAATACATCTCTGTTCTTTTAAGCATTTTGCAACTTTGGATTAATCATCTGACAATAGCAACTTTTGTCGGCGAAAACCATAATTAACAATAAAAACCAGTGTTTTGTTAAAGGAAATATTTATTGCTTAACACAATTTTTGTTTTGTGCTGATAACCCCCCCCCCCGGGCACGCAAAGGGTTAACTTCGGGCTAATGTATCAGTGGTGTTCTCGCCGAATATATAATTACCATGTTGTTACTGTATGCATAATATTTTATTTTCATTCATTTCCACAAGCTATTTAATTACGGTGCATATGAGTGCAATGATGCAGATGCTTACTACAAGTTAGTAAAACAGGAACTGACTGTTATATTATTAGGACAAAATGGCAATTAGCATTTTATAATTAGGCCAGTTTAAAAATGGCACACGTTCACGTTCGTCTAAGGTCAGTCAGAATACAATGAGTAGCAGTAAACACCCCTGCCAAACGTTTGCCGTTGAAAGCGCATGTTTCTACACATATGATTCCGACCTTAGCTGCAGTAATACATATATGTAAGATGTACATATGTATTTGTTTGTTTTCAATATTATTTGCGGTGAGGTACAGTAATATATAAGATTTGGTTTGTATTCTTAATTATTCTATTATTGTGCTTTTCTGAAATCGTTAAAGAATTCAACTATGTATCACCACGTGCATTGTTATTTATAACACTGTTACTCATAGAAATAATATCAAAACAAAATAATTCTTTATTGTTTACATGATTCTTTTAGGATCACTCGTATACAATAGCATATTGACGGTACTTAAGTTTGAGTTCCCCTGCTGATGTTTAAGGATTGATAAGTAAGACTCTAAATGAAACAGCAATCAATAGGTTTTAATGTAGTACCGTACTGTTAGATTTATTACAGTGAACACATACTTCTAAAAATGGATTCTTAACTCCTTAAACTCTCCTACCGAAATCCGGAGTATTGCTGTTAACAGAATTTTAGTACATTTGTCATAGCAGTTAACAGCGGAAAATACAAGTACATATTACAGATCATTAAAATGTTTACACCATTATTTAATTATTCTAAACTAGTCTAATAACATGCGTATATATTGTTTTTATTTATTATTTAGAATACAACCTTTCTGATAACAGTATACAGTGTACATTGTTACCCTTTTAATCGCAAAGCTCGTGATAACTGCCAATATGAAATAATTGAGTAATAAATTTCTAAATGCGAATTTAGCTGCAGATTATATTAATATATTTTGTCTTTATAATATTTGGAGTATAGAGTTGAAAGCTTTACGTCATTCGAAAATTTTATAGATACTTGACGTGCTTAACATTTTTTTGAAATAATTCAGTGTTTTACCATAGTACACCATGCAATATTTGATAAAAAAAAACTGCACTTATTTTAAATTTGTGCATATTACGCATGACTAACAATTAAACAACTGGTGGTCATCAAATAAAAAATGATAATAACATTTTTTATTATTACACAAACATTTATTAAATGCGATATTTTAAAAATTGTACACATATAAGAACATTTCGAAAATTATGAAGTCATCTAAAATATAAATTACTATAGCAGAGAGGTACAAATGCTCCAGTAAAGATAAAATAGGGCATAAATTGTAATTTGATTACAAGAAATTCATTATCTGTTCAATCAAAGTTTTAGTATTAAGTCATGAAATAATCGATTTAACATTTTTATATCTATGTACAGTTTCAGATCTGAATACATTTTTACTACATCGCCAACGCTGTGTAGTTTTGAGATTTTTGTAGAATTGTAAGTTACCTATTATCATATATACAAAACTGGCATGTATTTTAAATATATAAAGATACGATGTTAAATATCCACACATGCTATTATTTTCTGGCAATAAAATTACGAAGATATTTTTTCTTTCAAATAGAATTGGATATATGCCAGCATAATAATAATCACTCAAAAATACACCTAACACGTATGTCCTTATCACGATCTCTTCAAAATCACCTACGCCTGAAACTCGCTGATTTACGTCCACGTATGGAATTTACTCGAAAATTGCATAGTTTCTGCATTATTGTTTTATTTGAAACAAAAAGATAGGCAAGCGTTTATTTCTAAATTCCACATTAACTTATTTATAATTGATATACTACTATATTTAGTAGAAACGGAAATATTCCGGTTTCATTATTTGGCAAATCACAGATTTTTATAAATTTATCTCGAAAAGTTGGCAACAGTGATCAATTGTGCCAACAAATTAACACATGATGGATTTTTATTTTAACAAGTACATAATCAACATTTTACCACTCGACTTTCCACTTATATTGGGTTATAGTTGTACAACTATCTATAGTGAAGAACGAGTCTGATGTCAGTTTCACACTATTGCAATTATACTCGTATTATTCCCGGATATCATTTCTATTACAACTGAGAACATATGGCATACTCCATACTCCTGGATTATACGACTAACGCTTAACGGATATGGCATAGAACAACTAGGTCACCTTTTTGCACAGGTGCCATTAGCGGGATATTTTGGTATGAAGAATTAGAGCAATTTCTGTTGGAAAACTTTTGGGTCCTCAGTACTACACTGTGTTGTTGAAAATACTCGGTTTTTTTTGGCAAATGTTTTCGCGGCCTACTATGAAACTCCTCCAAAATATATTTAAAATATCGTTTATGAAAGTCTGATGTTGTTTTTACCAGTGTAAATAAATGTGACGTTCTATTTATGTCAATATATAGAAGACAGTACATAATATTAATGATGAATAGAATTCGTATTATACACGTTACACAATGTTATTTTATGTATTGTGGCAATCTGCAATAGTGAATCATATAATGGCAATTAAATTACTAAGAATAAATATACATATATTATTATTATATACAATATACATATTTGTTGTGTTAATGAAAATTAGATTTTCATTTACTTTTTTAATTTGCATTAACAAATTAGCAATACTAATTAAAATATAATAATAACTACAGAAAATACATTATTTGAAGGTTAATAAAATTCAAGGTTTAAGACATTTTGGCAACGCTGGTATAGCGTGAAAACGTGTACGTGAGCAAGTACACAGTGTGTAGGTTGTGGATCTTTTGAATGTAACTATTGAAACGTGGAATATGCTGGTGCTGAACACGTTTTCATATAATATAAAAGAAAGAACAAAAATAATGAAATATTTAAAGGAAATGTTGCTATTTTGCTATTTTTAGCTCATATCTTCCCAACTCCCTTTCACTCTCTATATTGCAATACCACTGTTTTTCAGTCTCGCTCTCTGTGGCACATATGATATATTAAAATAAATTTTAATGATGAGAACAAGAACCATTATATACTATACGGTGGTAGTGTACTTTAACTTATATTAGCACTTTGCGTTACAATAATAATATTGCTTACGGGTTCAGTGGAACAATTGTGTTCCATGCGATATAACATATAGTAGAGTATAGAAAATTGTAATTAATAATTTAAAAAAATAATTAGGCAAAATAAAATAAATAACTTCTACAATACTTGTAGCGTATACCATTCTCTTATGATAATAAGTAATTTTGAATAAATACTGACTAAAAAAGTTTGGAAACTCTGGTACATGATAAATATATCATGTAAATCAGGAGTGTCCAAACTACGGCCCGCGGGCCAGACCCGACCCGGCAAGTGATTTAATCTGGCCCGCGAAGATTTTAAAAAAAAAAAAATACTAGTTTTCTTCGCGCGAATTCCTTTTAATTTTTAAAAATGTATATCGAAAATTGAAAAAATTCAAAAATCACATTTGATAAAAAAAGGATTTATAACTTTTGATTTTTACAAGTTTTTGGATACAAAAGAATCTCCAAGTTTAAAGCAATTTGCTTGTAAATTTATTTATATGTTTGGGACTACCTATATGTGCAGGATGTCCAGGATAAAGTATCTGAAATGAAAGTACAGAGCAAATTTATCGGATGATCATTTGAAATCATTGCTTATATAGGTGTTCAGCAAAAAACACAGTTCTATTATACTCATTAAATGTTGCATGATATAATTTTCTAATAATGTATAATTCAGCCATATTTGTTTAGTATTGGTGTATCCGTAATTAACTGTAAAAGATACAATTCAGTGCTGCCTTAGTCATAATGAGATTTTTTAATTCGCATATTCACGTGGCCCGCCGCAAATTCATTTAAATCCGAAACTGACCCTTGCGGCAAAAAGTTTGGTCACCTCTGAAAGGCAAGTAAACACTGTAAGCTAAGCATCTATCGCATTACTGAATATATATATATATATATATATATATATATATATATATATATATATATATATATATATATATACAGTGAACTTCGCTTATAACGAACCTCAAGGGACCGACGAAAATAGTTCGCTATAAGCGAAGTTCGTAATAAACGATAAACATCAGAAATTCATTTTTTTTATGAATGCATAGGTACATGTTTCAAGTAGGTACATAATATGAAGAACTGTTTTGCAAAACTAGACAAATCCAGATTTGTTCAAAATTGAGTTAGATATTGTTTTGTAATACATATACATTGTACACTAACAATACTTTTTATGAAGCTTATTTGAAAAAATCGTTTATTTTACTTTTGTTTATACTTATTATTATTTTATATTATTTTTATATATTTAAAGTTAGAGCTTTACATGTTTTCTTCGAAATTGCGTAACTCATAATTGTACTTCTTTAACACATTAAATACAGTGAACAGGGGCGGACAGGACATGTGGAGCATGCTGAAATTTCCGCATGATCCGTTCCAATCGCGGAAAGGTCCGATAATTTTTTTCATACAATTAACCACATATACACAAGAACCCCAAAAACTGTTACGGCGACCCTACATATGCGGAGTTGAAAGATTTCGAGGAATCCCCTGATTATTTGGTAAAATGCCGTTTGAAGTTCGTTATAACCGAAAACTTTTGCGATTATTACAAAAATTAAGGTTCGTTATACCCGAAAGTTCGTTATAGACGGGTTCGTTATATGCGAAAAAAATAACACACGTTTAATGATACTTTAGTTCGTACTTTACAGATTGGTTCGTTATAAGCGAAAGTTCGCAGTAAGCGGGTTCGTTATAAGCGAAATTCACTGTATATATAAATTTAACTGCAAATTTTAAAAATACATAAGAAAGTTAAGGTACGTTAGTACACTATTAATTTGTGTTATACAGAAAAGACAGTAAATTATTATCAGGCTTTATTTATTAATTTTTGTCAAATATGTAAATATGACGGTTGAGCCTGAAGAACAGTACAGTGATAATCAGTGTAAACATATTTAATAATTTTGTTTTTGTCTATATTGAAGCGTATACTTATAACTAGTTATTTCATGAAATACCGTTCTTACCGTTCTTCGGCAGTTAGAACCCTATCCTACCCAGATAATGATTAAAATAAAATATTTCATTACACATTTGACATATATATTCTAAGGAATAATTAGGGAAAGTATAGAATAGCCATTCTGTTACACACTTTAAAAGTAACATGTATACCAAATAAACACGCACATTTTGAAATAAAAGTATCAGATGCAGAAAATATTATTTTAATGAATTTTATGCAAACGTTTCAAAGAAAATCCCAATCTATATATCGTAGTTTTTGAATTTGAAATTTTGGATATATTTTAATTACATGTATATTAATATTCACTTCTGGTTCAGAATTATTCTCATATTTTATACCTGAATTTTGGAGACGAAAAAAATTGTACACATTCACACAGACACATAAATATCACTTCGACAAACCACAAACAATCGCGTTTAGCGCCCAATAATTTTTTTAAGAACAATACCATGCACTTTTATACGTTATGGAAGAGACCAAAATATAAACAATGTTATCTTATTGTTATTCGATTTATTTATCTAGATCAGAGGTAGTCAACCTGGGGTTCGCGTGCCTCAAAGGATTCTTTGTGGCGCGTAGCCAAATTAACAACAGAAATATGAGAATGTAAATGAAAGGAAGTAATTATCTTTGAAAAAAAATTTCCCCGTTTTTTCTTACTTCCTATAGCGAACACTCGTAAAATCCACCTGCCATTAACGTTCCTTCTTGGTAAACAATTAGACAATTTGATAAATTCTAGACTTTGTTTTCTGACGTTTTGCAGAAATATTGGCCACCTGTGATCTAAATTTATTGTTTCCAGTATATAAATGGTATTTGTTATCATAATTTTCCCGCACCTTAGTTAAAACAAAATTTTTATTCATTTTCTTTATCTTAACGCAAGTCGATGTGAACGCCCAAACACAAAACGGCTGATTTATTTGTTCAAAAAATTTCTCAGCGCACTTCCTTTGAAATGTAAGTTTAAGACGACCTGAGATCAGTGTCATGGGTTCATCGGGCGGTTATTAATAAAATTATAGAATGACCATCAACATTGATAAAATATTGATAAATTTAGTAATTTTTTAATAGAAAATTAAATGAATCTATTTAATTAAGTAGTTATATGTGGCATTTGATATTTGTATTAGTAGTAGTAGTAGTTAGAACGTTTTCTTAGGTTCAACGAGGAGAGGGAGAATTCTGACTCCAGCTGACGCTCCCTTGCATATATCTATAGGTAAGAGCCACCTGTGATCTAAATTTATTGTTTCCAGTCTACCAATCACATTTTATATAAAATTGCATTTATTCAATATTTCTGGTAAGTTATTTTATCTAACAATAAGATGATTCTGATTCTTAATTATTTTGTATCCATATTAATGTATAGGTAACACCGTGTTACTAACACGTAATATTACGCTACGTAATTAATTTTTCATAGGATATAAAAAATTATATGTAGATATAGATACTATAATAATGTAACTAGAAAATGGAGATATATTATAAAATAAATATTTACGCTTGAATACGGTCGAATATGTAACACGAAGAATGCACAAATTTAAATATTTATAAAATAGATCAACATGAATATGACCTTCGGAAACTGTGCCTACAGTTTACAGGATGCCTGTACATATATGTACTAGCGGAAAACATACTCTAAATTCTATCGCAACCAACAAATCCTCATGAAATTATCTACCAATAAACATCATAGTTAATTTAAAATAAAATTCCAACTTGTTCATTTTTTCAATATTTCACTTGAAATTTTAATACAAAATGGTAATCGTTTCAAGTCAGCTATAGGCTGTTCCACTATAATATTCCTGACTTCTTGACTTGTAATAATGAGTTTATTGGGAGTGCTATATCCTAACAAAACAAATTCTGTGAAATGTTTCAATTTGCAACCCTGTTCACTACTGATCTCAAGAATGAATCCTAAAAGCCTTACCGAGCGTGCTGTATTCTCGTGTATTTACCAGTGTTATTCTGTCCTGACACCATGCTAATATGTAGTATTCATGTTTCTATAAATTTAATCTAAATATAAATATGTATATAACTAACGACAAAATTCAGCATGGATTCAAGGCCATATATGTATTATATCGGTATATGCAGTATTTTAAAAATATACTGATTTCTCAGTGTACATGATTGATAAATTAAATACATGCTTTAAATAAAATGTAAAGAAATCAATATAGGAAAATAGAAATTTTGAAAACTGAGTTTCAAAAAATCTTTTAATAAGTGTTGAAGCTAAAAATATGTATATAAATCAATTACGTACTATATTAGAAAGAAGTTACTAGGAAGCATGATATACACATGTTCATTTATTTATGACGTTGTGCAATGACAGAATAATAATTTGACGAATAATTAAACACATCTCGTTTAATTTAGAGTGTTTACGCAGTTTTCTTTGCCAAACTTGTGATATTTAATTCACAGATGTTTACGTTATAACTCAGTACTGAATATTAAATACCCTGTACCATGACATCCCAAACTGTGAAATTTCAGTCGCAGATATAAGTATAAATAAATGGGACAAAAAACTAAAAAAAAATATTTTTCAAGAAATTTATCTCCAAGGAACATATGTATTATAAATATTTTTATTTTTCAGTATATAATTATTATAGTATATTCGAAACCAATCGCAAATAAAAATAGTACATACATATATAATAAAAAAAATTATTATTTATTTTCACAATTATGTAGCATACATACACATGTTGTCATAAAATTCATTGCATACGGAAATAATATTGTAATTTTTAGCTCATCGACCTCTCGTCGATGCACTACGGCACTATAAGATTATTAACAATGTTGATCACCGCCTGATTGAGATAAGGTTAAGAACAACCGCTCGGACAGTGACCAGGGTTCGAATCTCGGCGATGTACATTAATTTTCTCATTCAGATAAAATTCTTCGTTAATTATATTTATCATTTAAATCAATATTAATAATCAATTTTCTTCCATAATGGACCATAGATCCAGGTTGTATAAACTATATTACATGCATGAGTATCCATATACTCCAACTTATATGTATTTAAACTATTGTAACAAGACGGGATCCCACTGACTGTGCTAATTGTAACGAAAGGTACAAGGTATGGGATGACAAAATAATAACCGACTGCGCCATTAATTTATTGTATAGAAATTAGACCGTTAGTTTAAGAAAAGTGTATTTAATAATCTTAGCGAAATAAACAATAGAACAAAAGACAGCGATGTAAATACAAGTCGAGATAGCGCGTGGTCGTCCAGAGACGACCCAGTTACCATCGCGAAGACAGAGAAGCGAATGAGCAAAGTTGCATTTGCGTGCTCTTTAAGGGTGCACACGCGGGGAGGAGAGTTAACTACCCTTAGGAATGTGTGCCAGGGCAAAAGCAGAATTCTTCGAAACGCCACATATGGTAAATCTCAAATCCGGCCAGTAACAAAGAAGGATCTGCTAAAAATACAGCCTTATGAAAAATAATCGTTTAATGTGTGTCATATGTGACGCACTGCTTGTGTCTTGTTACACTATCATGTATTGTTTCTATTTCTATCCTGCATATCAAATATATTACTTCGTCCATTTATATTATATAACTCCATCAATTTCCTGCGAAAACAGATAGTCGCCATGATCAAAGCAAGAGTTAATAGATTTGAATCCAACACCGATAGTCCACCTCGATAGTTTCCTGGTATTTAAATTATTAAAGTACACCCCTGGTCTTTTTATAATTTACTATGTATTAAATATGTTCATAGCTTATTCATATTATATTCGTCAAATCTCGATGTCCATTTTTAACGCATTGAAGTGTGAAATGTGGTTTTGGGAACATCAGACTCATACCATATCAAGCAAAGATTAATTTTAAAGATACTATTTTCGTATCAGAGGATTCAGATATGATTCTAAATGAGTATTTTTTCAGCTTTTGTACTTACTAAATTACTGTTAGTACACAAATGAGTACGGGTATTAAATATAAATTTGTTACCACGTAACTGATGTTGAATAACAAATGAATTAATTTTATTCTGACGTTTTGTAATAATGTACTGTCACCAGTGGCACTAAAAATGTACTCTTCTAGAAGCATGTCCGTAGTTTTGCGAATTTTGAAAAAATTCTTTTTGATTCTGAATCAGCACATCGAAATGTATATACCTTAAAATTTGTTTAACCTTTTTTTTAACACCCTGTATGAATGTGTTATTACGACGAACATTAGAGTGTAAAAATGATGGTTTGATGATAAGTGATTTCGTTGCCTGCATTAACATATGCTGACGATGTGGTTATTATGGGTGAATCTGAGGAACAATTGACGAAAAGGATTGACTAATTGTAAGTGAACAGGTCAGTTAATGTAAAATTAGTGACAAATTTTACATTAACTGACCTGTTCGGCCGAACATGTGGCTTTCATAATTTGTACTTTTTTACGAATGTTTTACTTTAATGTTACAAATTGTTATTTAAATTGATTCCTGAAGATGACCAAAACCCAGGTCGAAACGTCGAAAATCTGTCGAAACTAACGCTTTAATATATGTTCTACATCTAACTTGAACTCGTTAAGAAGGCTTTTATTCCAACCCAAAGGATCACCTATTGGTATATCTTGCTCTATACAAATTTAATAATATGCAGTCGAATTCCCATAATTCGAATTTTCTATAAGTCGAAATGAATCGAATGGCAATAGCGTTTGGGGAGAAATTACATGCAAATTTAGTTCTATAACGCGAACTTCTATAACTCGAATTTCTCCATAACTCGAATAAAATGATTGGCATCGGCAGTCCGTATGTCGAACTTTTAAGAAAAATCCCTGTTTGTGAAGAAATTTTTTTGTTTTATTTTACTCGAGGAGTTAATTTTCACTATCACGAGTGGTTGCGTTTCAATGCAAAAAAAATTAGAGTGAGAGCCATGGTTGCCACCTCTTCGGGTTTGACCCGGAGACTCGGGGTTTTGATACATTTCTCCGGGTTCCGGGTTGAGTTATAATTTCTCCGGGTTGCGTGAGATTTTTTCTCCAGTAAAATATTGCTTAAGTAAGGCTGAACACAAAGAATTACTTATATATGTAATAAGCAATCAAAAGAACATTTACATTTAAATAAAAACATTTAAGGGGCGTTTCAGAGACGTTCTAAAGTATTACTCACACTCACCTTACCCTCACTTCTTACTCACCCCGTAATATTGTATTCATAAACAATCCGCCACTCACTTGCGACTCAAGTTTGTCTCAAAATGAGTGAATAGTGAGTTAACATGAGTGCAGTCGTGGGGTACACTCGGACTTCAATCATTGTTAGTGGGTGGTAGACGAGTGGAAGGTCTCAGAATTTAATCTTAAGTGTAAGTTTTTGTTTATAATAAGAAAAAAAGTTTTCAATATTTGTTTCTTATTTGATTAATCGAAGAATTACTTTATTTATTTTTATAATTTAGTACGTTGTTAATTTTATAAATAAGCTTCAATAGTTTAAATATTTTTTTATTCGTTGGTATACTAAACATACCCCCCCTCAACATGAATCTCCGGGTCATGAATCAAATATAGGTGGCAACCCTGGTGAGAGCAGAAGATCAGTCACGCATAAAAACACTTTTTCGAAAAGGTGGTATACTTTTTGATGCACAAATGTATGATATAAGGAAAATACCTGGTTTATAGCAACACTTACTCACACAAAAACACGCGCTTACCTCAAACTGTTTTTTCGTATTGAGTTTCTAATTGTTCGGGGAAGTCACTATTTGTAAAACCAATACATACACATTTATTCCTTATAAGTTTGCTGAGTATGTTCAGGAACGAGGCATATTACTAAATATTTTTACCGAAATTAGTATGTACTCCTAGTACATGATTTGGATTCAATAAAAATATGTTTAATTAAACCTGCAATGTCTATAAACCAAATCGCGAATTTTAATGAACATTTCTATAACTGGAAGTCCCCATAAGTCGAACTTTTTTGTGGATAATGGTGATTCGAGTTATGGAAGTTTGACTGTACATGTTAATTACACTTACTATAACACAAACTAAAATAAACAATATAACGCAAACCAAAAATATTCAATCAAATCACATGTCAATGTAAAAAAAATAGTCGAATAATACTAACAATACCAATCCGCTACAAAACAAAACACAAAAATGTTCAAAAAATAATCGAATAATACTTTTAAAACTAAGTTATTGTGACAGCCAACCGATATATGTATTAAAAAAATGGCCGTTCTATTTACTAGGATAACATCTCAGCTCACTTCAGTTTAATATCACCTCATTTCAATCCGAGCTGAGGTGAGATTGTTGGTAAAAAGAATGCACCTACTATAGCTATTCGACAGGAAGTCGAGGAGCTAAAAAACAGCACTATATACAAAGCACTACTTTTGTCCTGTCATATGCCCCTTTTGTAGTGTTTTACAAACACTGATTTTACGATATAGCTAATTTTAAATAGATTCCTTTTTCTTAATATGTACTCACATCAAATTTGAAAAGCCTCTAGTTCAACGAACATTTTAAAAATAGGTTTATCATTTCCAGACATTTAGCAATTACGTGCTACGATTACTTCTGATGTGGAAGAAAATCTTTTTTTATATTTTTTCATTAAAGCTGTTAATAACGATTTAATACCTCCTTAGAACATAACGAATTGGGCAATTCACATATTTATCATGCATAAAAATATACAATAACATAATCAAAGTAGAAATCCAACACAAATTCGGAGTACCTGGAACTGATACGCCAGTGTTATAAATTGAGAAAAAAATAATTTAAGGTGTACCCCTAGTACGCAGCGCCGCGACGATACAGCGATAATATAACGAATTGTCTCTTCACTCGGCATCATGCTAACGCTATCTTAGGAAGTCTATTAATACCCGGCACACATTCCAAAACTTTGCCTGACAAAACTCACGCCAAATTGACGAGTACTGTGTATACCATGGGCGTAACGCTGGGAATTCATGGATATATATAAAAAATGTAAGTCAATCTTTATCAATTTAAACCCAAATCAAATATATTTATAATGATCATGTATAGAAGTATGTATTTTCTATCGGAAGGCAATATAATTCCAACGAATGAAATGTATCTGTAACTACTTAATTCATCGACGTCCTATCAAAAAGTTAAATTATTATGTATTGATATTATATCGACAGCATCTTTCGAATTGAAAAAAAAAAAACTATTGTATCGAAATTCCGACAGACTGATCACAAAACTAAGATATAAATATATTTTTAAGTTCTGTCAAATAATTATGAATATCATTTTGAATTGCAATACAAATTTTTAATTATTCCACATTCAAAATAAATTACCTCAATCATAAAACACGTATTATTGTAAATCAGTTATCCGTAATAACATGCTTGTTACTAGTATCTTGAATGATTTATGTTATTATTAAAAATAGCTGATAGCGTAATATTTTTTGTTAATATACATTTTATTGTAATTTCATCAATATATTTAATTTTTTTAATCCTTGAGATGAATAATTTATAGCTTTTCTTAGTTTAAATATATATTTATATTTAAGTATTTTACATTTTACAAAATATTTACACTAAATTATGAGATATATACAACTCCATCACTGTTTTAGAATTGTATTCTTTTTATATTTTCCATAACGCAGCATACGGAAAATAACGGCATTCGTGAAAAATTCGACTTCATGACATTCACCGTAAACACAAATTGACTTTTTGAAGTGACGTCTGTGTGCATAAGTCAATCCATTTTATCATAAAAATACCATAAAAGATAGAAAGATACATAAAAAAAACGTAATTTTGCAAAGACGAGATCTACATGTTTGTAAAATTTGAAAACATACACTAGTGAAAAACGGCTAAATACATATATGATTTTTAATTTTATAAAGGATTCAAAATCATATTTTGTATTTTTTTTTTAATTTTGCTAAAAAAATAACGATGTACAGATTTGTTTGTATGCATAATTTACGTTTAACTGAACGTCAAATTGACAATGACATTTCAATAGTCTATTTTGTTTTCCTTTAACATTTGACTACATGTTATGGAGAACGCAGTGACACCACCAATTTTTTCGGTTCAATTTGACACGCACGGATACAACAGTCAATGTTTTTGGAACATCGAATTCAAGGAACTTAACATAAGTGAACAAAATATAGACTACATTTTAAACGTAAGAAACGCACTGTCAAAAAATAAATTAGAGACAAAAAGATTTTTTGTTCTTATTTTATTAATGCTATCCGGCAACTACTGTTTTCTTTATCTTTTAGATTTTTCAGTTGCTTTCAGAACCGATGCATGGAGGATTTACTAGATTATATCGTATACTTAGCAAATCATTTATTTTTTTCTATTTATACTGAACATTAAAACACACAATTTTCTTTTTCATCCACCATTTTTGTGTCCGACCTATTTCACAGGTTTTAGCTTTTAGTATTACTAGGTTTAGATTATTTGATTTGATTTTTTTTTTTTCATTTATATAGCATACTTATTTCAGAAAATATTACAATGGAATTTTAAAAAAGAAGTCAACTCAACTCAAGTAATATCTTACTTCAATATTTGTATACCTATATTATTATTTAAGCGAGTTTGTTCCTTGTTTATGCATATATTTATAAATATGACAAAGAATACCTATACATAATATTTGGAACATTTAATATTTAGTACATACTACAGATGTAGGTATTAGCAATCAATAAAAAAATATATTGGTCAGACGTTTTCAGTAATAAACAACAGCAATCATATGGATACTTTATATTTGATACAGGTTAAAGAAATTAAAAGTGATTGAGGGAAAATCAAACACTGAATAAATTTTAAATAATTCGGTGATTTTATGTCAAAACATATTTTGGCACAAATTGGTTGTCAAAAATAGCTCATTTTAAAAAGAGATCTACTCCTTCATGTACTAAAGACTCAGCAAATGTCAAGACTATGACTAAATGCATTTTTATTTTTATACATATAACGAATAATGATGTATATAAAAGCAAGTTTGTGTTATTTGCAACAATGGAAAACACATATGACTACATTGTCTCAATATCCATTATTAGAAAACAACAAATATTTGACATATAGGGATGAAATTCTGTATCTGGAATTAATTGTATGTGAAACACTATAGATAATTAGAGACACAGAATCTCTACATAGGCATTCCTGCAAGCTGGCATGTTATTTGCATTATTAACACTGGTACTAAGGAGTTTGGTAAAGTGTTAATAAGAAAAATCAGTCTCAAGTCTAAAACACAGACTAGATGTTGTAAGTCAGTGAACGAGAACTCTCCACATCATGGATGGTTGGTACAGACCGTCGCAGTGTTTGCAGCGCTTGGCGCGTGGCGGCTCCCCTATTTGTCCCGTACTAACGGGCATGTTCCCACAGGGACGCACAACTGGGTAGTTTTTACGCGATGGTAATAACAGACACAAAACGGATGGTGTCTTCGGCAGCGACACACCAATTAGGCGCCGTGCCGTGTAACACAGACGCCAGCCACGCTACTCGACCTAACATGTCGAACGTCGCGCTCTCGACTGCCTGCTTCAGTTGCGCGTCGGCGCCCCAATCGACCCGACGACTTCCGAGATGTACTGGCGTCGCCGTCCGAACAGTGTACGACTAATTCACCAGGTTTGCCAGCTCAGCAGGAGCTACGACTTACGATTGTGAACAGAAGAGCATAGGATATCAACGAAGTGATTTCTGTTGAATTCACTACTTTACGCACATGGCACGTGTCAGAGGGCTATCTGAACATTGCTACGTCATAGCTTGGCGCTGCCATTCCATTATACTGTATACAGTATATGTACGTACATATTTATAAAAATTAATTAATAAAAATTCCTTTGTTTTACTACTTCATTTTATATATTCAACATGTTTCAACATTATTATGTCACCATCAGGAATAAAATAACAAAAATTACACATACAACATACATAACAACCAAAAAACAAATAACATTTTTAATTTAAACGAAAATCAGAGGCAACTAAATTTAATTTAGACATTTAAAAAGAATTGAATAATTTAAATCAATTTGTTAACAAATTAAAATGTCGAGATTTACGTATGTTTCAAAATTTCTATTGCTTCCAAATAATTCAGAACATTCTACTTTGGGAAATCATGTTTTAGTAAATAACCATATAGTAAATAGTTTAGATTGTATCAAAATTTTACACATTGAAGATAAAGGCCAAAAATTCATTATTTAGAAGCAATAGAAATTTTTAAACATAAATCTCAAAATTTTAATTTTTTGAATGAAATTGATGATTGATTTAGATTATTCAATTCTTTTTAAATGTCTAAATTAAATTTAGTTGCCTTTGATTTTCGGTTAAATTAAACTTGTTTGTTGTTTTTTGGTTTTTGGTTGTTATGTATTTTGTATTTGTTATTTTATTCCTGATGATGACATAATAATGTTGAAACATGTCGAATATATAAAATAAAGTAGTAAAACAAAGGAATTTTATTAATTAATTTAAATCAAATGAATTACTACAAAGTAGAGGAGAAAACTATTTCATACATATTTATAAATTCTCGTCTAGTATCTGGACAAACGAATATGGAGTATCAAAGCAAAATCGCACCTTTGGCATTAGAACAGTGGTTCTCAAACTCTTCAGATAGCGGAACACTTTTTAAGTTCTAAAATTTTTAAGGAACACCTAGAGTAAATTTGGGTTTTCAACTCACCAATCTCCTGTCGAAGAGCTATAGTGTTCGGTACGATGTCTGTAGCATCTTCAGATTTCAAATTTTTTTGTACAGAAATCCCAGACAAACTTGTTTGTTGTTTTTTGGTTTTTGGTTGTTATGTATTTTGTATTTGTTATTTTATTCCTGATGATGACATAATAATGTTGAAACATGTCGAATATATAAAATAAAGTAGTAAAACAAAGGAATTTTATTAATTAATTTAATCACACAATGATTATTACAACATATGTCCGTATGTATGTCGCTCGTCCGCTCATACGAGATTTTTTGTTCCTCAGATCTCCTAAACTACCCAACGGATTTTTATGATTTTTTTTTCTGCAGATACGTATTATGGTCTAGTTGTGCAAGGTACGTTTTATTTTTCAAAATGTTTCTTCGTACTTGAGACAAAAAATATTTTCCAATTTTTTTTCAGTTTTTATTTTTTTTTGCGGTTTTTTCTATTGAATTGTATTCAAAAATTTCTTGCATATACAGCAAATGGAACAATATTTTTCCATATTTTTTATTTTGAAAAATTATGTAAGAGCATTGGAGAAAAAAATATTTTTTAATTAAAAATTTAACAAAAGAATATCAATGCATTTATAGTCGGCTTAGTTTGCTTTGCTTTTGTCAAAAGAAGAAAATGTATTCACATTTGTTTTAAATTTGTTGTTTTATTCGCGACCTATGCACCTAGGATTTTAAAAATGTATCTAGATAAATAATAATTTATGATATATTCAGACCTGGACATACGTCGATGAGCTGCAGGCATGGATGGCTGTATCCATTCCTAGTTAGTTATAATAAATGATAACACAGATATATTAGATAATCAAAATAAACATTAATTTTCAGTTTAATAATTTTTCACGGAACACTTCGTGATTGTTTGAGGAACGCCGCATTAGACTATTAATAAAAATTGTAATCTTCCCAATTAATAAACTTCTACTTTTCTAGTTGAGCATACAATGCAAATTCCTTTTTAAATTAATTGTCGATAAAATATGTATATCAGTATATCAGGGACCCGGAACTAAACCCGAACCGTAACCCGAAAAAACCCTTATTTTCTTGTAACCGTTACCGAAATTTAACCGTTATATTTCAAGGTCAACAAAGTTGAATCCTAACCGAACCAGTTAGTATTACCCGGTAACCATTTTGCATAGGTTTTTTAACCATTCGCATTTCTGGAAGAATCAGGTTTTAAAAAAACGTGAATATAAATACATTCTAAAAAACTTTTTCCCCCACATGTGATTGTGTGACATGCTTAAAATTCTGTAATTTGTACAATAAAAATATGTTATTACATATTAATAATAATATTCATTGGAGATTTTCTTTAGTCAATTGTAATCTTGAGAAGAAAAAATAGTAAATCCGAGATGGTTGGAATAAATGACTATAGTTCAAGGTGTTGTGAACTTTTTATTTCATAACTATATCATAAAGAAGATCACAGATATGTGACGTTTCGACCATAAGGTTTTTGGTCATTATCAACCAAATAACAAAATTCTGAAACCACAAAATATCAATAGATACTTAACAACAATACAACATATTGTTAAATTTTTGTATTTCTTAATATTTTTTAACCTGAAGCATAAATATACAATTTTTTTCAGACCTGCCTTATTCAGAAGAAGTGACAACGGCTACATTTGCCGAAGACACTGCAATTCGTGCAACACCCGAAGACCCAGTTGAAGCTACCAGACGTCTACAAAATTCACTAGACAAAATACAGGAGTGGACCAAGAGATGGATAAAAATTAACGAAGATAAATCCACGAACATAGCCTTCATAACCAAAAAAGTAACATGCCCGTCAGTTCAAATAAATGATAAAAAGCTCGAGACAAAAGAAGTCGTGAAATATCTTGGACAAACGACTTACATGGCAAAACCACATCAAAGCGAAATGTAAATATCTAGACATAAAAGTTAAACAAATGTACTGGTTACTCGGACACAAGTCAACTATCCCTAGAAAATAAACTCCTTTTGTATAAAGTGACACTTATCCCAATCTGGACTTATGGGATTCAACTCTGGGGATGTGCAAAAAGATCAAATGTAAACATCATACAACGATTTCAAAACAAAACCCTACGAATGATTATTAATGCTCGATGGTACGTGAAGAATCACACAATACACAAAGACTTCAATATAAAATACATTCATGAACAAACCAAAAAGTTTGCCATTTCCCACGAAGACAAACTAAACAATCATTCAAACAAACTAGCCATAAACCTGCTAAACAACGAGAAGGACAGCAGAAGATTAAAAAGAAATAAACCATTAGATCTTAGATTTATGTAAACAGGATACACATATAAAAATTTTAAACACAAAGAGGTAACTCTGATGAGAGTAGTCCTCACGCATGTCATAATTAATGTATCAAATTTGCGTGTTGGTCCAACGAGGTAATAAATATTTAATTTTAAAAATAATAATTTTTTATAAACCGTATTGTAGCGAAACCGTACTGTACGAAGCCGCACTGTGCGGGGTATTACTGTACTTTATTAAAAGCGCTCATTTTCAGCTATACTTCTAGATGGTAGTTTAAGTAAATTGTTCAGTATTGTAAGGACAAGTTATTTTATTATACCAGCTTTAGCTTATGCAGCTGATGTGATTGTTATCACTGAATTTGATAATTAATTGACAAGAATGATTGACAGTATAAGCCATCAACGAAGATGTTTAAATCTGATCATAAATGTTTCGTAAGGTAATATTTTGGTTTTTGAAAAGGATGAAATTACGGTATGAAGTATTAGCATTGATGGTGAACAAATAGAAACAGGTGACTAAATTTGTGTATCTCATAAGAGGACATTGTCACGACCGGAACACGGATTTGGCGGAATCGCTATATGTTTAAAGTTCTTTTTCTCGAAAAGGCCAAAATGTTGCGCGCTGTTACTTTGCCACTTATCACTAGTGTACAGCTACTTCCAAAAAAAATGTCATCCAAATCCGTGTTCCGGTCGTGACAATGTCCCCTTGTCAGATACATGTAGTCGACAGATGGACGGATAAATACTAAAATGTCAAAAAGAGTATCTGCAAGTCGGAAGTTGGGTATGTTTACAAAAAACATGAATGTTTCAAAATAAGCTAGCCTACGTGTGTATAATGGCGTACCTGGGCCATCTTTTGATGTATAGAAGTGAATGTTGGATATGGATCAGGCGGAATAAAAGACGCGTAACTACCGTAGAAATGAGATTTTTTATAGGTAAGCGTTCACTAATCGGCATCGTACGTATTGGACGCGTCGGAAAAATACATTATGTGCATTGTTTTATATGAACCATCGTTCATTACATCGCATCGCACGTAGCGGATCGCGGCAAATCCGATCAGTATTCTCAGGAAGGCAACTTTTGCCGATACGTACGATGCGTCCGGTGGAGTTCTGAATGATGTATTTTCTCTATTTAAGTCGAATATCAGTATACCAAGAAGAGTTGTACATTTTTCGTGTCACGAAAATATTGAAAAAAATTGATCTTCTACGATCTACGAGATCAGGGAACAATGTATGCTATTTTCCATTCTCCAACCATTTTTTCCATATACTATGCACTCAAAATCTTTTTCTTTTCCGGACGCAGTATAAAATAAGAATTGTACACCAGTTTTACAAATCGCCAACACTATTCACCAAAGCAACTTTTCAACGACATTTTAACATACATCGTTACCTCGATAAGCTACAATTATAGGTGTCAGAAAGTGAATTATAGGTTCGATTCTGGGAAATATAAAAGAAAAGACCAAATTGGACAGAAACAGAGATTACCTTCACGATGTCATCTTCAATGACAAGTACTGTAATATTTGTAATTTATAAAAAATAAATTTTATAAAATATTGAGCTTTCGTAATCGTCCGTATCCCTGCCGCACCCTAGGAGACGGTGCTGTTTTTTATTTATGTTTAGCACATCGATATCCTGTCGAAGATCTATAGTGTTCGATACGATGTCTGCAGCAATTCAGCTACAATTTTTGCACAGAAATTTCAGACACCCCCTGAATCAGAAAGTAACTATTACAACATCAGTCTTCCTAGACTATCCAATCGGTTTCATATTTTTTTTTAGATACATATTATGGCCGAAATGTGTAACTTACCTCTATTATTCGAAATATTTTCTACTCGAGAAAAAAATGTTTTTCAATTGTTTTTATTTTTTCTGCTTTATTTTCTATTGAATTTTATTCAAAATTAAATATGCAGGAAATGATTTTTCGACATTTTTGGCTCATCGACCTCCTGTCGAAGAGCTACAGTGTTCGGTACGATGTCCGTAGCATTTTCCTTGGATCACGAAATGACTATTACAACATATGACCGTATGTATGTTGTTCGTCCGCTCGCTCGTACCTTTTTTGTTCCACTAACACCTCCTAGACAATCCAACCGATCTTGACGAAATTTTTTTCATAAATACGTAATATGGTCTGGTTGTGCATCTGACTTTTTATTTTTCAAAATTTTCTTTAACAGTTGAGAAAAAAATATTTTTGAATTTTTTTTCTCGTTCATTTCCACTCAATTGTATTCAAAATGTTCAGGCATATGCGAGAAATAGAACAAAATTTGACATACGTCGATGAGCTGCAGGCATGGATTCATTCCTAGTTGTTTTGGTTACTAGTATGATCATGTCATGACAGTTGAATGCGCATGCGCATATCATAGTTTTCATTAAAACTATTATAACCAGTTTAATAGTCAGCATAAAATCACACAAAAAAATCTCCATCCACTTTGCCTATTATTAAAAAATAATTTTCCCAACAACACAATATAAAAATACAGTGGATATCGTTTATAACGACATTTGATATAACGACATATCGGTTTTTGCGACGAGATTTCAAAGTCCCGGCCAGAAACTATACTCTTTATAAGTGAGGCTTATCGCTTATAACGACATCGGATATTACGACGAAACTAATATAACGACGAAAAATGGCTTGAAATTTGGATAAAATTATCTTTTATAACGACGGATCGCATTGCGTAGTAGTACCGAATTGACTCCTGAGTTGCGAAAAGGCAGGGCGAATCGCAACAGACGTATTTTTTCAGTGGTTAACTACGCATTGAAGGTATGTCATCGATGTCAGTATGGCGAAACGAAAAACAACGAAGTGGAAATGGACGAAACAACCGAGTTATAATAATATAATAAAGGATGCATTTTTAGCAGTTGTTGAAACAATTCAGCATTTTTTCATGTTTAATCAAAATTTAAAAGAAGCTAAAACAGATTTTGCATTGCTACATTTGGAAAAGATTATTCAAAGAAACTTTTCAGAAAACAAAAAATCACAAAAACAAACCAAAATGACAGATTTTTTTGTTAAAATTTAAATTCTTATGTATGTATACATACGTATGTAAAATTATGTGTAAAGTTGTTTGTAAAATAAGTTGGATTGTTTTTTTTTTATTTGTAACACTTGAATATTGTTTTTGTTGCTTAAGCTTCTTGCACACATGTAAATGTACTCTTTTCTAGCATATATGTAATGTATTCTTTAACATATGTCGGTATTTATGTTGTTTGGATATAGCGACCTACTGTTATAGCGATCGAATTTCGTTGGTCCCTTCAACGTCGTTATAAACGATATCTACTGTACGTAACATATCCTCCCTGAAAATAAGTGAATTACGTACGTGGCAACACTGGAACGAGACTTTTAGTTTAAAACATAAATTAGCGAGGACAGCGCTACGAACAAACCGCTTCTTTCAAAAAAGATTTGGCGTCTTGCACTTACATCGCGGCGTTAATTCTAATTCTAAGCACATGAATCACGCTTGGAAAATATTCTAAATAGAATTTATAATATAAATTGTATGAATTATAAAAACTTTTATGAATCAAATTATATACTTCGCATAAACAATTATTTCATCATTTACATAAACAAAAGAAACATATATCATTAACAACTCTTTTTTTACATTTATCGTTAAAATCCTAACAATTTTATACCTATGTAAAATAGAAATTAACCTACCCAAATGAAACATTTTCTGTGCATTTTCTTACCTATGATTATATAATTATCAAGAAAATTGCATGCCCAAAGTACAAATAATACACACTCTAATACTTGCTACACCATCTGCCTTTACACTAGAAGAAAACAGCTGATTATGCAAACAGTTGACAACCATAAACTGGTCATCACGATTGTATATAAGAAAATAAGTAGACTGTAGCTGATTAAAAACGTGTTATACAAATTTCCAAACAATGCTGATCTTGATGTGTAAAAATAAAAAAATTCATTGGCACTATCTTCACATAGCAAAAAGATAAAAATTTAACATTAATTCTAGATGCCAGTATTGAAATATGT
This sequence comes from Carabus problematicus, assembly GCA_963422195.1. Lineage (NCBI taxonomy): Eukaryota > Metazoa > Arthropoda > Insecta > Coleoptera > Carabidae > Carabus > Carabus problematicus. Next base: position 9,480,092 of record OY728585.1, on the reverse strand, counting down.
ACATAGTTAATACATTCTTATGAATGTAAAAAAGATATGTAATTTTCCACAAGGATAAAAAAAAATAAACACAAATATTATTATGTCAAATTTGGCAAGACCGGTCATGTTTTGACACAAACGAAACGAGATAATATAATTTACATGTGGACAGTAATAAACAAAGGCATAATTCTTCTATTATGTTATCGAGTACAATAAACAATTGTATAAAAAGAATCATATGTTTAGTACTAAGTACTGTTTAGAGTGGGTGGGCAGTAAAACCACAATGTCAAAAGTCACTTACCAAATGATGAACTTCCGGATTCAAGTATAGATATTACTTTTCTACACTAAATAAAATGTTTTTGAAACAATAAACTATCGTACTTTTAATTATAATAATATAAACAACATTGCAGGTCACTTATGTACCGCATAACTATTCGTTGTACGCCATGTTTAAATTTTGTAATACCAACATGTCAATACAACATCCCCAGAATTATTTTATAAAAATTAATTTACTATTTTAAATAAATAGCAATTAAGTTTATTTCATCGATACGTGATAAATAATTACACAATCATTAAATTTTTATTACGAAAAATATATTATTTTTTTCTAGCTACAAAAAAATAAACAATAATAAATATAATAAAACTTTGAAATAGGCTTTAATATTTTTACAATATTCTTTAGATATTTCATATCACGAATGTAAAAAAACAAAAACAAATATTATACTTAGCATATGATACTTTGCATTTCAATTCCAATATTTTATAACATAAATTTCATTCAACTAGTTAATAAAATACAACATAAATCTGAACACAAAGTAACCACCTATTTATTCATCCGGACCGCTTTACAATCTACCCTCGCAAGCCATAATCCAGAAATTCCTCCTTTGTCCAGAACCAGAGATGAATCTACGGAGACGTTTATGATGCTTAAGCTATAGAGCCCAAAATATTAGTGATATTTTTTGTGAAATATAAATATAATTTTTGCTATTTCAATATTCCTCTAATTTAACGCATTCAGTTTTTTTTTGAATGAGTATATTGTAGATAGCGATGGTCAATACACCTGACATTAGAAGTATTGAATAAGAATTCTGAGGAAATTTCAGTGATGGTGGTTTTGAAAAAAACAAAAAGCTATTAGGGTTATTTCCAGTGCACTTTTTTTACAATAATATGAAAGTAATTAAATGAATTAAACTAGTATTTGCAATGTTATTCAAGAACTACTTTCTTATATACAGTAAAAAGAAATATAGTTTTTATTTACAAATTAAAAGTTAGGATAAACAGAGAACCTTCAGTGAGAACAATTTATCTAGTGCATACATGAGCATGCCACAAAACTATTATTAAAAAAAAAAAAACTGTTGGAACGAAATGTAAGAGTGAAAACTGTAAATTTTCCATAAGAATATGGTACTATTAGAAACATTGCAGAACCTGAAATACCCGTTAGACCTGTGAAGCACAACTTTTTATGCATAAATAAGCATTCTAATTACTAACATTTTTTACAATAATTTACCCAAGTCTATTGAGTCACATTCACAAAATTATTTCAAAACAATTATTGTACAATAAATATTTTTATTAATAATTGCAAATTATAATCCCTAAATCTATCCACTATTAATGATAATTAATACATTTTTTAACAACCTAGTTCCTAAACGTCATTACAATACATCATTAATTTACTAAAACTATATAATATAAAACATAATATAAATAAATTAAATATAGGATAAAATTTCTACTGAAACACTCTACGATGATTAAGATTGCGGGAAAAAATGCAAGTGTACTTCCTCAATTGCTTTACACCACGTTAAAGCATAGCCCTCTGGATCTTCCAAATAATACGTTCTATTTGGCTGGAAAAAAAAAACTCAATAAGAACATTTCTCTGTTACATAAAATTGTAAATGTCACATTGATAGTTTCCTTTTATCAACCGTGTTAGCGTAGAAGTACGAATTAGGCTTAATAAAGTATCCAAATTATTTATTTAAGTCGTTTCAGATGAAATAAAAATATAAGAAATTTTCTTGAAATAAAAAACATTTTACTTCTTAAGTTTTTATATCGAGCAATCACTGGATTTAAAAAATTAAGAACTAAAACATCTGGTATGATCATTAAACGACTTTCTTATATACATGTTTGTATATCAAAACTAAATGTTATCCCAAATTTCAAATAATACTTATTTGGCATTTCAACTGAGTTTCGGTTCATATTTTGTTTTCACTTTCTTACACACAGTACATGGAAGATGAAAATCACGACAAATCCACGATTTCGAGGATTTAGTTGCAATATAGGTTATCAGGTTCCATGGATATGTGTAGATCAAGTGCCGGTAGAATAATGAAAAGTTTATTGAATAAACTTCGTTTAACATGATGTACATTATGTACAGAATTGTTGCATGCTCGCGTAGGAAAATTTCCAACCGAGTTTTAAATAATAATATTTCAATTCATACACTGGTCAGAATTCCGGTCTGTATTTTATTCATTTTAGGTATGCAACGTATATGAAATACCTACAAGGGTTCTAAATTAAATATTTTGAGTAAATGATATTTATTTGTCCACAGCATGTATTCGAAATATAATATATGCTATGAAAACAAAATATTAACAAAAATACGCATTGAACACGTCAAATATGTGTAAATTACAAAATATTAAATATTATTTAAATATATTTTGTTCTTCATCAAAATTATTAATTAACCGGTTTTTTTACCGCTTCCGGCCTGATTCAAATAAATAACTGCATATGCAAATTACATAAATTGGTAGAATAAGATATAGTATAAAATTTCTAATGACATTTGAGATAACATTTAAATATGATTTTTAATTATGTATTTGGTTTCGAATAAATGTTCACGATATTATTACATTAAAATTCTCTGTACTCTACAAAAAGAAAATAATAATAATGGTAATAAATAAACATAGGTGGGTCAAGAGTCACAGATTTTTTTTTGTTACAAATTAAGCATACTTCAGATTAATTATGAACAAATATGCCAATTACTAATGGGTGGAAATGATTATATTATTCAAGTGAAGTTCAAGTTTAAGAAAATTTTTGCTATTTCAGTATTTCTCTAATTGAACGCATTTAGTTTTTTATGAATGGCTAGATTATAGATAGCGATGTTCAATAAACCTGACATTAGAAGTATTGAATATGAATTCTATGGACATTTCAGTGATTGATCTTGAAATTATAGTTTGTGGTTTTGAAAAAAGCAAAAAGTTATTGGGGTTATTTCTAGAGTACTATTTTTTACAATCTTATGAAAATAATTCAATGTACTATTAAAATAAAATTATTGGAACGAAATGGAAGAGTGAAAACTTCAGATAGATGTCAATTTTCCACAAGAATATATTAGAAACATTGCAAAATCTAAGACCACTGATGTACAACCTTTATGCATAAAGGGTCACATGTAATTTCGTTTTTGAGTCTGAGGCTGCAAATATTTTTTTTACCCTAGCACTTTCGTTTTTAGCCAATGTGAAAAAATTGGAAGCAGATCGCAAAAATTATAAAACGGATCGCGGATTGTGCATCACTGCTTTAGACTCTAAAGGTGTTTTACATTAATCTTTTACCACAGTGACCTGATTTCAGGAGCGTCAAATATCTTGCACTTAAGTAAATTTTGTTTCTGTACTTATTGATTAAATTGATATTAAAAATGTATTCGATTTTGTACAATTATCTAATATATTCTTACGGGATAATATCCCGTAATGTAAATTTACATTACACTAATAATTTTAAAATGAACATCGGTATATATCGCCGGGTCCATGTGCACAGTACGCCTTGCACAATAGTACTTACGCCACTAATTTATATATATAAATTTATGATAAGACACTTACAGTATGCACAAAAAACATTTTAAAATTCTTCGGTTCAACTTTCAATTCGGCACTCCATGGAATTTCTCCTTTGAGCACCATAGTATTAGGGTCTACATAATAAAGATGTGGCCCTAAAGTAAGTAATAGCATTCGTCTTCTAGCAAACAGGCCCTTTCGTTTGTCAATTAATCCTTGTTTAAGTATAAGGTTTCCTTCAACAAGAGCATGCCATTTGTCATGTTTTTGAATTTGTAGCCGCCGGGATATTTCATTAGATTCTAAATCAGCTATTCCTTGTCTAGCATGTGTAGTGCTTGAACAAAAGCTTTCTAGTTGAAGCCGGGACACTTTTTCATCATTTAAGCCCGGTTCTTGATCTGGAATATTATACTGTTTACCTAGTTCTTTTGATACTCCTTCGTTCGGTAAAAATGCACATATTCTGGGAGGAGTAGTAAGATTTTTGAAATCTAAATCAGCAAAGAACTTGTGTTGTCTTATACTTGTATATGGAACTAGGTCGATTATTCCTAATCGTTGCTGTGGATTTATAACTAATAATTTTTCTACCAAGTCTTTCGCGTCTTCTGAAAACCCTTCTGGAAACTCGTAATCTAGTTTTAAAATCTTCTGGAAAATTAAATATTCGGAGCCAGCTCGAAATGGTGGCAAACCAGATATCATCTGATATAGTATACAGCCTAAAGCCCATAGATCAGATGCATTTGTAGCTGCAGAATCAGTTAAAAGTTCAGGACTAACATACTGAGCTGTACCAACGAAACTATTTTTCCGTCTTCGTTCACTATTTTTTTCATCAGCTTTTTGTGTATCGTCATTTACGTCTTCAGACAATAATATTTTGGCGCTACCAAAATCAGTTATTAAAATATGCATATTTTCATCAAGTAATATGTTTTCTGGTTTCAAGTCCCTGTGAATGATTCCTTTTGAATGTAAAACTTCTAACGCAAGAATCAATTCGGCAGTATAAAATTTTGCACATTCCAAATCGAAAGAACCTACTTTGTTTATGTACTGTAACATTTCTCCATTTTTAGCGTAGGTAAGCACAAAATATAGGCGTTCTTTGTCCTGAAATGTGCAGTATAATCTTACAAAAAATGAATTGGATTCAGATAGTAAATTTAACACTTCTTTTTCTCGTTTCACATATTCCACTTTCTTCTCGCGGATAATATGGCGTTTCTCGCAAACTTTTACTAAAAATAAATAACATTAGCATTATTCCTATAATACATTCACGAGTGATACTATTTTATTTATAAAAACAAATACTCCTACTATTTTCAAAATTACATAAATGTTATCAAAATTAGTAAGTAAACAAGAAACATATTTCTGCCTGAAACTTAAACATACAAGGTATAAAAAAATTGATATTCATGTTAAAGTGTATTCAAATCCATATAGGAGTGACATCATAAAAAACAAACGAATTATTAAGAAGCCCCGCCCTTTATGGCAATACGATGTGCGTATAGATTTATACATGGAACTATGTATTTATTGGAAGGGGCATCTGTCCCTGATCTTGAATCCGGAAAAGAAAGAGTAAGATATATGTCTTTTATAAACCCTAAAAATGGCAGTACGCATGCTCGAGCATGGGATATACCACACCACATATAGTGTATACCAAGATAATTGGAATTGACATGACTTCTTAATATGTAGGATGAAACCCTTTACAGCAAGGGAAGCCAGTAGCAACTAGTAGTGGCGGTATTCAGGTACAATTTTAATTTGTAATGCTCTAACCGGACACGATATATCAGATAAATTTATTGCTCTTATCTTGAGACGTACAATACATGTGAGATGCAACATTCAAAGCATGCGTACAACCAAAAGTGTACTTGCGCAGTAACAACGTTAGGGCACACAGTACTGAATTTATCCCCCTCTCTCTTGATCCGTGTAGCTTCACCGCTGTTCATTGCATTAGTATACGAGTGCCCCTTCCAGTATACAGGGTGACCCATCTGTGAATGCTCACCATTGGAATCTCCGAAACTATAAGAGATACAAGGTCGGTTAAATTAGACAGTGAGCCATGCAATATTTTCAAAATACAAAATCGCCATCAACATCGGCCCATAAATACGCAACTTTTGTCTAATTTAACCGACCTTGTATCTCTTATAGTTTCGGAGATTCCAATGGTGAGCATTCACAGATGGGTCACCCTGTATAGTTCCATGGATTTATACGAGTCAAATGTGTAGGAAAGAGATACTCGTAGTTTGTTTTATGTATGTCGTGAATAAAATTTATTTGATGTGACGTCACTCTGATCTGGATTTGAATACACCATATTAATAAATTATTGATTATTTAGCAAAACTATTATAAACAGGTTATTCCTTTGTTTCATTCTATCGTAGCAAGTAAGAAAAATGTCTTGCTTTAGTCTACAAATAGAGAAGTAATAGCGGGAGTCAGATTTAATTCGTCGTCAAGTTTATTGTTTGGTTTGTTAATAACACTAATGTCATAGCAGTGAGTTGTAATAATCAAAATTAATTAAATTAATAAGGTTGTTTTGTAGCACAACTCGACAATTATGAGCCTTAAAACCATTGAAACAATATTGCTCCATGTACATTTGCAAAAATTTGTACAGGAGGGAACAAGATTTTAAAATTCATTTATACTACATAAAAAAAACAAGTTACAATTAAAACGCACCAAAAAGAAAAAAAATATATATAGTGGATCGTAAATATTAAAATGTCGATTTTGCATAAATCTAGTGCACTAAAAAAAGCTTTTTAATTATTTATTTTATCATTTTTAGACGTTCGAAAGTGTGTAATCTGAATTCGTATATTCAGTCTGGTATCTACTTATAAACTGCTGTAGTATTTTCTTTTAATGGTGAATAATATTTTTATTAATGGAAAGGCGTATTTTTATTATTTTAAATTTTTCATGAAAATTGTCATCGGAACTACGTATGCGGGCAAATCGGGTATAAGGAAGTGGATGAAAATTGTATTACACGATTTGGTTAACTAACAAGCAGGGCTCGGAACCGGAACCAATACAAAAAAAACGGTAACCGAAAAAAAATATGTAAGGGAAAGGAGGGTAAGAGTACGCGGGCGGCTAAGAGTACGCAGGGATTTTTTTCAGCTGTTGGTTTAACTGCACGTAAATTGAGTGGTGTGTGGAAGAAAGAGTTCGTTGACAAGCCATTATCGTGTAGTTGCACGCAAATCCTTGCAACTATCATTGTTTAACAGGACTTCTTAACATAAGGTGGTATACGTTTAAACGTAAATTTAATGGAGTGATAGATATATTTGGTCGATGATATATCTGTGCTGTGAGGTATGCCTGTAGAAACATTTCGATAGGGCAGTGCTTCCTCCATCTAGCATAAGTTGCATGAAGCACAAGAAATGGCGGCCAAGAGTACGCAGCTTCCTTATCAGTGCCCGCTTATTTTTTTAGATTATTTCTTTTTCGAAACCAAGTTTCTGTATTTAAGTAATGATTTTGCTCACCATAAGAATTGATAATTATAATAAATAATTAATAATATTAATTATTATATCATATATATTATTATAAATATCTTATTAATGAAATTGTTCTCATTTTGTATTATCCTTATGTTGATTGTCACAGCGAAAATTATATATTATCAGTAAATTGCATTGTGCATTCAATTTTACCTTGTTTGTTTAAATTTAGTACTTAAATTGAAAATTACTAGGGTGCGTACTCTTACCCGCATAGGGAGGGCAACAGTACGCAAAGGTCAGTTTTAATTTGGGACAGTTTAATTATTAAATGATCAATTTGTTATGCTTTACAACTATGTATTACTTTTCTAATATAATTATACTATCTTCAGAAATAAAAACAAATCCATTTTTCTGCATATGAAAAGCTAGAAATGTGAAAATATATTAAGTGCGTACTCTTACCCTCCCTTCCCTTATATGTTAAGCGGTTAATTTAATTGGGTTTTTAAATAATGATTATCAAAATATTTATTTGAAAAAAAATATTAGTAGTTAGTAATAATTATTAATTTTACTCTAATATTGGTACACTAGAGAATACAAAACTGTATGTTCATAAAAACTTTTACTGATTGCTCCCTTTCCTAACCTAAGTTTCACTAACCATGTCTATGTCATGTTTGATTAACTAATTTGTATAATATTATTTTTACACGTCCGGGAGTAGAAGTCGGTTTCTATGGCGCCAAACGCGGGACAAAAATGAAGCATTTACTCCCTAGGGACGAAAACACTTTTCATAAGGGAGTTTTTATTATAACAAAGGTTTTTGTAAATAAATGTGTGTTGTCATGGTACGCGTTGCGTGGAAACATTTCCAAAGGCTTCTAAATATTGCAATTTCGCTCCGATTTATTATAATTCATTATTTATGAAATTAAGTGTTTCTACTCCCGAACGTGGAAAAAAAAGTATATACACCTCGGGGGAGACCACCATTTTTCCCTCGATGTATTTGTAGCCCTCTGGCTAACCTCAGGAAAAATAAGTGGTTTCTCTCCCTTGGTGTATAATGTACTATTACATACAGTATATTAAACTGACTGATTTTATTTTTAACTGTTTGTTGTATGAATTAATACATGTTGAAGATTCTTTTTATTAAGTCACAATATCGATAATGGAAAGGTTTATCTCCGCATAGGGTTGGAATAACGATTTGAGAATTTCCTGGTGGTGTGGAATAATATATTTTTAAAACTAACTAAATCAGGAAATTCTCAAGTCGTTATTCTAACCCCATGCGGGGATAAACCTTTTCATTATTAGTATTAATGATATAGAGATAAAGAAAATATTCAAAAAACCGTTAAAAATTAATATTTTTCATTCCATGAACAATCTATTATTATTATTTTAAATTTAATCTATTAAATTTTGTTCGGTTTTTTAACGGGTAACTAATACTTTTTAAAACCGGTTTTTTAACTCAAATCAGTGACGAACATTACATTTTTAACCGATATTTTTTTCGGTGTTGAGCTCTGCTTACAAGTTAAATAAAAGGTTGTAATTTGTAAGGAAGACTAAAATTATTTTTTTTAATATTTACGCTACACGAACCAACCCCGACAAATTTGGAATCGCTATCATGTTTACTATTTTTATGATCAATGGTTCGTACAAAATTAATACAGCGAACGCTGAATATAAAAAAAGTTTTATATAAGCAATATTTGATACAATAAATCTTTGATATAAGAACATTAATATCTAAAACTTGAAATAAGAATCTTATATTTGTTTTATAGCGTTTTCCATTTACTGATTCTCAGTGCGCATTGAGTACGTGCAGTGACGTCATGCACTGCTCTGATTTTAAGAATTGCAGCCTTTACGTGGTTCGTAAATGGAAAACAAATGATATATCGAGAGCAATATTGTAGTACCATTTATTCAATAAGGAGCAACAAAAACTTACTAAAATCTCTTTTAAATCATAATATTTACAGATGAAGAACAATAATTGATATCACATGAAGCAGATTGTTCGATAAATAGGAGTTTTTAACAAGAACACAAGTAAAAATAAATAATTGACTATATTACAGGAAGGAGAGGATAACTGCCCCTCTCTACCACCGATTTTATGGTTTATATATAACATGTACTTTACGATAAATGAATCCAAAACACACTTTAATATACCCATATTTCTATTTTTTTTACTACTATTCAGCCTACAGAGTCCGTTTACGAGACTAACGTATTCAAACATCTCTATCGTGGCACAACATTTTTTACTAATTGCACATTCTTTACAACACAGTGTCTACTAAGTTGATTACACTCATTATATTGCGCACAACTGTCAACATTCTCATTTCTATTGCAGATACTGTTAAAAGGTCTATTTAACTCATACACAGAGTCCACTTATATTACTTGTTATCACAGAAGTCAGAAGTACATGTACTTGAAATATTCAAATCTTGGACAAACGTGCCCAAAGTTCGTTAAAACTTGAGACCCACAGCCATTCTTTTTCAGATTCTGCATTCATTCGTTCATCTTTTGAAAACATGCATAAAAACAATTTAATTCACTAGTAAAATCATTAAAATCTTACATTTTGAAGCATTCATTCTTTTGGTGTATACACCTAAAACTCCCAATCATTTTCCTGAAGTAATTCACGCTTAACGACCATATCGTGACACAATAAATTTCATTACCCACACCATCATGTTCATGAAAATTACTAATCCTCACAATCTTGCATACTATACTTCATACATTTTTTACTTTATGATTAACAACACTATTTTATAATTTACACGCAACAATCAGAAGTCTAATCACACGATAATATATAGGTTCATTTATATTTCGTTTCACATAATATAAATCCGGTATATTTTGTTTTAAATAGCATATACTATCATACTGACTGATTTACAGTATATTCACGTAAAACAGTGAATTTTTAGTGCATAAAAACTGAAACCACATACTTTATAATTGAAATTGTAGTTATGTACTGTGAAATTATGATTTATCATATCTTTTAACAAATATTAATGATATAAACTAATTTTGCTCGTACTTTTCTCAAAATTAATATATAAAATATACATGCCAGATAGATTTTATCCAAAAACAAGAAGTTTAAATTTGTTCAGTGCTATTAGTATTATTATCAAACCATTGATTATTTCTTATGTTTTCAGACTAAATCTTGTATAGTGTAAAAAATATACAAAATTTCGTGTTCATAATACGGGGGAGGGTAGGTTTGAAATTTGAGTAGCATTGGCTCACTTAATATGAAATATTCTAGATTTAACTTAACGTATTCTACAGATTACGGATAATATAATTATATCTTCAATTCGAAATTGAAATTACTTACTTGCATATTCTTTCTGCGTGTGGATATCTTTCGCTAGATAAACTGTACTAAAGCTACCTTCGCCTATTTCTTTACCAAAAATAAAATCATTTGCAGATCTCTTAGTTGAAGAATTTGTCTGCGATACAGATTGCTTGTCATGAGATGGGGGTGGCGTCATAATAGAATCAATGTATATAATCCACTAAAAATTAAACAATTTGTATAAAAATATACTATTGTAACAATATACATTTGACATATAAGTGACACTTGGCATACATACTCTGAAAAACATAGGTTCATTTAGTATGTAATTCTTATCATAACAACTTTATTTACATACGCCATCATATGTTTTACATTTTGACTATATTTGCGTAAGAATACTAACAATATATGTGGTTTGAAATTGACTACTCAAAATTAAAATTCTAGGTTAATCAAATAAATACTGCCTATGTGAATGCACCGTTATTACGTTTTAGTAGCTAACTTATATATCCATGTCCGTACCCACCTACAAATTTTTCAAAATGAACGTCACAACAACTTGCAACACTATCTTCCTTGAGCAACACGGACGTCATTCCACCACTATTTATTTCATTGATAAACCGGGCCGATGACGTACAGATATAAACTTTATCAAGTAACCCATTATAATGTATTTCTATATATACTTTATGTTACATATACTTTCCACAATATACTGTCAAAATTAACATAAATTATTCATGAAAGAATTTCTCACTTTGACTGTTCAAAAGAGTAAAACAGAAAAACAACAGTGGCGTATACTCTTCGCAAACATTTTCGATTAGACAACAGACACAATGGAGAAAACCTGTACACAGCAATGACTCTGTATGCATATGTAGCTAACTTAACGAAGATTGCTTTTTATTTCTTCACAAATTAAAGACAGACGCTATCAAATCCAAGTAAAGCAAATATAATAATAATAACAAAAAATTTAAAATACAAGGATAGTGTAGAATATTAAAAAATCAATACAAAACTTGATTCAAGTAAATACTAACAGAAACGTCAAGAATATGGAATGTGGTTGTACTGTAGTTTAATACTCCTAGTACGCAAGCGTGGCGCGAATTTTAAATTTAGTTTCAATTTTAATTTGGGGACAGACCGTACAGACACCTATGTCTGCCGCTGATCGATTTATGTCTACTCTGAATAATATATAATATATCACAAATTAATATTTACTTAAATACACTTAAAATCCTAAACGCTAGCTCGCATATGAAACAATAAATTTTTTACACGTCCGAGTGTAGAAGTCGGTTTCTATGGCGTCAAAATCGGGACAGAAATAAAGCACTTACTCCCTACGGATAAAACCCCTTTCCATAAGGGAGTTTTTACACGTCCGGGAGTAGAAGTCGGTTTCTATGGCGTCAAACGCGGGACAGAAATAAAGCATTTACTCCCTAGGGACGAAAACACTTTTCATAAGGGAATTTTTATTATAACAAAGGTTTTTGTAAATAAATGTGTGTTGTCATGGTACGCGTTGCATGGAAACATTTCCAAAGGCTTCTAAATATTGCAATTTCGTTCCGATTTATTATAATACATTATTTATAAAATTAAGTTTTTCTACTCCCGAACGTGGAAAAAATAGTATATACACCTCGGGAGAGACCACCATTTTTCCCTCGATGTATTTGTAGCCCTCTGGCTTCGCCCTCGGGCTTCAAACTACACCTCAAGAAAAATAAGTGGTTTCTCTCCCTTGGTATATAATGTACTATTTTATTATAACAAAGGATTTTGTAAATAATTGTCTATTATCATGGCACGCGTTGCACACTCATGACTGGAATCAAATAGGCAACTTTCATGAAATTTTAAAATACGCTTAAAATGTCATATCGGTACCATAATTAACAAAATATTTTTGTAAATTTTTTTTGGCATTATTTTGTCAGTAATAAATTAATGAAACTTCCTACAAATTCGCGCCAAAAAATTTCCCCCCACTCTTTTGTGACGTCTCTTATTAGTAAACGACAATGAACTAAGCGTACAGAGCATACCTTACTAATAAGTGACGTCACATCACATGACTCGAGCTGTGCATGCGGTGGGGCCATTTGAATTCCGAAAAAAATTTCAAAGTAAATTTATTTAAAAATACTCAACAAAAAAAAATAGTTTCTTTGCATTATATTACATTTTGAGTACTCAAGTTTGTTTTTATAAAAAAAATAAAAATATCATGAAACTTCCCTATTAAAAAAAAAAAATTTTATATAAATGTTCATCTACTCTCCGCCCTTCAGCGCTGTAACTCGTAAAGCTAAAAGTGAAATATTGGCGAAAAAACCTCATCTAGGTGGCAGCACGAATTGGCGTCAAGTCGAGGATAACAAATTGAGGATTAAATATGATTTGCTTGGGAAACGTTGTAGTTGGTGGTTTATCCAAACAATATTACGATTTGCATTGTGTCGTTTAGTTTAATATTAAACAGTCTATCATGGTGAGACAGGGCTGCGCTTGTAAATTAACTCGAGTTAACTCTGATACGTTCGAGTCAAAAGAGACGAACAACTCTAAAGTTAGTTTTCGAACGCACCCCAGTGAGAGGCTCTGGGAATGACTGATGAAAACATGAAATAAGTAACCTTGAACAACGTTGGTTCAGTTTTTGTAACCTATAATTGAAAATATAAGATCAAGGCTGTAAAAGGTAAAATAGAATTATATACCTTTATTATTAGTTTAAATAATTCTTTTTAAGTTTAATGTCACAATGGGGAAAATTTTACGTCAACGTCAGAAAAATCACACATTCTCATCTTCGAATAAACAGTCACAACTAAGCCAAGGAAGTAGTTCTACTGGGAATAATAGCGTATTGGCAACAGCAACTGTTAATAACAAGATATTTCACGGATTGCCTAAGCCATTTGGAAATTTAAAAAATGAGGCACAAGTTGGTGTTCTTCGTAAGAATAAAGTTATTTCTAAGAAAAATAAACATAAACTTAAGCGTCAAGTGCTGGTACAAAAAATTAATTCTTTAAATGAGTTGAAAAAACAAAATAAAGAACGCAAAAAGCGAAAAAACAATGTAATTATAGGCGATACAAATTCTTTACATGATGCTTTGCCTTCACTCGATTCACTTTTAAAAAGTAAAATTAATGTCACTAAACCTGTCAAATTTAAACCCTTAGCTAAATTAGCTAAAAGGAAAAAAGCGGTAGTTGAAGACGTTAGCATATTTAAAAAAATCTTACTGAATGAACATTATAAGAAAAGTCCTCTTCATTTGATATCACAACATGTTAAACAAAGAGTTCAATCAGGTGAATTGTAAAGTTCAATTGAAATTATATTTATTATGTTAGTTTTTTTTTGGTTGTGAATATATATCTACTCGAAAAATGTATGTAAACTGACATAAATAAACATAATTTACTTTCATTATGTTCATAATAATGATTAAGTTTAATACAAAATTATATTTATGAAGGCAATTTTTGTAAGAGAATTTAAATATTTTCAAACTGTTTAATATTGAAATTATAGATGTAGATAATGACTTGAAGATCTGGTGTGGTCTAGATAGAATATATGTGTGCAGTGGTGAACTGTAAATATTTTAATAATGGCCTGATTAAAATTAATATCCTAATCCATTCATCTTGGAAAATATTAAATTTTACATAAAAATTACACACCATTTATTATTATTAATAGTATAATTTTTGTTCTGAATTTCTGGAATCCCAAGAAAGAATTTTAGAAAACCTAAAACATAAAATTTAATTTTTAACTAATCATCCAAAAAGAATTGAGTAATATGTACAAACAGTAGTCGCGTCGAATATTACACCCTAGTTTGAAATACAGTAGTAAAAAAAAAAAACAATGAACAATTTGGGTCCTCTGTTTGTAAAATTTTGTATAGCTGCGTAGTATTTGTACTAATATTTAGAATTACGGATAGAAATGTTTGTTTTACTAATTAAAATAGACAGTTGTACGTTCCAGTTTTATATTTTTTTTTTCTTAGTAGAATACCGTTATTGGAATAACTTATTATCACTGCGTGATCCAGTAATTTACATATCCATAAACCGTACTTAATAAGCAGCTCTGCGTATATTCAAAGAGTACATTTAAGTAAAACAATAATTTTGAGTATAATGGTTAAAGTAGTATATGTTGTACTTTCCTATATGTTTGTGAAAATATGTGCCGAATATCTTGACCAGTCAAATCTAATTGGTCATGGACGAGGAAGTAAATGTGAGTGTCAAAATTATTTATTTAACTTGATGTTTCGCAATAACATAATATTGTGGTATATCAACTTATCATTTTTGTTTGAACTTAGTATTATAACAGGAACATGTAGTTAGATGTACAATTATTTGTTCTATTTTATTTTAGTTTTTCCATTTATTGGTGTTGTTAGATTTGAAAACGGTGTTTGTCAGGGGGCTAGTAACTTAACAGGAACATGCTACACCCGTAGACAATGCGCAAGACTTCCTGGTGTACCATCTGGTACATGTGCCCGAAGAATTGGTGTTTGCTGCATTGGTTAGTGAAATTATTCGAAATTTTGAGTGTAATTAAAAAGAATGTCGCCTTTTTGGGAATTATTTGTTGATAAAATATAGGAGTATAAAATAAACAACTTTGATGAATGATTTTGAATTGAAAACTTTCATTTGATGTTATTTTTTATATGAAATGAAAAATTTGAATATAATATTTATTTGTTATATCCCGCTTTAAGTTTTTTTTTTTTCATTCAAATGGAATATGATTCCAATAATGAGAAATTGTGGAATTACAATCTACATGCATTTAAAAATTCTTTAATCAGTGGTTTTTCAAAAATTTTAACTCTGATTGCCCATTTTTCAATTCTTAAAAATAAGACATTTTCAAATGTTGTAGCCTTGATAATGACCTCATACCTCAAGGTCGAAACGTCGGCATAAGTTTTTACATGAACTTTGAATAAACTTCTTTACATCTGAAGTTGAAGTCATCATTCCAACCCTTTGGGGATAAATCCTTTCATATCAAATTTCGACTTAAATAAATTATTATGAATACTACTCGAGTAATGGAAAAAGTATGATGTTATGTCTATATGTTTATAATGTTTTTGTCCAATGATTTTTTTTAAGTATTATTTTCAAATTCTAACTTGATACAACATAATATCAACACTATTTATTTGTTTATAAACATAAAGTTTCATTACTTTAAAATTTTAAATGTACTTGTGAGATATTGAATATACGGTCACACAGTTATCTGGGGTTCACGTGCCAAATTCGGGCCTACTAATTTTTACATATAGAAACGTCCCGCTACCGGTTCGAGTCGGTATTTTTTATTATATTCATTAAAATTTAACAAACGATTTTTTTCATGATTTCAATACTTCCTTGTAGTGCGTATAAGAAAGTAAATATGTTGCGTGCAGCTCAATTGCTAGAGCAGCATTTAGATACTATTTGTATTTAAATTATATGATGGAAAATAATTGAATCCGAACGGTTGGAATAAATAAGTATGGTTGAAGATGTGAACTGTTTATTTCAATAATTAATCATAAAGATGATAATAGATACATCTTTGATTAATTATTGAAATAAACAGTTCAAAGCATCTTGAACTATACTCATTTATTCCAACCGTTTGGATTCAATTATTTTCCATCTGAAGATTCTACATTTGAGTAAATAAAATCTACAATGAGTATTTAAATTATAGTTCAAAGAACATGCGGTGCGACATCCTCAGCCAACAATACGTATTTTATAAATCCAGGATTCCCAAATTCATATGCTGGTGGAACTAGGTGCACGATGACAGTACAAAGATGTAATTCGGATATTTGTCAGGTAATTATGAAATTAGATCTTATATAAGTATATACACAAATTATTAAAATTTCAGTTACGTTTGGATTTTTTAAGTCTATCGCTGGCACAACCAGATGGTAATGGAACATGTATAAATGATGCAATTACTATAACAGGAAGTGCTTCAATTATTCCACCTATATGTGGTGAAAATACTGGCCAGCATATGTTTATGGATTTTAATGATGATACAAATATAAATATTATTATTGAAACAAGTTCGTCAGCGACATTTTCTCGTTATTGGAATATAAAAGCTACTCAGATTGCATGTGAATGTCCAACTAGAGGTAAAATTGTATAGATTTGTACATTCATACTATTGTTACGTATTTGTAATTTTAGCTCGCCGGTGTATTGTCAAAGAGTTATTGTGTTTGGTAGTACCTTTCGTAAAATGTTTATTGCTATAATATGTCCTTATGTACGATTTTTTTATTCTATGAACTTCAGTTAGAGTTTGTAATAGGTTTTGATGAATATCTTCTAAAGATACATATTATGATGGTCTAATTATGCACATATATTATTTTTGTTCTCTAAAAAGTCTCCTAGGCCTTCTTTCAATTTCGAATATGTGTAAAAAATAGAATTTTCACATCTTTTTCAAATAGCAAAACATTATTATTATTTATGTACTACTAATTAAGTTCGTGTTGATATATTAAAATTTGGACATGTGTCAATGAAGTATAGGCATTGATATTACTCATTCGATTCAGCTCAAATCTCAGATGGTAATAAGATTACTTTCGAACGTCATTTACCAAGGTATGCATATATTTAATTATTTTAATAATAACTATTTTGCATCTGTTTCAGCACCATCAGGTTGTTTACAGTATTATACAGAATTATCAGGCACTGTGAAAAGCTTCAACTATGGAATTACTAAAAACTCCGCAAGTAATAATATGGGTACTCGACAAATTGCAAATATGAATTACGGGATTTGTATTGCTATGGTACCGGATTATTGTAGCATAAGGTGGAGTCAAACAGGTGGCGATCCTACATCTTTCACAGTATCTGGTGATACAGACGGAACAGCTATAGATGTTCTTGGTACACCATTAGCAGCAATTAGCGGAAGTAATTGTACATCTGATTTTGTTGTAATTCCAAATCCTAGTGAAAATGGAGTTTCTGTAAATACAGATAGATTTTGTGGCAATGGATTCGTTACAAAAACTAGTATGTTATATAGTCTGTGATGCAAGTGAAACATATTTATTAATTTTTTATTCTTTGTTTAGCGTCTTCTAAGCCATTCGTTTTAACTGTTGTAACTGATTTAGACGAAGTAACAAATACCTTTGACACTGGTAACCATGGATTTTCCTTAGATTACCAACAACTTCGATGCGGAACTCGCAATTAATGTGTTAAAATATCATAAAACATTTATAATTTTTTTATTATTAAAACTTGACTAACAAAATAAATACTGTTCCAAATAATATATTAAATATATTTCATTCCTTCGTGGTTTTGCACAAGATCCTTCATGGCTTTATACCATACAGATATAGATGAATATAATAACATATCCTGAAATGCATTACACCCTTCAATGCTGCTCAAAACACCATACACTGACAAATCCGACAAATTAGGTCTAGAACCACCCATAAATGGTGTACCCTTTTTTCTCAAGGCTTGCGTCCAATAATTACATTCATCATACAGAGATTGCCTCACGTCATCTTTTAAATTGTACCTAAAATTCAAAATATTGTACTATAAATAAATGTAAATTTTAATCTACTAGTTATATAATACCTTTTCTTAAGTCTCTTTCCAATAAGCCACATTGCAAATGCACCTACATATATAATTAGCAACCTTTCCCAAGTTGGGAAGTGTTTTTCCCATTCTCCTACTTCCGAAAACCAGTTAAATGCTTGCAAAGCCTCTGCCTGTGATCGATACACATTTGGAGAGAGTGTGTGCACTAGTACATTATCTGTCCAAGTTCTCCATTTTCGCTCCTCTCTAAAATTATAATATACATATGTATACGAAAATGTAGAGAATGAAAATAGAACGAATAGGTTTATACTCGTATTATAAATACAACAAATTTTTTATACTCCCACTCTTCGCCCAATAAACTATAATCATATTTAAATACTGAATCATAAATTTCTGCCTCGAGAAACATGTGCACTACGATCTCTTCCACATTATACTTGCCGTACCTGTCCCTAATTTTATTACTCAGAAGAATACTTACGTAAGAACTGCATTGTTTTGCTCATTTACTATGGTTGCATTTGTCATTATGAAATATTTATTCATAATATCGGTTTTTATAGAACCCGTAGGATCATTAAATTTTAAAATTGGATAACATTTAATAATTTCTGGTAATGACTTAGCGTTATCTGCTAAAAATGATGACAAAGCAGATATTATCATTGTGCTATCGTTTAATTGCTGCTATAATAGTAATTAGAATGAATAAACTTTAATATACCGTAACCAAAATTAAAAAATACCTGACAACCATTATTTAATTCAGCTAATACAATAGGAACTTTTTTGTATTGCGACCATCGAATTGATTGACGTAAAACAGGGTCAACTTCGACTACATCGTATGATATGCCATAATAGTCTAAAAATACTCGTACTTTGCAGCAAAATGGACATGTTTGATACTGGTATAACGTAAGTTTCAGTCCAGTTGTATCACTCGGTATTCTAACCTGTTAAGGGGCAATAATACATAATTAATTAACAATACAATTGAAAGTAGCGTACCTTGCGTGTCGGTTTTATATTAATAGATTTATTTAATGTTGGTAAAATGGTTTCTTCATTTAATACTTGAATTTGAGACGTTGTTTTGTTTATGTTTATAAGGGAAAATCCAGCACCAATTAGAGTTCCAATACCAATACCTATTAGTCCTAATTTTTTGGTATTGGTTTTATTCGATCTACTAAAAGTAGATAAACCTTTCTCAAGTATATTGCGATTGAATCGAAAATTATTACATTTTGATGTGTTTAGTACATTAATAGTTCTAAATATAAATGATTTAAACACAATCATGTTTATATAGATATAAATACAAAAATTAAGACTTTATAAAATCACATAAAACTATAATATACATTTGCAGTGACAGTTAACATTTCTGGAACAAAACCAAGGATGATCAGGATGAATCACTCCACTGCGGTACGGGGGGGTGAAGTTGAATAAGACCTTGACCATAGAGCATGATAGTTGGCCAAATAACAAGGTGGCTCTGCATGTATCTCGTTAGTTCTATTTTGTGACGGCAGATGGCGGACCAGTCGCTGTACGTGTTTAACGATCTAGTTTCTAACAAAATTTCAAATTGTTTATGTTAGATGAATCTGTGGTTAGTTGGTCCACGGTTCTGTACACAGAACATGGAAAACGTATCACTAGACGATTAGTTCAGAAATAGTTTTAATTCTGTATTTGTGAAAAACAAAAGGTACGTATGCACGTAGTAGAAAATGCAGAATAATTTTGTTTGGTTATGTTATTTTCAAAACAATCTGAAATCATCAAAATGTAACAATCGCTACACATTAAATGTTTATTTTGCATGCGTCTATTTTTGTAACAGACCTTTTTTTATTGTTTTTTACCGGTTTTTAAAATTAACCATAAGTAGCTCGTCAAGGGTAGTTAACCCTCCTTGCCCCGCAGGCAGCCGCCCGACGAGATACACATTTCCAAGGACTTTTGCTGCATGTCGTAAGAATTGTTATAATCATTCGCAAAATCTTTAAAGATCCTCTCCTGTGTTAATATTAATGTTATAATGCAGATGCGATTTTAGTAATTTGCTCTGCGATACATTTTTTCTTTAGCATATTGTTTTCGACAACTGTTATTTGAAATTTGAATATTTTGAAAAAGTTTTAGTTTTTAAAACAATGTTATTCATATACATATGTGTAAGAGTACTTATTAAACTATGGGTTACTTTTTAAGAACTGTATTAATATCTATGTGTTACATTGTGTTACATTATATTTACGTTATCTGCCTATATGGTGCAATGTCGGATTATAACAAATGAATTCTGTCATGTATATACATGTTGTACCAAATATGTGTGAAAATAAACACTTTAGGCGAAATGTATGTACTTTTTTTTAATAGTATTTTGAATTTCGTAATTTTATTGAAAACTGTAGATACCAGCGCCACAGCCAACTAGCGGCATGTACATATACTATACCTCCTATGATCAGCAATGATCAGCCATGACAGTTTTTTCCCCTGGCCCCTAGTGACGTCTCCTATTCCTCCTTGAACAAAACTGAACTAAACTTGACTAAACAAAAATTACTGGATTAAAGCATGGAAAAAAACAGAACTAAACCATAACCATGAGACTAGCAGCGATATGCACAACGAGTAAAGTAACAGATTTGGCGGAATATTCAAATTTGGTTTATTTAGTACAATGTTAATTCAGACAAAATTTAAAATATAACATACATGCCAAACAATTCTAGGTTTTATTCATTGTTTTATTTAATTAAAAATAGAATAAATTAACAGTTCTGGACTTCTTTGTTTAGAAAAAACAATGTCTAAAAATTTGGCGTGGTCACCGCACGATTTCTTACACATATACATATTAAAACTCAATTTAAACACATATTTGATATTTCAAAATGCGTATTTCTCTTAATATTCTGTTTTTATAATATATACATGTACGGTATTTTGAATACATGGCATGAACATAATACAGTAGAGTCGCGATTTAGTGAACTAATTCCGGCCAAGCCTGTTCACTCTATAGGGGTGTTTACATTTTCGGGGTTCTGGTCTCACTCAGATATTTTGAGAAACAGCTTTTATTCTAGGTACCTAAATCAACAAAATTATGTATGTATTTGTAGAATAATAAAAGAGAAGGAAAAATATTGAATCCAAAATGGTTAGTTCAACGTAATGTGAACTGTTCGTTTCAAAACTTAATCATAAAGATGATTTTTTTATTATTTTATTGTAGATTTTCTTTAGTCAATTGTAGATTTTGAAAAGGAGAAATATTGAATCCAAAATGATTGGAATAAATGACTATAGTTCAAGATGATAACAGATATACGACGTTTCGATCATATGGTTTTTGGTCATTTTCAAGCAAAAAACAAAATTCTAGTTCAAACAAACATAAACAAAAACTCTTGAGAATTACGCTCAAAAAGTACAAAAATATTTTAAAAATTATTAGAGAATATTTTTGTTTACGTTTCTTTCCACTAGAATTTTATTATTTGCTTGAAAATGACCAAAAACCATCTGGTCGAAACGTCACATATCTGTTACCATTTTGAATTATAGTCATTTATTCCAATCATTTTGGATTCAATATTTCTCCTTCTCGAGATCTACAATTGACAAAAGAAAATCTACAATAAAATAATAAAAAAAAAAAAAACATGTACCTGTTACATAATATTATGTATACGTGTATTATGTAATGGGAAGATACATATAAAAGGTTATTTATTGCAGAAGCGAAAAAAATTAAGTAATGTTGGATTGTTTACGCTTTTTTTTCAGGTTAATTTGTACTAATTTGTGTCGCAAATCATGTAACACAAGCAAACTGCAATATTCTACTAGAAAACGCAGTCACACATTCTCATTTACCCAGACATTAAGTATTTAATTTTTTTGTTTTAAATTCAAGTATTTTCGTTTACGTGCCATCTAGATTCATATTTAGTGGGATCCCTCAGAGAAGTATCGCAAATACCATAGTTTACTGTATCGGGGTTTACAGCTGTGCACTATATCGGGACGCAATGCTAAAATTTAAGTGTTCACTCTATCGGTTGTTCATTTAATCGAGAGTTCACTAAATCGCGATTTTACTGTAGTATACATTGTGATTCTTAATATATGCCACAAACTTTCAGGGCTGATTCCTGGGGTTATTTTGATCATAAAAATTCATATGAATAACTGTCCAAAACGGCTTAGTTTTAAAGTTATAGGACAGTGATGGCGAACCTTTTTGAGAAGTGGGTCAAATTTTGTTCATTATTTTTTTTTACTAGCCTATGGGTCCCTATGACAGTGGCGTCACTTGGATGGAGAGGGAGTAGAATGTGGTAGAAAGGGTATCAATCTCTGTTTTTATTCAGACAATATGAACCGTGCGATTATTTCAGAATTCATATATGTAAATATATAAATACGATGGATTTAAATATTGATCGGAGGTATGTTATTATATCACCATTAGAGATGGGGTTCGGGGTTCCTCTCCGGTAAAAAATTTTTGAAAAACCGCATTACTCATTGCAACTGTAAAACTATTTTTCACGTACAAAAATATGCAAAACGTGACTTTTCATATATCATGTTGGTTCTTAAAAAACTGCAGAGATATGGAAAAAGTTTTCAAATAAAAATTGTAGAAAATAATATTATAAAGTAATGTGTAGAATTGTACAGCTCCGTGAACGTCACGGGCACGACATATTCTGTTCATGGTCTTCATATGATATCAATAAACATATGTATAAGAAAGTCATGTGGTGACCACACCAAATTTTTTTCACTGTAGGAAGATAAATATATATGTAAATCAAAATTTTCAATTTTTTAAAGAGAAATTTTTAAACAGAAGTACTAGGAAATAAATTTGCTAATAAAAATATTTGCTGAAAGAAACACTGGTTCCAATAATTTGAAAATTGGCGTTCTTAGAGTGATTCAATAGAAAATCAGTTTGCAAACGTCCACTTGGAAATATTTTTTTTAAATATATAAATTCGAAATTCGATATTTATATATTCTTCATTTTTTTTAAATTTTTTATTGTCCGTATGACATAAAAAATAAGTTTATAAAAATCAACACGTAGGTCATCTAAAAAGCATCAGTGTCTAACCCGCGGGTCATAGGTTCGCCACCACTGTTATATGGTATTTAATAATAAATTTAAAATACAATAAACGCTAGGTAATAAACAAAATGAACTTATAGAAATTGTTGAAAATGATCGCCGCCAACTTCAATACAGGCTTCTGTCCTCCGTCGAATTAAATATGGCGAACACGTTAAAAAATACTAGGGGTGTTCCGAATTTTCTCAAATGATGCTGAGCCAACTATGTTCATTTGTTCCTTTTGTTTATTACCTAGCCTTTATTGTATTTTTAATTTAACACCCTATAACTTTAAAACTGAGCCGTTTTGGACAGTTATTCACATGAACTTTTATGATCAAAATAACCCCAGGAATCAACCCTGAAAGTTTGTCGCATATATTAAGAATCACCCTGTATAATACACCAAGGGAGAGAAACGTCTTATTTTTTCCTGAGGTGTAATTTGAAACCGAGGTGTATATATTATATTTCCGCGATCGGGAGTAGAAACACTTAATTTCCTAAATAAAGAATTATAATAAATCGGAGCGAAATTGCAGTATGTAGAAGCCTTTGAGAATGGTTCCATGCAACGCGTACCATGACAACAGACATTTGTATACAAAAACCTTTGTTATAATAAAAACTCCCATAGGGAAATTGTTGTTTTATTTCGTCCCTAGGGAGTAAATGCTCTACTTCTGTCACGATTTCTACTTCCGGTCGTGGAAAAATATATTTATATTATCACGACCTTCTTGATTGAGTACCAGTGTTGGTCAGCGTGTACTGGTGTGTACACTCTACGGCCGGTACATAGGTCCGGGCTCGATTGTCGAAGGTCTTCGTGTCGGCCCCTTATAGTTCAGCGTGATGCTGTTGTTGCTACTACAGTGACTATTTTAAGGACAGTGTGGACACCAGTGTATTTATGCTGATTGGTCGATGGGATTGTCCGCCATTTTCCTGCCAAATTGATTGAATTTAATCTGTTCCATCGTTTTCTACCCTAATTTCGTAGGATTTGCAATTTTTTTGCTTTGTATAAAATTTTTACACATGTTAAAATGTATAGACCAGCCGATAAATTCATGGATGCCTTAGAACTGAAGTTTTGTTTGTTATTGTTATTTTATCGGAATTGGGTCATTCTTAATCTAGTGTTCAAAGAGGCAATGTCATATATTTTGGTCTGTGTATAACATGTGTAATGTGTATATATGTGATAACTAAAGAGCGGATTAATATGCACAAAAAAAGTCAAATATATGCGCATATATATGCACTAAAATATAGCAGATATGCAGTCAGTTTGTTAAAATATGCAACATTATATGCTAAATATGCCTAAGAAGAAATAATAAAACAACCTGTATTAAACAAAAACTTTTTTGTGTGAAAAAGATACAATATATTTCATTCTGATTCATTACTTTTCTGCCAATAACTTACAATAAAGTGTTTCTCCAAATTGTTGAAATTACATCTTTGTCGCCTATCAGATAAAATATATTTATAAGTTTATGTAATTGGAGCGTTTTTCAACACAGATAAAATCTTTGGATCTATTTCGAATTTAACTGATTATTCAGAAGTAACTTTAGATGCATTTACAAGAACTAGGTACCCAGAATTTGTCGCTAAAACTTTATTGAGTTTTTTTTCAATGGCTTTACCTATTTGACCACAAACTTCACTACAAGATATATTAAACTTATTGATCAGTGTCTGTAAACGGAAGGCCTTCGGCCTCCAATTTTTAAATTGTTACGTACACAAAACAGTAATTGGCGCTTATAAGTGTTGCGGTAAGTCTATACCATTTAGAATAGCTTTTGCTTCCGTAATGCCTATGGCACACCTACAGCATCGTAGAAAATACGATGAAAAAACAGAAAGCATCCGTTTCTCAAACCAAAATAACAAATATAAACCCAAACTAACCTAAAATTCGACACAAAAGATACATGTGAAACGAAGACACTTTCGTTTCAGCGTATTGCTATGCGATGAAAATAGAAAGGGCAGCTATTTTTCGTCGTAGACGGGTGGGTTCTGTTGTTTTTCATATTTTTTACGATGCTGTATGATAGGTGTGCCATAGACATAATTGATTGAGATTCATCGGAAAATTATTTGTTTAATTTCTAAAAATATAATCTTCTATCTTATATTTTTATAATGAAATTTGCAAATACTATATTACGAATGTGCATTCTGTAACTTAGGTCGTTGTGTTTTACCTATGATTTTCATCATAACGACAAAATGAATGTTTTTGAACTGAATAGTACAACTAGAGATGCACCGAAGCTTCGGTTTCGCTTCGTTATTCGACTGATTCGGCGTATTTGTTTAATATTCAGCTTCGGCCGAAGCAGTAGCAAGAGTCGGTATTCGGCCGGCCGAAGCGAAAAAACTTATTGCTGGCATATGGACAGGCTATCAGCGTATATCGTGAAAGAGTTTTTTCAGACGCTGGATATATTTATGAAGCAGGTTGCTCCCAAAAAATGCCGAATAATTACTTTTCATACATCATAATTTAGCAAAACTTTATTTCAATTATTAAATTTACTATAATTATTCTTTATTATAAGGTATTTTATGTCATTTTATTTGGATAAAATAATTTTATTTTTGTAGGTATTTTTCTTTGGTTAAAATAAATATATTTTTGAGCAAATTGTCCGGAATTTAAATTTAAATGTTTTACCTACAAAATGATATATGCTTCGGCCGAATATTCGGCGCTTCGGCGAAAATGTAGGCCGAATATTCGGTATTCGTTTATTCGGCCAAACCATGCTTCGGTGCATCTCTAAGTACAACCTGACCGAACTTCACAACAATCGTAGCAAATGTAAAACTTTACCTGAGTGAATTTTGTTTTGAGCAAAATATAAGATTTGTTTAGAAAAGCACAAATTATGCAATAATATGCACATTTTACGAAAATATGATCATAACTGCAAATATATGCAAAATATGCAAAATTAAGTTCGTGTTATATAACTCCAAATAATGTGATTTATCTAGATCCGGAAGGATTTTTTTACAAGATCAATATTCAACAATATGCATTTTGCATATAATCCGCTCTTTAGTGATAACACCGACGCCATTCGTCACCTGAAGGTACTTCACCCCCTCGGATGCGTGCACGTAGCTGCAGCCCAACCAGTGATAATAATGCACTCGTGGAATGGAGGGGTGAGTCTGCCGATAATATATCAAATAGAGAGTCAGAATTCAGTTCAATATGGTTAACCGGAATTGAGAAAATTATTAGACAGTGTGGTAACTCGCGGCAGTTAGGGATCTAAATTCCTTGAGTAATATTATTCCCGAATTTATCCCTCAATTTCGTGATGTAGAAAAATGGCTGCAAATAATAGACGAGCATGTTACCATCTATGAATGGGGTGAAACAACAACTGTTCATTTTGCACTAACGAAATTACAAGGTCCTGCAGAAACTTGGTATAAAAGTTTGCAGACACGTATGTTTTCATGGGTTGAATGGAAACGTTTATTGTTAAACGTTCCCACCTATACGGGATCTACATATCATGTTCTTAAAAATGATGAATCATAAACCAAATGACGAAACAGATTTATATGTATATTGTCTAAAAAAGCTGGCCCTAAGAAATTCATTAAAATTGCGTTTCTCGGATGAAGATAAAGTAAACTTAATAATTGACGCGATTGATAATAAGCAAATACGTTTTTCAATCGAAATTGCGGGCATTACTAATTCATCAGTTTTGGCAAATCATTTAAAATTATATTCAAACGCGTCAACAACGCCTTCTACGTCACGACAGACTCATTCGATTTATGAATTACCTAACTCCACCGATGACATTTACGATCACAGTAAAATAGCATTGTATTGAATTTGTATTAAATAACATGGTACACAACACTTGACAAAACACTCCAAACTGTGTATGTTGTAAAACACCTAATAATTTCTAGTAAAGTGAATAACAATACATGTGAATAATAATAACGCAAATATTACACAAATAATTAATAATAAAATCAAATGCACAGTTTATATTTCAAATTTACACAAAATCTCTCAACATTCGTACATGAATATTCAGTAGTTTGTTGTTTAGTTTGTCATTTGAACAATGACAGCTAACATAAATACGGCACCATAGGCTTCATTTACCTTGCTGTTGCGCCTGTTGGTGTCCCGAATATATAGAGGCACGAAATAATCAACTACAACGCGAGAGAAAGGTCGAGATGGAGTAACCCTGAGCTCAGGTAAATTGACCTTAAAGTAGGTGACACATTTTCGTAAGACATCCAAGGAATGTCTCGTCGATCACAGGTAAGGAATTATGTTGTAATGATGTAGGTAAATACCATTATTTAATGTCCTTTGTCGAACGATCCTAATGACTATTCCGCTCTTACCTCTGACCACTTCCTGATTGAAGACTCTCTATGTTCTAACGCGGAACAATTGCCTCTTTCACACATTGAGCGTCTTAGGCAGCATTCAAATGATTATATATGTTACAATTAGTTTAAGTATATGGTTTAGTATTTACGTAGAGGTCAAACAGGGTTGTGTGATATCTTTTAGGCTTTTTTATTTAAATATGTTATTACGACGAGCGTTACTGTGTAAAAATGATGGTGTGAAGATAAGTGATTTCATTGTGCCTGCATTAGCATATGCTGACGATGTGGATATTATGGGAGAATCTGAGGATCAATTGACGAGAATAATTGAGAGTATTCTAGGAAAATATTTGAATTTGGTCATGAATTCTTCAAAAAATAAAATTTTAGTTTTTGAGAAGGATGAACTTACGGAATGCAAGATTAGCATGGTGAACAAATGGAACAAGATAATGAATTTATGTATCTGGGATGCATGTTTTCGAATGACGGACGGATGAATACAGAAATTGAAAGAAGACCTGCAACTAGGTCGAAAAGTTTTGGCGCTTTGGGAATGTTTGCTAGAGATGTGAATGTATCAAGAGAAGCTATGTTATGTGTTGATAATGGTGTATTTTTGCCATCCTCGATGTATGGAAGTGAATGTTGGGTATGGGATAACCGGAATAAAAAAAAGGATAACTGCGATTGAAATGAGATTCTTGAGAGACGTGTGCGGAATGACTAGAAGAGATCGTGTTAGCAATAAAATAGTGTATGATGAATGTGAAATTAGTCACAATGAAAAGAGTGGCTTCAAATCAGTGGCAGGAATGAAAGGCAGATTTCTGTGGAAGGAGTGCGCCGCATTGTAGAAACTACGAAGTGTTTTGTTGAATATATAAATGATTTACGAAGTATATGGCGAGTGATTGTGGGGAAATAAAGGGTCTGCTATCCCAGGAATGGCTCATTATAAGAAGTGTTATCGAACTGCAGTCGATAAGAAAAAATTTACTTCATGAAATCCCGTCAAACATGAACATGACACATAAATGGCTTGAGAGTATAGAGTTACACACTGGTACTGATATATTATTAAATGTTAGTTTTTCGCCAATGTTAAATCGCGTATTAGATAATAAAAGATAGAAGTAAGTATATCTTTTCCAGTAAATGTATACCTATATTATAGTTTTTGTTTCAATAAAATCAAATTTGTTTTAAATTCACGACAATATGAATATGTCTACATATTTCACTATTTATTTTGTTTTTATAATTATTACGCAACAAACTTTTATTTATTGACAGTGACAAATAGCTACTGTAACTAGCGACAAAACGGTCAGCACAAAAATGTACAGTAGTTTAAATGAAAGAAGTCTCTTGAAGGTCATTGAAGGACAGTACGAGTTTAGATTTTAACCACGCCCATTTTCTCATATTCAGTAGCGTCGTTTATCTAATTTTTAATGGGGCATATAAGATACTGTAATTTCCGATGGTGTGGGGTTAGCAGATGACGGGGAGATATAAACAAAAGAAGAACAATGCATGCATTAGTATATACCAGATATAAAGTTTTCGGTGAGTAGTCGGCTTAGCACCGGTAACAACAGAAATACGATGTTTTGACAGTTCATTACGTTAATCATTTGTGTGTCACATTTTGAATTACAACAACGATTTAGATAATGATATAATATCAGTGGTTGCAATAAAAGTGATTTATTATAACTGTGTTTGTGTTAGCGCATAATACTGGTGTTAATTAAATAAGACAAATTGACAGAAAATGCAGCAAATTGACGCTACACGCCTATGCGACAGCTAGTAGTGTAGGGAATAAGAAATCAACGTACGTTATTGCAATAGTATCGAGTACAACGAGCCTCATGTTGTTTTGCTTGTCGTAGTATTGTTCGGACATTCTAAAGACAAACGCGTTATATCCATCCTTGTCGCGCGTGCTGTTTGACAATTGAAATGAGAGAGATAGATATAATTAATTAATTCGTATATGATACAGATAACCTTCATGGGACTTCTTTCATTTAAATTTCTGTATTGTTATATCGTTCAGCTAGCAGGCCGGTATAAATCTAGAAGTTCATGGTTTGTACATATATTGAATAACAACTGTCAAAATCGTATTTTGTTCAAATGTTTTCCTACGCTTGTTAAAAATTTTATAATAATAATAATATTTTTACACGTCCGGGAGTAGAAGTCGGTTTCTATGGCGTCAAACGTGGGACAGAAATGAAGCATTTACTCCCTAGGGACGAAAACACTTTTCGGAAGGGAGTTTTTATTATAACAAAGGTTTTTGTACATAAATGTCTGTTGTCATGGTACGCGTTGCATGGAAACATTTCCAAAGGCTTCTAAATATTGCAATTTCGCTCCGATTTATTATAATTCATTATTTATGAAATTAAGTGTTTCTACTCCCGAACGTGGAAAAAATAGTATATACACCTCGGGAGAGACCACCATTTTTCCCTCGATGTATTTGTAGCCCTCTGGCTTCGCCCTCGGCCTTCAAACTACACCTCAGGAAAAATAAGTGGTTTCTCTCCCTTGGTGTATAATGTACTATTATTGATCGTGTGACCATTATACAGGTATAGGATAGGTTACGAGTTACATACGTATGTTACATGATAATCAAACATTCAGATATAATACATATAATAACAACAGTTCAGCAGGTACAATTTCAAGTTGGATTTAATTTTTTTGAGACACAATATTTTTAATAGCATGTGGTAAATTGTTATAGATTTTTATGGACATATAATATGGGCTATTTCCGAATTTGACATGTTTATGTATAGGTATTCTTAAAAAAGAATTATAACGAGTATTGTGATCATGACTGTCTTCTTGTTTCGTTAAAGTCGATTGGTTTGATTTTACATAAAAGCAGGCTTGATAAATAAACAGACAAGGCAGTGTCATTATTTTCAGTGCTGTAAATGCTTCTGCAGTTTAAATACTCGCTCACTGTAACGCACTGTAACGACTGTAATCCCAACAAAGCAAACCGTACGTTAATACAGTTTGAAACTGTGCAAAGTAATATGTTCTGGTCACAAATGTACCTACAGAGCCTTGGGGTCGTCTCAGTGTATAGCATATCGTTGCAAGTTTTTTGCAAATAACATCGACATGGCTATGCCAGCTTAAACGGCTGTCTATGGTAAGCCTTAGAAATTGTATCTCACTCAATTGCTCTAGTGTTTTGTTTTCGATACGGAGTCACATACTCTCTTGAGATAATATATTTGAATATGTGAATTTTATTAATTTAGACTTTTCTTGGTTCAAAAGTAAGTAATTGTTGTGAAACCAGTCGCAGATGTTATGAAGATTATTGTTTATAATGTTCCTGAGATCATGGATATTAACATTGTTGTAAATTAGGGATGTATCATCGGCATACATTACTATTTTACCATGATTACTATTGAGTTAACATAAATTAGAAACAATAATGGCCCCAGATTAGATCTCTGAGGGACCCCATGGTTGATAGCATGAGCGTGAAGAATGAAGTCAGTTGTGAGCGTTACCTCTAAATCCATATGATTGCAACTTGGACAGTAGCACATCGTGATCTAGAATGTCAAATGCTTTACTTAAGTCAATGAAGAGTCGAACACAGAATTTACCACTGTCCAGGCAACAATGCAGATAATCTATGAAAGAAGTTATTGCATTCACTGTGGAATGACCTGTTCTGAAACCAAAGTGATCTGGAGTTAAGATATTATTTCTTGTTATAAATTGCGTCATTCTTTTACACATAACTATTTCGAAGACTTTAGAAATAGAAGATAAAAGCGAAATAAGTCTATAATTCTCTACAAGTTTATCTCCTTTCTTATCTATTGGTATGACTTTAGATGTTTTTAGGGCATTTGGAAATTGTCCATCTTTGAGAGAATCATTTATAAGCACAGTTAGTGATTGCACAATGTTGTAGACACATTTTTTTAAAAGATTTGTACTCATTTCATCAATTCCACACGAGTTAGATGTTTTCAGATTACAGATAATTTGAGCAATTTCGGTTTCAGTTGTAGTTTTCAGGAATATGTTATTATTCTGTTCGTTTATTATGAATTTTTGTGGTGTGATGTCGGAGAAGTTGTTTTTATGTATACCGGAAATAATATCTATAAAATAATTGTTGAAAAGATTTGATATTGTATGTAAGTTGTTTATTTCTTTATTAGTTGATTTTATTTTGTTTACAGTATTGAATGCGCTTTTCTGACTTTAATTTTTAACGATGTTCCAGACCGCTTTACTTTTGTTGTCAGCTGTTAGAATAAGATTGTTGTAATATAGGCGTTTGGTAGTTTTTATTACTTTTTTATAAATAAATTCGTATTTTTGTAATACGGCTTAAATGTAATATAACCAATTTTGATTAACCTATGAAGATCTTTTCGTTTTTTGCTTGAGACGATTATACCTTTAGTAACCCATTGTGAGTGTAATCGATCTGAGTTGTGAGTAACTCACCACTGGTTGTTAGTAATTTTTTAATATATTTATTTTAAAATAAATTTTCATACTTTTCATTTTACTTTATGAATAAGGAGGCGACTCGTTAAGAAAACGGGTATCTATTTTGCGACGAGTGAATAAATTTCTACTTTTTACCGATATAAAATCGTCGATATTTTTGTCTGAAATAAATAAAGAAACAATAATTATTAAAAATGTACTTAAAACGAAATTTAAAGAACCTACATTCAACTAATAAAAAACTTACTTTGCAAAGATCCGCATAGGTCTTCGTTTGAAGGATTGTACTGATTTGCAGTGGTCGAAACAGTTTCTTTGTTTAAATTGGCAACCATCCCCGATTTTGTTAATTGATTCAAATAGTGATAAGACAGCCGCTTGTTCATTTAAATACCACAAATGCTGGCAAAATTTCTGTAAAGCTGCCTTTGAGATGCTTTCGCCCACATGTTGATATAACTTCAGCGATTTAAAAAAAAATGCAAATCTTGATGAGGCGCTTTTAAACGAAACTGCATTGAAACCATGGCTTAACATATGATACAATAAACAAGCATACATCTTGCAGTACTACCTTGTCTTTATTGTTTGATTTAAGCAGAGAGCTGAGTAGCAATATTTTTAGGGAATAAATTGCTCTCGTCATCCAACGTGCTCGATGCATGACATCAGGAGGCCAAATCTTTAATTTGAGATCTGTATTTTCACTTAAAAATATAATAGACAGCTCTAATAACTCTCGATAGTCGTTCCTTGCAATATTTTCTTTTAATTTAGCTCGATAATACTTCAGCAGTGTGTCAATTTCGAAAGTATTGAAATGCGCTTTAATAATTTCTTTGCTGAGCTGTATCTTACTAGGATTTCCGTTTTTCCAATTTTCTTTGAATTTTTTGAAAAGTGGATAATCTGGACTGGTCGTAACCTGATGAAATTTGGTTTCAAATACACTTCTTAATACGAGCTCGTAGATATGATAGCGACAAGCAAAGAGTAGCAGATTTTTGTTCTAATAGCACACAAGAGTAACGTTAAAACGACCCATATTTGAGGCTGTGGTATCGCAACTTCGCAACAAAAGATTTGTACTTTGGCTTCGAGATTTCAATTGGCGACTGCATTCCAAACAGCTCGTGCCTGCTCTGCCAATAGGATTATCCAATTCTGGTACAGCGATAAGTAGTTGATGAAATAACGATTGGTACAAGTTCTTCTTTACCACTATGGCGTTCAAAGCTGGTAACAATTTGCCATCCTAGTGATCAGTAACAAATTCTGGTACTTCGTTTTTAAAGTCAATTTTAATGGCTTCAGCACGTTGTTTTCGTTTTTCTGTACGAATTCGTTGAATAGATGACTTATTTACAGAACAATCTTTGATGTTATGGCACAGTGCCTCAATTGTACCCTGCAAAATAAAAACAAAATCTTATATTTAACTGACACCTGTTTAATGCCGCTACTAAATTTGGAGTAACTATATCCTTCCTACCTCTTGTGAACTTGCAACATCCTCACCTGAACTAGAAGACGAATCAGCTTGTACGTGAACTTGTTTAATATCACATGCCGTAGAAGTTGATGCGGTAGATAATTATTTCACTCGCCGATTTACTTCCTGTAAGGCTCTTTGTCTCGTCCGTTCTTCTTTTTCAGTGAGTTTTCTATCCACACCAGCTAAGTGACTGTTTGGCGCTACAGAAAGAGCTTATCCTCGTCAATATTTATTAACCGGAGTGCATCTGCGTGTACAATATCAAATAAGTTATCCAACTTACGTGTAAACTCTTCTCTACGGCGCTCAAACACTTCTTGCGTATTTCTGGCATCCTTTTGTAGGTCCCTATAAACTTGATGGAAGTTCACTAGTTTCTTGACATAATTAGGTATAGATTTTGTAGGTATTCTTGCCTTTTCTCAAAATAAAATGCATTCACGTATAGTAAGGTTTGCATTTTCACTAACTGTTAATTTAACTTCTCGAATACTAACGACCATTTGACGGAAGGTAGGATCCTACTGTATGATGATTTGCATCATCTACTAAAAACATTCCTGGTTTAGGGCTGTGTAATTCCATCGACATTATTTTCCACTAAAAACAATACGCTCACTATCAAATAAACACAGACAATAATGATATTATCAACATGTAAACGCGCACTCGCCTAGGTATGCAAGTACATATTAACATGTTTCGATGCAAGTCCGCACGGGTTAGCGTTGTCCAATAGTCACGAAAATTGGTTACGTTTTGATATAAAAGGGAAAAAAATAAGAGGGAATGTGCTAAAAAAAATTAAGTTGAAAAATAAGGGACACCCCAATATATAGTGTCATTTTGTCGAACAGAAAAAAGTTACAGTACACTTGCGTAAACGTGAAAACTTGTAAATGTGAACTACTCCGTAGTGTGAACAAGATATTTTCTAACATTGACCTTATAACGTGAAGTTCTCGTTAATACGAACACAGTACGTATTGCTGGTGTTACCCTTTATTTTATTTTTTTTTTTAATTTGGAAACGATCATATAAGTTAAGAGAAGTGGTGTATTGTGCGCAATGCATTTGTACTATATACGAGGTATGATCAAAAAGTTCGTGCAAAACTTTAATTTCCAAAACAATATTTATTTATTCGTGAATTTTTATATTGACCTCTTTAAAATAGTCCTCAGTGGATATAATGCACTTATGCCAGCGTTTATTCCAGTCCTCAAAATACTTTTGAAACGCAAATTTTAGTAGTACCTTCAGCGCATCCGGCGATTTTGGTTCAACTCTTCAATGGGCGTAAAAAATTCTTTCATATTTGCTTTCATCTTTAGGAAGAGAAAAACAGTCACACGGGCCCAAATCTAGTGAATTTGGGCGGTTACGGTATCATTACAGTGCATTTTTGACAGAAAAGCCCGAACAAACAATGAAGTGTGAGCTGGTGTTTTGCTGCCAGTCGCCACATGCGAAAAACATTGCGAAAAATTTCTTCGCATGATGCATACGATATATTAACTTTTTCAACAACCTCTCTAACTGGAACTCGACGGTTTCTAAAATTGTTTTAACGTTTTCCACGTTGATTTCAAGTTCTGGGTCTCCCAACACTATTGTCATCTTCAACTGATTCACGGCCATTTTGAAAGCGTTTATACCATTTGTATATCGCTCGTTCATTAATACTCGGTCCATCTTATGATTTCTACAGCATTTCCACTACTTTACAGCATTTGATTTCATTTGTCACGCTAAATTTAATGCATATTCATAAATTTCTAATTGTAAATATTTAAAAAAATCGCCGAATATATAAAAACACAACTTGTTTAATAGGCTGTAAAATCTGAAATACACATCCTATATGGCTGAAAATTGAGACAATCGTCAAAGACAGGTTAACCAACATTTCGACAATTTTTTTTATCCATCCAGAAAATTAGAAAAATTGTACGAACTTTTTGATCATACCTCGTATGTAAACAAATTTGTTATTTTTGTTAACTGTCTCTTGAAAATACAATGCCTAAACTTAAATAAAAAAAATTAACTTTATGTGAAATAGCTATTTTGTCTGAACGATTTTTTTTTTCACACCTTGGTCTGAACACAACAATGGAGCCAATGTAACTTTTTTTATCAAAGAAATATGACATAGCCAAATCCACTATTAGCAGTTTTAAGAAAAAAAAGATGCGATTTATTAATCGCATCTTTTTTTTTGCAGATTCTCAAGCCGGATAAAAAACGCACTTTAAAATTAGCTGAATTGCAAAAATCGAAGCAGCGATATATAATTTGTCAAATATATGTATTTATATTCATTTATTAGGTATGTGTATTTTATTATCCATAGCTAATCTTAAATTTAATGAACTCTCGATACTGTGAACAATTTGATGATATGAACAAGCCGGGATTTATTCTGTTCACAATTCACTCGGTCCTTCAATACTTATGTTCACACAGTCATGTAAGGACTCTTATCTCTATTTCTTATCTTTGCTATTATTATATTCATTGTACTATAAGACCGGTCAGCACTAGAATTGGAAACAGGAATGCTATATAGTTTATTGCATAAATTCTTGTTCACGGTGTCAGTACTTTATTAGAGAAAATCGACAGTTTAAAACATCTTAAAATTCGATGTCAACGTTTCGGCCAACAGGTATATGGCCATCATCAGGACAAATATCATCCTCTACATAATCATAAAAAAATATGATGTACATATAACAACAACAAACACAGATAAACTGAACAAACAATTAAAATTAACAAAAATATATACAATTTTTGTTCCATGACCTCCTCATCTGTCATCAAAATGCAATATTTCAAACTTGATTTCACGACCTTCTCGATTAAAAGTGTGCTATTCCGGCCCGCGACTAGGCCCAGTTTCGGCGTGCCGCCGCTGGCGCTAGTAACAGTAGGAAAACATTTGAACAAAATACGATTTTGACAATTGTTAATCAACAAACTCCAGTATATTTAAGTTTAATACATGAATATTTTGTGTAAAATTGATTTATAAACTATGCATTTGGTGCAAATGCATATTAATTATTTGTGTAATATTTGCGGTGTTATTATTCATTTTAGTAAAAATTATTAGTTGTTTTTTCAGGAAGATTTTCAACTGCAGCGTACACAGTTTGGTGTGATATAATTAATAACGAATAATTGTAATTTGGTTCATTATAAAAAGTGTTACATACCAAGCTGCAATCGACAAGGTACAAATGTACTTCAAGAATTCCCATCATACATGAATATGACACATAAATGGCTTGAGAATATAAATTTACACACTGGTACTAGCAAATTATTAAATGTTAGTTTTTCTACAATGTTAAATCGCGAATCAGATAATAAAAGATATATTTTTATCTGTTGCAGTAAATGTATACCTATGTTATATATTTTATTTTATGATGAAATTTTATAAAATCAAATTTCTTTAATAATTATTGATAATATTAATATGTCTATATATTTCACAATTAATTTTGCATTTATAATTCTTACTCAACAACCTTTTACAACATTAGCTGACATTGCTTGACAGTGACAAGTAGCTACTGTAACTAGCGCCAATACTTCAACATTTGGTCGAGCTGTCAGCACAAAAAATCTATTGTTCTATCGCTAATCTCGCAGGCCGGTATGAATCTAGAAGGTCGTGCTTGATTTAACCGATATACAAATGTATTTGAGCACTGAATATTATGCAGTTTTTAATTCTGAACAACTTTTTTATTTACACTTTTGTTCTAAAATGTATTGTTCAGAAGTAATCACAATATTTCTATATTTACATATTAATTCCCTATGTCCCAGATTTCTTGGGACACCCGGTATGTATAAAG
The DNA here is from genome assembly GCA_963422195.1 of Carabus problematicus. Classification (NCBI taxonomy): domain Eukaryota; kingdom Metazoa; phylum Arthropoda; class Insecta; order Coleoptera; family Carabidae; genus Carabus; species Carabus problematicus. Next base: position 9,442,151 of record OY728585.1, on the reverse strand, counting down.
CGTAAAGCAAAATATCACAGATATAGTCAGAAGTTATAGAAATAAATGTGTCATGTAAATGATGAACAACCAAACATTCAACTGGATGGCAGAGTGAAAAATACAAGTCAAAATTAATTACTCAGTGAGAGCCAGTTCAGTTAACACAATTAAGCTAATTAGATATTTTTTCACAAATAACCGCGTGTTTAAAAACTAAATTACAAAAGTCAGTTTTATGATCGACGGAGTTACTATCTAAATTGATATACATACTTTCCAAAAAGAACCGTTTAAATTTGTTTTCTTTTGTTATTAATGAGTTCTGAATATCAAAATATGCCATTATACGAAAAAAATAGCATAATGGAGAACAGGCTTGCGAAGATGGAAAAAAAATCTGATAAATATTATAGAGAATGAAATTCTGAACAATAAATGTCATATACACTTTGATCGTAGAACTGTGCAATTTTTAATGCAATAATTAATATTTATTTATTTTCTTCCTTCATTTAAATTACCAGTTCAACAATTAGACATGTTATACATGGTTGTGTTTGCATTTACCGTTGTTTGTTTGTGGATTGGCGTTTGGAGGATCAGTACGTTAATACCCCTTGGAACTAGGCACATGTTAGATTGTTTCGTGTTAATTGTTGCATAGAGGTCTTATAGAAGGCATTTGCATCTGCGTTGTATTCTTTGGCATATGTATTCTTTAGCAGTTAGGATGTCCAGTTCTCGAAGAAGTTGCGTGTTTCGGACGAATCGTGGTGTAGTGAAAGCTAATCTTAATATTTTGTTCTTTAATTTTTGTACTTTTTAAATTTGCAGCTTTGAGGCAACTCCCCAGATTGGACACGCATATGTTATTATTGGACGGAGAATTGCAGTATAAATTAATTTTGTGCAGTCTTGTTTTATATGGGATTTTCTATTTAATATGGGATATAGCTTTCCTAGACGTCTGTTTGCCTCTTAGAATTTGTGATTTACGTGATGTGCCCATGTAAGACGATAGTCTAGATGTATTCCGAGGTACTTTAATGGCTCGTGTTTTGGATTCCACCTTATGTTGTTGTCAATGATTAAAATTGGTGGGTCTATGAATTTTTTAAGTGAGAAATGCTTGGATTCACACATACCGGCGTTTAATTCTGTGTTACACTTGTCAGCCACGGTGTTAGCATATCCATAACTGCTTGGACATTATCTCTAGCAATGTTTGCGTTGGTATGTTGTGATATAGCAGTATCGTCAGCAATCATCGCTAGGCTGGTTTAGCCATACAGGATTTTATTATTGAAAAGAGGTTGCTAATGGCTCTTAGAGTATTAAGTTAGATATATAATCGTGGTCAGGAGCTTATTTAATTATCAGTTTATTGATGAGCAATTTTAGTTTCTTGGGTGCTTTTATGCTAATGCGGATTGGGACTTCGTTTTCAAAATTTTCGTGGATGATGTCGCGTTCATTGGTTGTGAATACTTTTCAATTTTGATCGGTGGTATCGTTGTTTTTGTAGTATTTTTTTTTGTAGTATTTTTTAAGTGTGATTATGGGTACCAAAATGTTCAGGGTTTATGTTTTTTCTAATAATTTTTCTATGAATTCGGGTGTATTATAGTTGTTTTCTTTTCACTTTGTTAGTTGCTGAGTTCTTGGCTGATGTTTCTATAGCTATCAAAAATTTTGCGATAGCATAATCTAATTCTAGGTTGTTCAGGTTTTTTGGTGTCTCCAGGTTTACATTAATTTCTTGCTTACATTTTTCCCAATTAATTCTGCCGTTATACAGTCTTTCTGATTGTGGAATCAAGTTCGCATGCTACGTTGCGTTCGGTTAATTTTTGAGAATAGTTTAATTTGATTGATTTGATTCATCGTGGTGCTCCGCTATAGGCCTGGGCTTTTTCAGAGAATAGTTTCAAGTTTTAGTCATTTGAGTTATTAGCATGACATCCCCATATCTGGTTTTTACTGCTTCCTATTAGTAGAGTTGGTTGTTGATTTGTGAAGATACTATTTATGTCCTCTTCGAAAATTCTGCGACCTATTTGTTGATACGCTGCCACTATTTTTATATGTTCACTGTTTTATAGTTTAACTTCTATTAACACTGCTTCCAGTACCGTGAGTTCTTGTTATATAATTTTATGATGAGTTATTTTCTTTTTTTTATAATATAGCTGCCCCTCCTGATACCCAATTCATGTCGGTCAAGTCTGTAAATTGCAAATTGCGGTATTTTAAAGTTTTTGTTCGGAATGAAATGCGTTTCAGAAATGCAGCTACGTCTATGCTGTGTCTCTTCAAAAAATTGATGGTAATTTTAATCCATGAGAGTTCCAGTTCATAATTTTGAGGTTTTGGATGGTGTGTACGTTCGCCATTGTTAATTAGATGTGCGATTGCATTAGTGTGGAAGAGATTTTATTATTGTCGCTATATGTGGTTTATGGAGGTCGGTGAGGAAATGTATTATTGTTGTTATTATGGAGGAGGTATTTTTGTTATCTGCCGTAGGATATCGAATGTGTATTTATGCAAGCGAGAAGCGTATGTCAGTAAAGTGCTAGTTTGAGGTTGGGTGAAATTAGTGTTATTGTGGCTGGTGGTCGTGTTCACTGGCGTAGCCAAGAGGGCTGTTTGGGTGTGTACACAAGTAGTAGTAGGTTTTTAAATTTGCCCCGGAGAATGGACTAAATTTCCGGAGTCTCCGGGTCAAAATACATGGATTGGCAACTCTGTTGACAAGGCGATTCAATCTGAATTTATTAAATGCACGTAATACTAATAATGTTACGTAATAATTTAACATTTATTACGTAAGTAATTATACATGTAAATAATTGTAATATTTCAGTGCAAAAATTAATAAACTGTACGGGAAGAAATTTATTCATATTCGCACCGGATGGAAAAACACAAAATATTGTTGACCAAAAAGCTTTAGAATAACAGCTATTGGAAGAACCGCGAGCCACGTCGGGTACCTTTAGCTAGTCTATATATGTAAAAATAAATTTCTGTATGTCTTTCTGTTCCTTATATAATTCTACACCTGTCGACCGATCGGGTTAAAAATTTGCAGAGATACCATCTAGGACCATGCGGGTGTCATAGAGTACATGAGAACGCCGATATCTACTGCAAAATGTAGAACGGACATACAATGAAATTTGACGTATGTATACAATTAACTGTCATCAGTACAATATTATTCTTTTGTTGGCATATGGAAAGTCGACTATACCACTTACATAGTATATCGTAAGTCTTTTGTTCAGATATATTTACTTCCATGGCAACGGTACTGTTATTGTATTGTTGATTGTTGACAAGGCGATTCAATCTGAATATAATAAACTAGGCTCTACCCGTGAGCACCAAGTGCCCACATTTGTAATTTTTATAAAAAAATTCTGTTTCTGTGTTGCATGTACAGCAAAGTCTCTAAAATATCTTGATTTTGTCTGTATATCTTGATTTTGTCTGTATATCTATCTTTCTCCATGTAACTGTCTTTATTGCAGTCGGATCTTATATTGCAAAAAAATATTTACTATTGTCGAGGGTTTATAAAAAAATATCCCTCTATACGAAAGCTTTAATAGACTTTGTAGAAGTACAAATAACGTATTTTAGGTATTTTAAACATACATTCACAAACACTACTTGTGTGCATGTGTCAGATGTCAAAATGTTGTTATTATTGTTTATTTGTATGTTGCTAAAGGATGGGCTTTCATTTCATGCGCTGTCATTAATGTTGCCTAGGTAACGCAATTGCAGCTAACTTCATGCGTGACGGACAGACAAGGGCTATTCTATATATAATGTACGTAATACTGTTGTCCCAATAATGTTACGTAATAATTTAGGAGTAACATTTATTACGTAAATAATTATAAATGTTAATAATTGTAATATTTCAGTGCAAAATTAATAAATTGTACGCCAAGAAAGTTATTCATATTAGCACCGGATGGAAAAACACAAAACATTGTATATCAAATAGCTTTAGAATAACAAATATTGAAAGAACCCCGAGCGACGCCGGGTACTTTTAGCTAGTTGTATTATATTGTATTAATAAACAAAATTATTTACTTATTTTTCACTTATGTAGAACCCAACCCTAACCTCACTGTCAATATAGTTTCATTTTACGCCGATTCGATATGTGCCAACTTTTGTAGGAACGGAACTACGGATTAAAACCGAGGGCCACCTGTATATAGGTTGTACAACACGATTGTTACTATAAACGATTGGCTGATATTTATCGATCGGTACGTATACTGATGTTTTAAACTAGGTAGGCAGCTAGTTGTCGAGCAGAATACTGGACACAATTAATGCTTTCGGGTGGTGTAATACTTCCCGGGATACGGTACCAACTAGAACCGTTAACTCGCCTAAATACACTTGAGAAAATTAATGCTTTTGTGTACTTTCATATATACACAGGCGAACATATTGTGGTCTTTTGCATTTGTACAATGCTCATTTTGGACTACACAAAAAGAGACTGTAAATGTAATCTTTCCCCTAGTTTACATCCAGGATGGACGATAAACGAGAATCACATAAAATTCTGTATTGAAAACTGCAGCAGTCTCTAAAACTCGGTGCTGTACATGCTGTTCTGCCTATGTATTGAGTGAGTTTAGGATTTACAAATACCCTATGTTACTTGCATAGGGAATTGAAAGTAACTTTGTAAAATTTTATTATATATTTAGAATATATAAGGAACAGCAGTGACGTAGCTAGACATTTCGGGCTCATAAGCAAAAAATTGTAGTAGTAATTATTATCTAAAGTAATATAAGCAAACCACGAGGTTCGTAAACCTTGCGGTTGTATGGTAGTTATGTCACTAAGAAACAGAGAGTAAATTTCATTTGTTGTAAAATTTCGTTCTGTCGTAGAATTAGAGTATAGTATTCACTACGCAGTTTGTAACATCTTCTAATTTGAAAAACTTTAATGCAAAAATTACATTTCATATTTTTCTTGTCATGTCTGTGTCTTTTATGTCTCCTGAAATTTCCAACAATTTTCGATGAATTTTTATTTAGACTAGATAGATAGACAGTTTTAATTTTATTGTTTTATTTGCTGCCTAATGTGCAGGATATTAAGAGTGTATTTCAGTAAATGTGTGTATCAAAAGTTGAATATACGTCGGTAATCTCTAGGGGTGTAATAGTAAATACAATTATTATACATATGAAATATTCATGTTTCCTTTGTACCTACTGTTTTGAAAAGAAGATTTCACGTGACCAATACAAAAGTTTAATTTAACGGTGAATTTGAATTAATAACATTCGAGGTAAGCAAGTTCCAATGTAAATACATAAAGATTGGGTAAATATTAGGATTGTTAAGGAAATAAAAACAATTTAATTTCAACGTACAATTCATTTTTGTATAGAGATAGAATTTTATTGCGTTCAGGAAACTTTACATGTTTCGTAATTTTCCATAATTCATTATAACATACTTCTATTCTAATTTGAGTTGACAGGCATTTCGACACATTCATTCGATTGACATTCGTTAGCAAACTTGAAACATAAAAAACAAATTTGTCATTGCATATAAAGTTAGATTGAACACATTTGTAACTTTCTGAGAGGAACGTCATCCGTACTCTCGATAAAATTTCGAATAATAATATCTAATAAAAGTATCTACAAGATTAAATATAATAGTTATTTTTCAAACGTGTACCACATATTCACTTTAAACTGCAAAAGATAGTTAAAATTATAACTTTTTTCGACAAATTTAAACACCGCATTCATTTTTATATGAATATTTGTTATATGTAACAATATTTACATTTAGAATAATCATGTCGCTCCTTTGGACCTTGATTCACACCAGCACACGAGTTTCCACAAATTAGGCCAGCATTTAATTAAAGGTAGGTACCTAGGAATTTTCACGAAATATCATCTTACGTGATTTCTTTCGCATTGGAAGTAAAATGTTCAGTTTTAAAATGTATAAAATAAAAAAATTTTTGTTGAACAGTAATGAAATAAACAATTTGGGGGGGGGGGAGGGGGGGGGAGAGAAACTAGTAGTGGAAGCTTTGTCAATATAAAACACGTGGCAGGCGTGCTTAGTAGGTCCAGGGGCACTATCTATAATCCTGCAATAGTTCGATATACTGATTATTTTAATAAGTTTATCATTAATCATTTCAACGTAGATTCTAAATCTATATATGCAGCCTATCTATATATGTTACTGGTGGAATTGCTACAAGAACTAATCAAGTAAATGGCTTTAAATAGATATCATTATTTTACAGCAACTTCTCCAAATGTAAAACAACGAAAATTATATATATATATATATATATATATATATATATATATATATATATATATATATATATATATATATATATATATATAGTTCTTATATACAATGTTGTCATTCTCAAAATTGTATGCAACACGTGAAACTAAGACGAATATTAGCGGTATCGATTTAAATTGAAGCGGTTCTTATAATTTTGAGAAGGCATCATTATACTTTTATGTACATTAAACTTGCATAAGGAACGCAAGATAAAAATTGCATAAATATATAATAATCCAGAGAAATGTGCACCGAATATTGAAATTGTTCCATATTTTAATCGGCGCACATTCCCATGCACGCAAAAACATTTATACACATTAAGTGTATTACTGTAGAGCGCGTAATGTTAGTAAAGTCATGTAAATGTTATTACACTTACGTATCCAAATTTGGATTAAAATTGATTTATTATTTGGATATATCTTACTAAATCGAATTCATCGTTTATTTTTATTACTTCGTTGTGTTAAAGTGCATTATATAAAACCTAGTACAATTAATAACTCTTCTGAATAATTGTAAATAATAATGTAGACAAAATTAATCAAAATATTTTAATTATACATGAAATTTCATAGTATATAAATAAATTTGTTGATACTAGTACTGATAATTTTGTATATTTATGTTTACATTCATCAAAATTCATTTGGAAGAGATATTATTGACTTTACTAGGTTACCAAACTCACAGTAAAAGGTATAAATTTATTTACATAAATAATTTAGAATACGTTTCTAAAATGGAACGAAGCCGTTTTATAATGAATCACGATTTCAGAAATGCAGATATTAAAATTTAAATTTTCTACTTTACATTTTGTCCATAAAGTTCTTTAATTATTAAAAGTTCGTGTTCACATTTTATTCATGTGCAGTCAACAATTTCCCGCGGTGGAAACTTCCATTTTCCTCTGACGTCAGATTCATCCGAAGTTCCGGTTTTGCTGTCAAATTAATCACATGTATTTAATTTTAGATTATAATTAAGTGGGATCCCAGTTTGGTATATAATTAATTTCAATGTAATAATCGAAAGAAATATCAGCAATAAATTAAATAAACAACCACAAAACTGGAAATTCGTAAATAATTCACAAAAATAGTGTTATGTAAATTCAAATTACATATGTAAGAGTTGCCACCTTCTCAGACAGTCTACGTTTAGATATGTCATCTCGGGCCATCAGGTAGGTCAATTATTTCTTTTGGTCACCCACTACGCTGCACTGCTTAACTAATTATATTCAGTAAGGTTTGTGTAGTGCTTTTCTTTTTAACAATTCCCGCAGTTGATGACTTAGTGTACTCGCGTTACTAGGCCATCATTATTCGATGAATGTACACTTCTGCGGTTGTATTTTGTTATGTGTGTATCATGAACCATGAACTCTGTATGTACAATAAAAGGTGAGTGTATTTTGAAAATTGTTTTCGAATAATTTTCGAACATAATGGGTAACATAAAAATATAATTGTTTTAAGTTTAAAAAATATCACAAAAATACATAAGTATATATACCGCTCTTCTCCCTTAACCTAAATACAATATAGCCAGATCGAATGAAATGAGAAGACGACAACTCTAGAATATATGGGTGCAAGCTTGTATTTAAATGTTAACCTTATTGAATATTTAACAATGGAAATTAGGAGGTTTCGTTTAAATTAAGCAAATAAAAATATACCACTGTACAGACAGTTTATATAGAGGAAGACTTTTACTATATGCCATGCGAAACAAATAAATTCATGCATTCAAAGGATGTAAATAAAATTATAAAATTTAATATGATCCCACAATGTTTTGTGCATGGTATTTAAACACGGAATGTACACCTTATTCATCATATAATTATACTTATTAAATCGCGGTCACACTATTTAAAATTGAGCACCGTATCACCTCAAGTCACAAGTATTATTAAATAAAATGTATACAATGACACTATATATATATATATATATATATATATATATATATATATATATATATATATATATATATATTTATATTTATATACATATATATATATATATATATATATATATATATATATATATATATATATATATATATATATATATATAGTAAATCCTCGGTAAGCCCGACACATCTCATGCTGATTTATGTAATTTTTTTTCTGTATGTATTATGAATATTACGAATTTGTTTGTGCTTTATGAATTGTCGTACATAAAATATTAATTAAACTTTTGTGTTATAAACTCAATATGAATTAAAATAAAACAAATTCTACAAGTATAATGGATTTTACGTTTAAGATATTCTATATTTTATTGATTTGGATGTTTGCTAATTCTTCCTTCGACAGCTTTTCTATATTACCAAGGATTTCCTATATAGATCTCAAAAGGATGTACACACAAAAGATAATATAAATACGAATCACCAAATAACTACGTGATAAGATAGATTTTAATGAAGCATGTGTGTGCACCTGCTTGAGATATATATATATATATATATATATATATATATATATATATATATATATATATATACATATATATATATATATATATATATATATATATATATATATATTGTCGATTCCGCTTAATTGGGACACGTTGGACCTTGAATACTTTGACTCAAATATGTGAAGTTCACAAAATTAAATACTTTAATAATTTCGTAAACAAAAATATTCATTCCAGTAAAATAATATGCACACGAAAAATTATATTATACATATGTGTAATAAAATGGTATGTATAAAAAAATTAATTCTAGAACAAAAAGTTAATAAATTCCAAATTATAAATAATGTACATACCTACATATGTATAACTAAATAGTTATTTATGTACCAAGGGTGTTATGCCGATGATTATGCAAGGAGGGTGTTCCAGTCCGAGGGCCCTTTAGCCCGATGGGCATAATCATCTAGTAACACCCCTGGTGCACAGAAGACTTTATATTCCACTTTCCTATTATTTTCATCAAAAATAAATTGATAGTGACAGTTCAAAATGATTACGACATATGCGTTGCCAGGGACTTTGCCCATTTAATTTATTCTTGAAAATCGCGTCGACTTTTAGCCAGAGCGAAGATTTATTACCTACGAAATCGAAAACAATTTATGAAAAATATTTGGTGACTGGAAATTTGAAAATAAAATTACTGATTAGCGGGCGTAAAAGTCATTATGGCCTAGGGCATCATGAGCTGGTTTACATATTTCGTATCCAAGGTGAAAAAAGCTAATAATAGGCAAGTGTAATATAAATTAAATTCTGCATCTTACAAAAAAATTTTATTATTCACTCCATTTTGTAAACAACACATTCCTCTGCTTGTGGATATAACATTTTGGAATTGTTTTATATATTTTGATTTTAAATTGACCGTACCGATTGACCGGAATGATTATGTTATTGTTCTTTAAGATTTGGTTCAAATAAGCGGAGGTCCCGATTAACCGGTGGCCTAATTAACCGGAATCGACTATATTTAATAATTATTAACAGCTTGAGTTTTTGAAGTTCATACTGCATGTTCGAAGTGGCAGTGTGTTCGTGTTTCATTTGTTAGAATAAACCGCGTATGTACATACAGACATACAAACTGTCCGACAAGACTTCAGATCATTAATCTTATTTTTCACAGATGTTTTGTTATATTAATTTGAACTTTTGAAATAATTTCTAGTGATTACTAATGAATTTCCTAAATGATAAATTATTTCAACTAGATTAATGAACCGAAGTCATATACGGTTTGCACATTATTCGGAGTGCATTGCGAAATTATCTATTTAGTTATATAAATACAGCTTTAGCGGACGAAACGACGAGTGAATGACTCACTTGCTGCTCTTGTGCATTTAACGAATAACTGAATACAGTTTGTTCATGGCTATGATAACGAAATGGAACGGTCATCAAAATCTACCTATTGTGAATCATGAATATTGTCTATGATGTGTATAGTATTGACATGTGTGACATATTTACCAGCGTTCATTACTTTTGTAATTGGTACTTTTGCCTATGACTTGCCATAAACTCAGTATAGACAACACACAGATATTATACGTTTATATAAGTGTAATATTAACAAAAATACTACAGAAAGTAACTACATAGCCAGAACAATTATAATTACTCAACATGCGAATATTGAAATGGAATTGGATATTAACACACTTCAGTCACCAACTAAAACCATAAGATAGTGCACAGACGAAAAGACAGAACGAGTCGTGAGCAATTCGCAGTTTAATTAGTATATAGATTAGAGAGTTAGATGATAATTCTAATAGATTAATATTTTGTCGATTTGCTCCACCATGCCGCAAATTCTGTGTGCCACAATGAGGCTGTCTTCGGGCCACCTTGACGATACGACCGAATACATGAGATATATAATAACGTTCTATTGCGTAGTACGCACGGTAGCGTATCTAGCAGAAGAACAATAGTACGCGCCTCGGTAATACACAAATATGTCCACTCGGTCACTGGGAATGATGATGCGTGGCGGTTCGGCTACGGCTGCTCACCATCGATAAGGTGAAGATACGCGGGGTCGACGACACGTGATGGTTTTAGTAGCAACAGTAGTGTGGCGTTGTGGTATAATGGATAATTTATTGGCAGTGCGTCTTGACACACGGCTGGCCGGCAGATGTCAATCATCACTTGAGGTTCTTTTGATACTGTGGCGCAAATAAGACACACAGGCTTTGCCTCTTCTGCAAATGATGTCCGTGAGGTGGCCTTCGAGCGCGAGCCCTGGTGCACTCAGGAACGGCAGCAATGGCAAGGGGAGCGGCAGTGGGGCGGCGACAGTGAAATTACCGATGTTAAGAGTTTCCCATTGTCAAACAGCGCTGTTCGGGAAGCGCGGTGGCGGCAGAGGTGGCGGTGGTCTCACCCCTACGTCGCCGCCTCGTGAGGAGTGTTCGGAGGCAGCTGTGGACAAGATACACCAACACATCAACCACACACTTTTTTCCATTTATACGTAACCATTTTATATACATCTACACCGAGTATACTGATGGGCAAATACAAAAACTCAAGAGAACAACGAACATGGTCGTATGTAAGGATGCCGTCTAATGCACATTAACTAAACTGTAACGCAAGAAAAAACTTATTTCATACTGCCCAATTTTTCACTGCGTGCTATAATATACATTAGGTTAACATCTACCTCAATATAAATAAAAGTTCATGTAAGTACAAGCTACTTTTGCGAAATAGATTTCACTAAATACATATTTATTTAAATTTTCAATTTAAACATCACTTTTGGAATATATTCATTTAGTTAAGTACATGCTCTCGTTGCATTAATTTAATAAAGTATCAGATATTTTTTGGAAAATAAAAAATTTATTTGAAATTATTTATTTCGCTAAAACACCCGTATATAGTTCCTTGTGTTGAAAAAGTAATTACCGAAGTAACGCTGTAATATTTGTTTTTAAAATATGATTTATAATGCCTCCATATGAATTTTTCTCTTTCATGTGTAGAACGTACGATTTTCATTTGGCACACCATTATGAATAAAAAAAACAGCATTTTACATGTTATTTTGAAACAATATTTTTTAGAAGATAAGTGTATGGGAAAAAATTGTACAAAGTTTAAAAATGTATAATATGACGTTATATACAATAATTAACTTCGCCTCAACTGTTATAAGAATATGCATTCATACATTATTATACTGCCGTTCTCACTTTTCGGGTAAGTACAGTGAGATTCCGATTTAAATGTTCCAAAGTTATTTTACCGGATTTAATGTAAATTTTTGCATTAAGAAACGTTAAAATTTGCTCACAATTGTTGCTATTTCGACTTACGTTTTTCGACTAGTAGCAGACTTTGTTGGTCACAAACTACTATTTCAAATTTTTTTTTATCTCATTAACCTTCATATATCTTATAACAGATGTTCTGTTGTTATTCTTGATCAAATTGTGATATTTATTAGGTGTTAACATAAGTTGTGTCCGTTTTTATCAAATTCAAAAATGCGCGCCAAAAGTAAAAGAAATTCGTATATATATATATATATATATATATATATATATATATATATATATATATATATATATATATATATATATATATATATATATATATATACGGCATTTCAAAGAAAATTTTCGGCTCTACAAGTTATTGTGTGTGCTTTTACGTTACAATCATTATTTTATTTTATTCGAGGCCTTCAAATTGAAATGTCAAGTAGACAAAAATGGGTTAATGTGTAGAATCCGGCCGCAATGGCGGCGACAGGCGATTTTCTGTACAAGGATCTGAATTCCCATAACACCCGGCCATTTAGAATGCCGATTTTTTTGGCCGAATTTTTTGGAAATACATTAAATAGCGATAGAACAAGCAAAATTCGATTAAGGTTAACCCTCATTTTCAATGTTTAAAATATATAAGTGGATTTTAAACGGGCTACTATACAGATTTCGACTCTATAGGCTGGTTTATGATGGATTTACATTTACAAAATTTCACTTATTTATTTATCTAATTTATTTCTACAATTTTCTCCGGTTCATCATCGATTTCATTTTAGAAATGAAAATACAAAAGGAACCAATCAGAATGCAGATCTGCAGGCACGTGATTTGTGTCATCTGTCATTGTCTGTATTTGGTTATGTCAAGGATGAGGGTTATATTTTTAACAAGTTATAAAAATTGATTTATTTAATTCCAACAACGACGATGAAATTAATATTTCCAGTATTTTAATGTTATGTAGTGCCTATATTGCTCTAAAGAAAAAAACCGTCGCCGGCGTAGATGGTTGGTGCGTCCAATCAATTTAAATGGTAATATAAGTGGCCAATATTATAAGTTGTTTTTAAAAATGAAGGAGAATGCCCCAGAACAAATATTTAAAATTTACAAGGATGAATGTAATCTTTTGTTTGTTTCTTACAGTAAACGCACAAGTAATGCTAGCGCCATAGTTTCAAATCTGGGAACTATTCTCTGATTGGTCGCATATAGGAATATCATTTAGAATATGAATTATATTTATATTTGTAAATTTTCTAAATGAAAATGAAAATGTGTTAAATCCATCGTGAACCAGCATATGGAAATATGTTCAATTCATATTTTAAAAATAAATGAAATAAATCAAATTTAGTAAATTAAATCCATCATAAACCTGCCTTTAGAGTCTGTTAAGACTGTCAAATTAAAAAGAAATTGTGCATTTATGGACGGATATTAGAGGTAATTTAGTTATTTGAAAATGTTTCAAGGCTTTACTTTATATAAACAAAAGCAGATTTTTCCGATTAAATTTAGCAAAATACATAATTCTGTATATTTATAACTATCAAACAAAATTTTTCAGATAAATATTAGACGTATTTTCGAAGACTCAGAATGTAAGTCAATTTTTACTTTTTTATACATAGTACAAAGAAAGTATAGGAATCACAAAAATTGTCGATTTTTGTATGGAAATTTATACAGTCTTTTTTTTCAGGTTCATTGAATACGTTTTAACCATGTATTTTCGCAATGATGCCTGTGTGGTGTGAGCGCGCACGCGCGCGCATGTGTGTGTGTGTGAACGAATATTATGAATGTGTGTCTTCTTGTTCATTATCTCAAAAACGAGTATAGATAAAGATAAGGTGGAAATACACTATTGTCACTTCACGTGAACTCATGTGCTATCATGGTAACTCACGTCACGGGAAAAAAGTGTGCAGTATCGTTTTACATGGTATTTAAATGACTGAGAATCACACTGAGGTAACCTCACGCGTATCACGTCGTATCATCAACCTCACGCATGACAGCACGTTTTATTTTTCTGTCTATTTACATATTTGTAGCTCACGTGAGCATGCGTTTTGGCTTGTTTTAATATTACTTAGCGGTTTTTATATTTCATTTTTGTTTAAATGGATGAAATATTGATAAAAAAAGTCAGAGAACATGAATTTTTATACAATTCGCCCAATTTTTCTCTTTTTCTGTTAATATCATGAATACACAATTTTCTTGAGTTTTCACTTTCTCCATTGACAGTTATAAAAGCAGCAATAGTTTCCATTCCTTCTACCCAATCCGAAAAACTTGTTGAACTAGCCCCCTCCATTACTTAAAAACAAAAAAAACATTATTATTATTATTTACCCTGAAAAAAACATGACAGTAGTGTACTTCTAGGCATGATATCACGTTTTCAATTTGAGAACGTGACAGCATATGAGCTCACGTGAGGTGACAATAGTGTGTTTCCACCTTTCGGGTATCTTAATATTTAGAAATTTCGTGAATATGCAAAGAAACTGATTTTTGGCATAATTGCAAATTCGGAAAAAGAAGTTTACTGAACATCAAAATCAAACATTTTGAATTATTTGAGAAACTAAAAGAGTCATGGGAAAATTTTTCAAATAATTGTTTCATGAAATAATATTCGAAAGAAAAAAATCTGGTGTGGCCACTATACGACTTTTTTATATACCCTGTTCCAATATCATATTCCTGACTTCTTGACTTATAATAATTATTTTATGGGGGTGCTATATCATAGTATAACTATACATACATACTGTAATATAAATTACATAAATTCTAATTTTGTTATATGATATGTTTTAAATTAGAATGTTTGTCAAAATGGTTTCGTAATATAAATCGCTGTTACTAAAATGCACTTATTCCACCTCCGACACGGTATACTGACCAGGAACAGTTATACAGTGGAATACTGCACGCTCGATACGGCTATTGGGATTCATTCATGAGATCAGAAGATCACACAATTTGTTTTATTAGGATATAACACCTAGAATAAAGACTAATTATTATAAGTCAAGAAGTCAGGAATATATATCGAACACAATTTAAATTGACAGGTATTTGACATTTGAAATGTGTATTTCTGTTAATATTTTGTTTTGTTTTGTATTTTTTTACTGTACTGATGATATCGCTAAAAAAAAATTCACTTTATAGTAGCCCGTTTAAAATCACTGTGTACTGATTTTTACATTTTTGGGTTGATTATATCTTATTATAAATGATACGTATACAAAATAATTACTAATTCGTTGAAAAAGCTTTTGTTATAGCAATTTTCTTGATACCTAATCCAAGTAATTTTTTTTTAATTTAAGGAATTGTTGTAATTAAAAAAAATATCATTCAAATCACTCTCACTAAACTATTTACCTCTACTTGTAAGTGAAATAAAAATAGAAAATATTGTTTATGTTTTAGCTCAAGGTTTACTACTCGTAGGTACATATACAGTGCGAATAACGTAAGACTATACATTGGCGACTTTATTTTAGCTTTAATCAATTTGCCCATGTCAGTAACAACTGAAATTACAATGACGTTTGTTTTGGTAAATGTCACTATTTTCAATATTGTGTTACTGATATCTCACGAGTTTGCGTAATAATTAGTGCAAAAAATGTACATCACAGAAGAAAAGTATTCCTGGTATTTAGAAGGGGCGTCTTTGCGAGAAATTTCTGATTATTTCAGCTTTGAATTCCCGGGCAGGGCCCATCACATGTCATCAAACGATGGCAAATTTAGTTATCACCCCCAAGTGATTTTGGAAATGTACTGATACCAATTACAATTTCAGTACTTGAAGTGTACTTTTAATTCAATAACATGTAATAGATTTAATAAAATATTGGAATAAATTCTGTAAATGATTTAAATAAATATAGTAGTCTGTGGACTAGTGTCTAATTTTACATTATTCAACCATAATAAATTGGAGTTTTTGTATGTAATCACCATGGTAACATTAAGTAAATGCCCTATGTCTAATTTTAAATTATTCAACGAGTTGATACTAGCATGGGCAAATTGATTAACGCTAAAATAAAGTTGCCAATGTATAGCCTTACATTATTCGCACTGTATAAGATTTGTATAGTATACGGTTATTCATTGCTAGCCACGAATTGAGCTCAGAACTTGTATTATTTATTCTGTTCGTTTCATTTTTTCTGCGTGATAGTATTAATCTGTTTAATATTGATTATTATTATTTTTGAAATACATATCTCCTACTCATCTAATTGTATTAATGACGAATATTAATTTGGCTAGACAATTATAATATTACAAATGCATTCATACATGCACTACTGCTCGACTTAATGTTATTGTTTTAAATTGTTCCAATTTTTATCACGATCGATTTGGATATTTTGTTATGGTTTTAATTATAATAGATAAAAATTCAGGATAGAATATATACAAAATAAGGACTTGCAGTTTAAAAAAATCTTTTAAAAGTAATAATGATGTTCTTATACATTTTATACTCCTGTACACTGTCTTACACGAATCTGAATCAGTGAGGTAACTACTATTGTGAGAGTTACGTATACCATGCAGACGGATTCTGCGATACGAGAAAACCGTGATAGATACGCCTTTTATAAAAAAATTAATTAGTGATAAGGACGGTTTTTACGCGTAGCCCGTTTGTCGTTATTACGTTACTGTTATAAATGTATTATACAAAGTAACATCCAAAACTTAATATCGTGCACACATGCAAAGTTACAGTTTCCATAAAATATTTTGATATGTAACTCTACTTTAAAATTCATACAAAACAACATGCAGTAAACAAATAGGAAAAATACTGTATTAATGTTATACTTATTATAAAATTTTATTACTACTTATTGTAAAAAAATATCTACTTGTGTAGAAACTGGTAATTGACTAATGAATATGGGAATGTATATTAATTGTATGCATGTATTTTCACCTAATTGTATGTTATTAGTTACTTTATAGACGAGTGCGTGAAGCTAGTGCAGTTTTGTGTGCCAGGTTCTTGTTTACTGGATTCAAATAGAAACCACTCGTTCTGGGTTAAATGTTTCGTCATTGTGTCTCTAAGTAAAAAAGTGATGTGTGAACATGGTAGTGAACCATTTGTTTCAATTACCTGGCACAGTGGCATACGCCGAATGTCTCCGAGGGTTGTAAGTGCTTTTGTACATCCGCCTTTCAAACGGATTCGGCACTAAGTAGAACATTCTAATTAATTATCTATTAATATATTCACGTTGCTCTCATATTTTATCCCATTGTGGTATAATAATAGTTAGTACGTTTTAATTAGTCTGTTTAAAAATGGATACACTGAATAAATAAAAATATGGTTTCAACATATCTATGTATTATTTCAATCATATTAACATGCACTTTCATATATTATTTTCAATATATATATATATATATATATATATATATATATATATATATATATATATATATACCGGGTGTCCCAAGAAATCTGGGACATAGGGAATTAACATGTAAAATTGAAAAAGTTGCGATTACTTCTGTATTATACATTTTAGAGCTCTGAAATTTGGTACAGGTGTAGGGATAGGTTATTCGCATTGATTGGTATTAATTAAAATGATATTAATGCTCACATTTCTAATAAAAATGCTTTTAAAAAGTAATAATTAATAGATGTAGCTTAAATACCATTTTTTGTAAAAAATTGTTTATGGCGTTGCTAGCACAACGGTAAGATGCTTATTTGGTAATTTAAATAATTTATAAATGTTATGGTTCGAATCTCCAATATACTTTAGAGATTTTTTTTTAATTTTTAAAATAATTACTCCTATTTTTTAAATAAATGAAATTCTATGTAAATTATTATAAAATTTAAAAAAAACACTAAAGTGTATTGGAGATTCGAACCATAACATTTATAAATTATTTAAATTACCAAATAAGCATCTTACCGTTGTGCTAGCAACGCCATAAACAATTTTTTACAAAAAATGGTATTTAAGCTACATCTATTATTACTTTTTAAAAGCATTTTTATCAGAAATGTGGCCATTAATATCATTTTAATTAATACCAATCAATGCGAATAACCTATCCCTACACCTGTACCAAATTTCAGAGCTCTAAAATATATAATACAGAAGTAATCGCAACTTTTTCAATTTTACATGTTAATTCCCTATGTCCCAGATTTCTTGGGACACCCGGTATATATACAGTATTGTGCAAAACATATGCAACTGGAAACGAAACTGCGATTTTTTAAGATTTTCTGACAACAAACTGGTTTAATTTAGTTATTTTTGCATTCATTTCATGAATGTAGTATTTTTAAACATAAAGAGCACAAAAAATGTGGTTATATTGAGAACATTTAGAAAAAAAATCTTTGATATTGAAGGAATGCTTATATTAAGCTGTGCAAAACATATGCAACTAACCATATCTATTCATCAGAAGAGTCTTGGTTTTAATATTTTGTCCAATAACCATTGCGTTTGATCACTTCGTCACATCTCTTAGGCATATAGCTTACTAGATTTTTGATTATTCTCATAGGAATGTTTTCCCAGTCAAGTTTTAAAGTATTGAAAAGTGAACTAGATGAAGAAAGTCTTTTGTCTTCTTACGCGCTGCTTAAGAATACCCCACAGGTTAACTATGCGGTTTAAACTAGGTGACTGTGCCTGCTAATCAAGTACTGCAATTTTTTTATCATTCAGCCACTTCTTTACGTACTTAGAATTGTGCTTTGGGTTGTTATCATGTTGAAAGACCTATGACAGAAGCATTTCTTTGTCGGCATACAGCAGTATTGTCGTTTCCAAAATGTCTATGTATTTGAATCAATCGACAATTCCTTTAATTTGATAGAGAGGACTGTAGCCTTATCCAAATAAGCAAATTTGAGAAGCTTACAGAGCTTTAAAAAAGCCCCTATTGTCTTCGAAACGTCGCCAAAAAAGGTAAGAAAATTATACTGCAGCCTCGAATCCGATTTTAAGGTTGAACTTTGCCCGTACATATGAAAATTGGTCTGTTGTGAAATGGAAAGCAGTTTTGTTTAGTGATGAGAGCAAATTTAATCACTTCGGTCGGATGGGATAACTCATGTTCGCCGCAAGTCTGGCTCTCGGTTGCATAAGCAAAATATCATGATCACTTTAAACAATAGGGGCTTTTTTAAAGTCCTGTAAGCCCTCAAATTTGCTTATTTGGACAAGACTACAGTTCTCTCTATCAAATTAAAGGAATTGTCGATTGATTCAAATACATAGACATTTTGGAAACGACAATGCTGCTGTATGCCGAAGAAGAAATGCTTCTGTCATAGGCCTTTCAACATGATAACAACCCAAAGCACAATTCTAAGTACGTAAAGAAGTGGCTGAATGATAAAGAAAATTGCAGTACTTGATTAGCAGGCACAGTCACCTAGTTTAAACCGCATAGTTAACCTGTGGGGTATTCTTAAGCAGCGCGTAAGAAGACAAAAGACTTTCTTCATCTAGTTCACTTTTCAATACTTTAAAACTTGACTGGGAAAACATTCCTATGAGAATAATCAAAAATCTAGTAAGCTATATGCCTAAGAGATGTGACGATGTGATCAAACGCAATAGTTATTGGACAAAATATTAAAACCAAGACTCTTCTGATGAATAGATATGGTTAGTTGCATATGTTTTGCACAGCTTAATATAAGCATTCCTTCAATATCAAAGATTTTTTTTCTAAATGTTCTCAATATAACCACATTTTTTGTGCTCTTTATGTTTAAAAATACTACATTAATGAAATGAATGCAAAAATAACTAAATTAAACCAGTTTGTTGTCAGAAAATCTTAAAAAATCGCAGTTTCGTTTCCAGTTGCATATGTTTTGCACAATACTGTATATATATATATATATATATATATATATATATATATATATATATATATATATATATATATATATTGCATAACCGTGCATTTATGCACACAAATATATCATATTGACACATATGTATATTTTAATTAACCAGGGGCGAATACTTATAATTTGGTAAAAAGCAATAGTCATGCGTAGACATTCTAAAATTATGATATATCTATCTATACTTTCATGCAAATAAAATTTTTGTCAATTATATATTATTGATATAATTATATTATAGATAATTGATATGACATGATGGAAGCTGTGATTACTACATATAATGCTAAATTAAAATATGCTCACAAAGACAACATTAGCGTTCATGCGCACATAAAATATGTTTTCATACTTTGGAAGAATTGTAAGCAATGGAAATAATACCAACGTAATTTGGTGAATTGGATAGGTATTTATTATTTAGCGTACTATGTGCATATATTTTTGATTTATTTCGAATGTTAGTATAAAAATTTACAATTTACTGACTGTAAATAGGTATATATTAGAGCTTTAACTTGTTGAGAAAGTGTGGAAAACATAAATATCTGATAAATTTATTTAAATATGTAGCATGAGAAATAACATATATTATTTGATGTTATATAATACTTTTAATATAAAAAGAAAACTTGGTAACATATTTGGTATTTTAAATATTAATTGTGCTGAGTAACATCCTGTCTGGTACCAAGACTGCAAACAATGCTAAGCCGATGTTAACTAAACAAAACTAAACATTAAAAAAAAATAGGTGTTAATAATATGCAGAACGCGTGCGCATATCGAAAGTGTGTGTCAGTAATAATTTCCATTGCTGGAAGGAGGAGTATGGATGCGGATGACCTGTTGTTTAGTATACATTTCTTACATGAGTCAGGTTGTGATTTCTCCTCTGCCACCATGAGCGAGGCCTGTTCTGTGCCTGGCAATTGCTGATCTAACGCATTCACACAGTTTAGCATACTCCTGGAACACAATATTGTTCGTCTGGAGTTCACAGACAATAAAATACAACAAAAAAATAAAATAACATTATATATTACAGACGACGGTGCTCTGAATCGTCTATGTTGATATCTAAAATAAATACAAGATATGCAAAATAATTTGTACCTAAAAATATTTTAATTTAATATTTCATAATTTTCCGAATATATTAATTCAATATATTTTACCGTATATTGTAATTATGGTTTAATATCAAGTAACATTTGAAATTATAAAAAATAAAATAAAACAAGCAATAAAAAATAAAATAATAATTGTTTATTCTTGCAATTACATCAGTAACATTACGAACCTATTGTTAGTAATAAAATACTAATATTTACTATACTAACCGAATTAGCAGACGAATTCTCAAAACTTTGTTAAATATTAATATAATCATAACTCCGGAATGTAAAATGAAACGGGTGCGTTATAAAATCATATCAATCTTTTGATTCTTAAAAATATACATACTTTCACATGACCATTAGGCAATTAATGTTAATTTCTTATAATTCGATTCCGGAGTTATGTTTACAGTTCACTAATAAACTGACAGAATTTGCCTGACGTATATAAAGAAATATTTATTTTATACTTGTCTGTTATTATTATTATTAATTGAGTTAATATTTATATTAATGTAGTGTAATTTATAATTTTGTTTTATAATGCGGCGAGGAATCTTCAGGTTTGGTAGAATTCTGCTGCAACTCCGAGGAATTACTTTCTTCCCTGTAAATATAAAATATTAATTTTTATACGAAATTAATCAAAATAATTTCATTAATTTTTATGAACTGAAAGTAATTAGGTGCATATTCATTTCATCATATTTGAATATCAATGGTCTTTTTTATATTATTACAATTATTTTGTACATTATTTACGATTATATATGATGTATAAATATATCATATTCGAACGTTTATAATAATACTAAAGAAAATGGTGGCTAGTATTAGAATAAATTGTTGTACGTTGGATTGGACCCCGAATATCTTCTTACTGTTGTCTATTATTTTTGCTGGCACCGCGTCACGCACATCATCAAAAATGTTGGTATTTATGGATGAGGGTCGGGGGGAAATAGATGCTTGATTGAAGCAAATATCACAACGAATCGCGATTAAAGGCTGGCCCGAAGACTGTCATGAAGCAACGGTCAGCTAGTCACATCATGCAGTAACGTTGTCTCTAAATATCTCAAGGAGGATTTTAATATATTTAAGAATATAAACGTTCAATGTATACAGAAATATTTTTTTCTTTCCGAACATGTAATTGTTTCAATATAAAACCTAAATATTTTTGTAGGACTAGTGTTATAAACGATTAATAAATGTACTTACTATTGAATGGTAAGAAATTATTATAAATTCGTTCTAATTGTATCTTACATATAAGAGCTACAAAAGAAAAAAATAATAATCAGAAACATACTTTAGGTGATGTCCAGTAAATCATGCATTATTTTTCAAGTATGTGTTAAAATGATTTTTTTCCCTCATTTAACTGAAACTAATTAATATAAAGGCAAGATAAAGGAGATTAATAAACATAAATTTGGTAAGTATAACCATGGTATTATTGATATTTCACAATTTGCACAAGTGTGTCAAGTGTAAGTTATTATGAAAAAAAAATTTCCGTCTAACTGGAAATTATTTTTAAAATGATGATTCAAAGATAATTGCAATTTGTTAATAAAAGACAACGTTACTGTGTCAACATGCACTATCTGAGTATTATTAGCCCACTATATGAAAATATGAATACTCTACATCTATAATATGCTTTAAATAGTAGCCCAGGGGCCAGAGCCTCCAAGCAAGTCGGGGCATGGGCCGACCCGAAACAGTAACATGGTAATATATCACCCAACTTCTCGAGATATTACATTTTAGTTCTCATGGTAACGTTTATCCCAGAAGTATTGTATTACGACTTGTATTTTACATAGAGTACTTAGCCGGTCTGTTCATTTGTGTTAATATGTCACTGTGTTCATTTAAGAGCAATTTTCCTGTATGATTATTTACAGCTATGTTAGATACAATGCGAAAGAACGACCAGACAAGTACACTCTTGTTGGAAAAGACAGTGAAATGAAAATAGATAATGAAATATGAAACTAGTAATTTTACAAAAGAATAAAACTTAAATGTTAAAGTATGTTTGTCTTTATATTCATAGGTAACTGAAGTTTATTCCTTAATATTGTAGTATAATAGTAATGTTTATTTTTTCTGTGACGATCAATAAAATTCGTACATTTTGATTTCCATACTCCTAACAATTAATTAAAGGTTCATAATTATAACGTCATAACATTTTTAACGAAAAGTATATATGCATCACTCAAAAAACAATAACACGTAAAATTCTTTTAATTACTGTCTCATTATCTGATCCATATTAATATATAATACTTTTTAAAAAGTAATGAGTTGTTGCTGTTTACATATGCATGACATGCAGTTTTCGAATAGAAAGTAAGAATAGTTACATAAGAGACTCGCGTTTCTATTTATTTTAAATTAATTAATAAACGCTATTTGATATTTATGTGTATATAACTGATATAAACTGATTTAAATGATACTTGTGTATCTCTCATTGCATACGAATTTGATATTAAACAACACTAGAAAAAAGAAACCTTTCTTTTCACGATATCCTTGCATTTTGTTGAAAATGTTATTAACCGTGATACATATCACATGCACATGCTGCGAATATGAAATAGTGATCAACATGCTGTTAAACTTACCCATATAATCTGCTGTCCCGTAAGCTTGCCCTTAGTAACGAAAACACATCTACATTAGATTTTACAATACAAGTATATGCTACTATCCATATATTTAAATTCATTGTATATTGTATGTGAAGAAACATCCAGCTTTATTGTCGATTTATTTTAATCAAAGTTTTAATACAAAATTAAGGTGAATATTTTCTCTACATTTTTCTATATATTATACTGACAATTTATTTGAGACATCATTTTCTCTTTACGGCCACGCTAAATAATGCTAGGATTACGATTACCTATATAATAAATATTTTACGAAAAATTATAAACTATATTCCATAAGAAAATATCAATTTATTCAGAATAAAATAAAAACAACTCAATAATTAATACTTTATATGCGTAATGTTTGCAATGTATTTCTTTTGCAAAGAAGTTTGTTGTACTTTTCAGTTTTATACTAAATTCTAAGAAAAAGCTTTTTTTCATAAAGATATAGACAGTGTTTTAAATTACTAAAAGACATTTCGTATCTAGCATGCGGAAATTTATTTTTTGGCTCATCAAAGCAATGTTCAATATGTAATATTCAGTGTTGAAGTCTTTATGCCAGTGAGAATATGAAAATTACGAGGATGAGTACATATATAAGTTACAGTTATTACATTAGTTAAATATAAAAAAATGAAAAATTGCAGTTTATTATTAACTTTGTAAATTTAATATTGATCTTCGCGAAGTAAACTCTGATTTTTGTTTATCATAAATGTATGTCGTATTCAGTATAAAGCCACAAATGAAAAACAAGTTTGTCATTTTAGTTATTTGTAGGAATGTTTTACAGACAGAGTTGTAGCTCTATCCGTTTAATCTCATAAATAAAGTAATAATGAATCGGAAAATATCTTCTCTCTATACGATTGGTCAATATTGTGCTGAAGGCAGAACAAAAATGTAATTATGAAAGTGAATAAGAGATACAGCATCGCCTATATAATAAATTTTCATTGAATTTTCGGTATAATATAAATCAAATGGACAGTCAGTATATTCTGCTTTAGCTAAAGGTGGATTTAATATAATCTGGTTCCTTGAGCTGATGATATACCGGCTAGATAAATAAATTGAATACACCGTCTTTGTCGTCATGGTACTCTATAAGCCAAACTTCCACAAATTCTTAATATCATTGTTATATAATATGGTGTTACGCATTCAAATTTTAAAGCTATAGCATGAGGCATAGCCACAGGGCTACGCTAAATGGGGCGCCAGTCATTTTGGGGCGGCAATTATGTTTGTTATAAGCTAAAAAAAAGTCAGCCGAATATATTTATAGGCCTTTTTTCTTACGAAAAAGAGCGCATTATTGTTAGTAGCCCACGGGCACCAAATATCTTAGGACGGCCCTAAACATGAGTCGTTTTCTAATTAGAGCGAGAGTAAGAGAGAGAGAGAGAGAGAGAGAGAGAAATAACGGTGTTCGATAACCAAGTGGCAGATTTGTGTGAACGATATGAAAGTTGGCAATATTATTATCATTAGTTCAAAATATAATATTAAAACTATAAGTTACTGTGTTAATAATAACAATTTTACAATTAACATCATTTAAAATTATAATAATATTATGATGGAAAAGTTAATATGAATACCACTCTAAACACCAACCTACTATATGTCTCACTTGTTCTTCACCAAGGTATCGTCATTTTTACAGTACTTTACACAAAGGGTAGTAACTAGGAAACGGCTTGGTATATTGGTTTAAAATTTGAATGCATAAAACTGGATTATATGAAACATTTAAAGGTCATTCTCAGTTTTAAGTCATTAATAGATCCAGAATAGCACGAAGCCTAATACGTAGCAATATTTTATCTACCCGGTAGAGTATAAAGAATATCACAATTTATTAAAAAAAAAATAAGACCATAAACATGAATATGTTGAAGTATTTAAGTAGCCTTTGAATACGGTAATATACGGATACTTCAGTAAGGAATTTGAATAGAGAGACTGATGACCAGTACTTTTGCAGAACTCCAAATATGTGTCTAATTATTGAAAGTGAAATAAATGTAAAATAAATGATGTTTCAACCATTGGATTTGGTCACTGAATCCTAGAAATTTGCTTAACTTAGCATTCTCTTAATTCAATATTTTTAAACACATACCTGTCAAACTGGTTTTCGTCAGTGTCAATAATTTAAATTTCATTTTCTCTGGTTTAAAAGCACCAATTCATAAATTGCATTCGATTTCGTGGGTAATAAACCTTCAGTAGCTTTCTCTGGTTAGAATATCTTCTTCGTATATATATATACGTAGTGCAGTCGACGCGATTTTGAAGAATAAAACAATTGAATGGGTAAATAAATAAATAAATAAAAGTGTCAAATAAAAAAACTGTCACGGGCAATTGATTTTTGATAAAAATAATAGGGAATTGTAATATAAAGTCTTGTATGCACCACGCGTATTACTAGATGATTATGCCCATCGCTCAAGCTAAGGTCCCTCGGGCTAGAACATGCTCACCATCCTTGCATAATCATCGTCACATCACCCTTGGTATATATATATATATATATATATATATATATATATATATATAAATAATTATAATATTACACATAAAATCATTAAGACATATGCGTTGCCAAGGATTTTGATTTATTTATTTACCCATTCAATTAATTTATTCTTGAAAATCGCGTCGATTGCATTACGTGTTTTTTATTATAAGATATTTTAACCAGAGCGAAGAAAGCTGCTGAAGATTTATTACTCACGAAATCGAAGGTAATTTCTAAAAAAGTCTTCAAAATATTTGTTGACTGGAACTTGAAAAATAAAGTTAATGATTAGCTTGTTTTCGTATTTCATATCCAGGATATAAACAAATTGTCTAAACATTACATTTATCTGATTTGCAAGAGATAAATTTGGAGTTCTGTATAACTAGTACTCATCATCCTCTCAATTCTAATTCCATGCCGGAGTATACCGTATATTATTAAAAACATTAATAGTTGAATTACTAATATTTTCTAAAGGATACTTACATATCACTGAAATTGCATGAAATAATATAAATAAAATTTTATTAATTTTCGCTTGCAAAAACAAAATATGTATGTATATACATATAAGATTTCATATTTAGCATGTATTTAATAACTCGTTTGAATTTGGTAATGTATGGTCTGTATATACTTGTATTTCAACATTGTCAACATTTTTATTACACTAATTATAAAAAAAAAACAAGTATAGAATTGTTAGTAACTCATTTGCATTGGTACACTGCACAAAAATATTAGGAGTAGCATTTTGTATTAAATACCAAGGTATTGGAGTTACTGTTTTAATGTATTGGTTTGTGTGAAAGATGGAATGACAAAGCTTCATACAAAGTAATATTTACATGTGTTAGTAAATGTAATTAGATAATATGTAGAATAATAAGGAAGTAAAAATAATGAGAAAAAGTTTACACATATAACTTACCTCCCGTTACTATGACGGAATAATGCAAGAATCTCCTCAAATGTTTTATTCTTTGTTTCGGGAACTTTTTTGTAGGTGAATATCCAAAAAATTGCTAGGAACACGCTGAATGGAAGGAAAGTGTAGTTTTCGAGAGCACTCTGAAATCAAATTTAAAATCAGTTGACATGAAATTTTCTTCTAACAATTATGTATCATAAGAAATGTAATCAGAGGTTAGAACCTTTTCTCGCACCCCTAGAAATGCTTTCTCCGATGCACGCACCCGAGCTTAAAATCACTGGTTGTATTATTATAGAACGTAATGAAAGAATCTCCGAAACTATAAGAGACACAAGGTCGGTTAACAAAAGTTGCATATTTATGGGCTGATATTTATGGCGATTTAGTTTTTCAAAATATTGCATGGCTTACCAGATGATGAAAAAAGCATGATTTTCTCGAATTTTAATTTTTCTTTATAACTCAAAAGATACTGAAAATGTTTAAAATACCTAACAAGCTTTTCCGTGAATTCGATGAAATTTTTTTTTACTAGATATTTGTAGAGATGCAGCATGCAAGTTGAATTTCTTAAATGGGAACCATAGTTAATTTCAGCCCAATTAAAGCTACTATTTTTCTCTTTACAACGATGTATTTGTTTACACAACTACGAAAATCATTCGTTTTATCATACTTTTTAGTTATTCTTCGAAACTAAAAAAGATATTTATATAAACGAAAACATCATTTTAAAGAGATAAAATAGCGCTTTTTATATAGACTAAAATTAACTATGGTAAAAACCTAAACTTGCATAATGTATCTTCGGAAAGATCAAGTAAAAAAATACTAATTATTATTGAAATACATGAATATTGAGATATAGATCTGGTATATAAACTGTGAATTTAGTTTAATAATTTATTATTAATTAATTATTCGTCTAATATTTGCATTATTATTACAGTAATGTTATCTGTTTCGGATCAACCGCCACCGCTTTAACCTGCCGCTTCTCGAAATGCTTTTTGTCCGAAAAATTTTGCTTTCATAAAAACAATTGAGAAAAAACACAGAAAAAATAACAGATTTCTTTTAGGCATGTATATGTATTAATTTTTTTTTTAATATACATATCTACATAACATCACGCCTTTCCCATTACTGGGGTAGCAGGCCCTTTATTCCCTACAATCACTCAAAAAATTTAATATTATATATTATATAGAAAACTGCCTTTCATTCCTTATTTTCTAACAATTGCTCGCGAAATATTCCTATCCATACATACTGTATGTAATATGTATTTATGTACATTTTTGACCGGTATTTGCCTATAACAGGTTGAGTGCCAAGCAGTCGCATAGGACCGTCGTGACGAAAATATTAGCCGGCTATTTATTTTCCGTATACCCAAGCGGTCGTATACGACCGCTAGAATATAATGAATTATTTTCGTCAATATTATGCCAGCGATCGCGCTTAAAATTGTTTTATGAACATAGAACGACCGCTGTGGTATGCAAAAGTTCTAAAGAAGTACGTTAGTACGACCGCTCTGGCAAAACGGGAATACTCATGCGCACACACATGTCCTGGCGGGCATTTACGACCGCTGAACGAATTCGCGAAAATATCGGTTGCTTAAACAAAAATATAACAAAAAAAACTATTGTACCCTGTTTCTAGACCAACTTAACACCTCATATCCAACTTGGCACCTTGAACCTTTTTAAGTATTTTTCAATGGCAGTCAACCTGATAAATATGGTTAAACTCGTCATTTACATATCAGTCCGTTTAACCGGCCAAATTGCTATTCGGCCAGGGGTCCGGTCTCGGGCTTGTACTATATACACAGGTTCTATTATTTATTTCATTCGAAATTATTAGGTGTTTTTACAGCAATATTTTCATCTGCAGTGTAGATTGAAGTGTGTTATATTAAAAATGAATTATCGTAATTATGGCTCATTATATCAAATGTTGTGCACTAAGGAGGAATAAACGACGAGGTATAAATTCACTATATAAATACCCGTCAACCATGAATGTGAGACATAAATGACTTGAGAGTATAATGTTAAACACTGATAATAAAAGATATATCTTCCGCAGTACTTGTAAATAATAATAGCATACATATGCTATTATTATTTTTTCAATAAAATAATTTTTAAACTCTTTTATAATATTAATATGTCTGTATACCGAGTGTCCCAAGAAATTTGGGACATACAGAATTAACTTGTAAATGTATAAAAATTGTGATTACTTCTGAATGATACATTTTAGAGCAAAAGTGTAAATAAAAACGTTGTTCATAATTAAAACCTGAATAATATTACTTATTTTACTAATCATTATTAGGTGTTCTTAGAGCAACATTTTAAATTGCGGTATGCATATGCAAATTTTTTTAAGCAAAATTGGATGAAAAATCGAGAAATAAGTAATTCAACATTAGTTTGAAATAACTGGCACTTTTGCGATTACAATACTTCAAACAATAATCGTATATGATAAACATAACAAAATAGGCTGGATGCGGTACAAAGTTAAAATGTAAAATTAAACTAGAAATTAATATTAAAAATAATTACAACGTTTATGTTTTTGTATAGAAATGACGTGTTTTTAAATTATTAGGACTCAATCGGGTTCTTTTATTGCTTTGAATAAGCCCTGCTACACTAGAAGGTTTATATGACAAATACTTTAATGCTTTTTTTAAGGTGTGGATAATTCAAGGTTTCCTTCCAGTGGATGTTTTTGAACCATTGTGTAACCCTTGTCTACCAGAACCACTAAACAGTTTATTATTGTTGTTTATTTAAAACTGACTTCCATATCTAACAAGGGGACATTGTCACGACCGGAACACGGATTTAATTTATTATTAATTATTATTAATTTGTTATTAATTTAAACGGTATTTCATTTATTATTAATAATTAAAATATAAAAATAAAAACAAATTAGGTGAGAATCAAACCCAGACTGACCGCGTGGTAGTCAGATATTTAAACCGTTCGGCAACGCTGCACCAACTGTCAGTCAGTATTTTGAACGGTTATATAAACGGTGCTATCTATTTAAAGCCATTTTTCTCGAAAAGGGCAGAACGTTGCGCGTTGATACTTTGCCACGAATCATTACTAGCCTACAGCTACTTCCAAAATTTCAGTCAAATCCATGTTCCGGTCGTGACAATGTCCGCTTGTAAGATTATGCAAAATTAAGTTAAAAAAAGAATATGTCCGACGTCTCCTTGACTACGAATTTAATCGTAAGTCGGTCGAAACATTAGTGCTGCCTATAGATAATGCTTTATTGTTGATCGGACACCCTGAAATGATATTCCAGGTTGAAAAGAGGCTATTTTCGCATTTGTGATTCTTATAAATTTGAGTGATTTCCTGCGATGGAGAGCATTTGAAAGTTCTTCTTCAAGATAACCATCCAACAAGCCGAATATAGGCTGCGAAATTCTTCAATCCTCAAGCCGTTTATCACCTTTTAAATTATTCCGAATGCTCTGTATGGAGTTATATTTAATGATGATGAAGAGTTGCAGACTAGCTCAAAAACTGAATTGCTTCAAAAGATCAGGGGTTCAACCGACAAAAATGGCCACAATTTTGGAAGAACATATAACTGATTAATTGTAATTGAATCTTGTTGAATACATTAGCCAAATTTCGCACTCACGAAAACGGCACAAACTGTAAATTGTAAACATTTTTCATTTACACTCGGAAGCATTCACATGTACTTGTATAGAGTTGGACCCGGACCCGGACTGACCGTGGAGGGCATTCATACTATGCGACCGCGAGCTCCGGTCTCGTAGTGTGTGATTATAGCGTATTATTTTTTTGCATGTCTATTAAGGTCACACAAACACATCTATACATGTGTTCCGAAAATGTTAAAATGAAAGCGATATAGCCAAGGTAATAATTTGTTTCCTGTGGGATAGGTGTGTCCGGTATTCCTGGTCAGAACGAGCCCAGACCCTACATATGAGGACGCGTTTTCTTCTCCCTTTTGGCGAAAACCATAATGTACGTTGCAGATTTACCTTTTTCCAACATTTTTGTTTTGTCTATAAGAGTAATATTTAACATGAAAGATTAACAGCCTCCCCTTAAGAGGTAAACTACATATTGACACGAACAATTTTATCCGAATGAGAAAATTATAGTCCATCGCCTGGATTCGAACTCGGGTCCTATCACTTTCCGGGCGACATGCTCTAAGCCAGTGTTTCTTAAACTTTTTGGTCGCCCGACCACTTTTTACAATTGAAAATTTCGAAGGACCCCCCGAACCGCATGCGCAGAAACATGTTGGATGGGACTAAAATCTAGGAATTAATTTCTTTTGTTTAATTAAAATGAATTACTCATTGTTTTTATTATTAGCAGATTTATTTGCTTAGTTGCAACACGACCTTCTAGATTCATACCGGCCTGCGACATTAGCAATAGAACAATAGATTTTTTGTGCTGACAGCTCGGCCAAATGTTGAAGTATTGGCGCTAGTTACAGTAGCTACTTGTCACTGTCAAACAATGTCAGCTAATATTGTAAAAGGTTGTTGCATAAAAATTATTAATTATAAATGCAAAATTAGTCGTGAAATACATAGACATATTAATATTATTAATGATTTTTTAAAGAAATTTGATTTTATAAAAATTAAATATATAACATAGGTATACATTTACTGCAAAGGATATTGCTTTTATTATCTGATTCGCGATTTAACATTGGAGAAAAACTAACATTCAATAATCTGCTAGTACCAGTGCAACTTGGTATATAACAATTCTCATAATGAACCAAATTACAATTATTCGTTATTAATTATATCACACCAAACTATATACGCTGCAGTTGAAAATGTTCCTGTAATAACAACTAATAATTTCTACTAAAATGAATAATAATACCTATGAATAATAAAACCGCAAATATTACACAAATAATTAATATGTAATTGCAACAAATGCACAGTTTATATATCAATTTTACACAAAATATTCATGTATTAAACTGAATCACAAATGAATTCTGTAGTTTGTTGATTAACAACTGTGAAAATTGTATTTTGTTCAAATGTTTTCCTACTGTTATTAACGCCAGCGGCGGCACGCTGAAACTGGGCCTAGTCGCGGGCCGCTATAGTACACTTTTAATCGAGAAGGTCGTGAGTTGCAATAATGGATCACTCGCCAAATATTCTGCGACCCCCCAAAAATTTTTATCGACCACTGTGGGGGTCACGCCCCCCACTTTAAGAGCATGTCGCCCGGCAAGTGATAGGACCCGAGTTCGAATCCAGGTGATGGACTATAATTTTCTTATTCGGATAAAATTCTTCATTTCAATATAAGAGTAATACTCAGAAGCTACTGAATATAATATGATAGTTCAGTTTCTTATCAGTTATTTTCCGGACAGGAGGCACTGTTTTTCGACGGCATGTGTGATGTTGCATTTGAACGGATAATAAATTTAAAAAAATAAAATAAAATCTGAAAACACCGCTTAACATTTTTTTTTTCATATATTGCATGAAAATTATTTTGGTAACAAGATTTTTGAGCGATTGCTGCGATAAAAGGACATTTAAAGGAAAAAGAAAAAACAACATCGTTTCTAAGGACATACACAAGAATTGAAAAAAAGAACGTACGATGCATCCATGAAAACGACAGTTGTGGATACGATAGAGGTTTCAACATACCTACATAATTATATGCAAGTGTCTTTAAATAAATTATTATCTCAAATGTGTAATGTGATTAAAAGATTGAAATATGTATTCGTTAGTTCCTAATGAAATGCCAATTACGAAAATTATTAATTTAGAAAAAGCTCTTGCAAGCCCCTTTCACAGTTACGCAAATACTATAAATACTCAAATACGAACTGTATGTACTATTAGTTCTGTCAGTTCAGTTGAGAAGTATAGAGCCTGTAAACAATGAGGAAATTTATAATTGTAAGTATTTCATAAATTATTTAAATTATCAAATAAGCATCTTACCGTTGTGCTAGCAACGCTATAAATAATTTTTTTGCAAAAATGATATTTAAGCTACATCTTTTAATTATTACTTTTTAAAAGCATTTTTATTAGCGAATAACTTATAGCTACACCTGTATCAAATTTCAGAGCTCTAAAATGTATAATACAGAAGTAATCGCAACTTTTTCAATTTTACACGTTAATTCCCTATGTCCCAGATTTCTTGGGACACCCGGTATATATATATATATATATATATATATATATATATATATATATATATATATATATATATATATATATATATCGAAGCGTCTCACTTGTTCCCCGTCTCATTTGTTCCCAATCTCATTTGTTCCCAATCTCATTTGTTCCCATTCTCATTTGATCCCATGCACCTCCCACCACTTTTCTATGTCACGATTGTCTCACTTGTTCCCATGCAAAGTATCTCACTTGTTCCCATTCTCATTTGTTTCCAGTCTCACTTGTTCCCATGCTGAAAAATATAAAATCTCACTTGTTCCCATTCTCATTTGTTCCTAGTCTCATTTGTTCCCATGCACCTCCCACCACATTGCTATGTCACCGTTGTCTCACTTGTCCCCATCGTAGTGCAGTTATCCCGTTATTCATAAGTATTTATTCGACTGGCTGATAACAAGGTGATCAGAAAGACGAAATTAAATAAAATTAAAAGTAATGTCCAAAATATATTAATATATTTCGATAAAAGTATTTAATACACATTCTAAAGAGGCTCATATTTCTATCTGACCGTTTAAAATAATTTAATTTCTACCAAATTGCTTAAAATAGCAATAACAAAAAACGTCTTATATGTACTTAACTATCATTGTGTTTACTAATATGTGTAATGTAATAATTGTATTTCTAGTGAAATTTTGAGTATTTACTTTATGTTCTGCAACGTTTAACTATCATTGAAAATTATTTTTAGAATTTATGTTAAATCTTAAAAAAAATGGGGCTTCCTGCACAATATATATGAATGTGATATGTTCTAATTTAGAATTTCAATTAAAGAAAGATAATTTTTTATAACATTTGTACAATACGAGATATCAACATGCGGTTTTTAATGCAATGGCATTTTATCATGCAGTTTTTAATTCTGAACAACTTTGTTATTTACATTTTTGGTCTAAAATGTATTGATCAGAAGTAATCACAATATTTCTATATTTACATGTTAATTCCCTATGTCCCAGATTTCTTGAGACACCCGGTATAAGAAAACTATGTTAATAATCCGAACGTGTTGTACCTGAATATTTCGTTAAAATGATATGCATCAAGATTAATAATTTGAACGAATATAAAAGTTATATGATTATAAACAACTAGCTGTTAACTTATGTATATTTTTACTAATAATAGTACATTATACACCAAGGGAGAGAAACCACTTATTTTTCCTGAGGTGTAGTTTACAAATACATCGAGGGAAAAATGGTGGTCTCTCCCGAGGTGTATATACTATTTTTTCCACGTTCGGGAGTAGAAACACTTAATTTCATAAATAATGAATTATAATAAATCGGAGCGAAATTGCAATATTTAGAAGCCTTTGGAAATGTTTCCATGCAACGCGTACCATGACAACAGACATTTATTTACAAAAACCTTTGTTATAATAAAAACTCCCTTACGAAAAGTGTTTTCGTCCCTAGGGAGTAAATGCTTCATTTCTGTCCCGCGTTTGACGCCATAGAAACCGACTTCTACTCCCGGACGTGTAAAAATAAGAATTATGCCATTGTAATAATATGATTTTATTAATGCAATATGTTCACTATATTACAGTTTACATTTCATTAAAAACCGCATGTTGATATCTCGTATTGTACAAATGTTATCTTTCTTTAATTGAAATTCTAAATTAGAACATATCACATTCATATATATTGTGCAGCAAGCCCCATTTTTTTTAAGATTTAACATAAATTCTAAAAATAATTTTCAATGATAGTTAAACGTTGCAGAACATAAATTAAATACTCAAAACTTCACTAGAAATACAATTATTATATTACACATAATTAGTAAACACAATGATAGTTAAGTACACATAAGACGTTTTTTGTTATTGCTATTTTAAGGAATTTGGTAGAAATTAAATTATTTTAAACGATCAGATAGGTATATGAGCCTCTTTAGAATGTGTATTAAATACTGTTATCGAAATATATTAATATATTTTGAACATTACTTTTAATTTTATTTAATTTCGTCTTTCTGATCACCTTGTTATCAGCCAGTCGAATAAACACTTATGAATAACGGGATAACTGCACTACGATGGGGACAAATGAGACAACGGTGACATAGCAATGTGGTGGGAGGTGCATGGGAACAAATGAGACTGGGAACAAATGAGAATGGGAACAAGTGAGATCTTATATTTTCCAGCATGGGAACAAGTGAGACTGGGAACAAATGAGAATGGGAACAAGTGAGACGGAGAACAAATGAGAATGGGAACAAGTGAGACGCACTCATATAAATATATTTATATTATTATTATTATTATATTATTATTTTAGGGAAGAAAGCTTCAAATAAATGTTGTAGAGCATAAAATTCTACATTGAAAGCAATAAACAGAATTATAGTTAAAAAAATGTTTTTTATTTCATTGTATTACCGCTGTTCAGTACTTATTGTTTTGTGGTTTCAGAATGTTTTTGCTTGATAATGACCTTATGGTCGAAACGTCGCATATTGTTGATCATCTGTGATCATCTTTATGATATTTATACGAAATAAACAGTTCACAACACCTTGAACTAAGTCAATTATTCCAACCATTACGGATTATATATTATCCTTCTCATTGTTTATTATTATTATAAAAACAAAATTTTTGAATTTCACGTGTTTATATTTGGGTATAGCTATTAAAATATGCTACTTATTATACAATATTGTTCACTAATTACAGGTTTTAAGTTTGAGCTTGTTCGCTACAGTTATATTTGCTCAAAGTAATGAGGGCGGCGGTGGAGGATTCGGAGGTGGATTTGGCGGCGATCATCATTACAAAGAAAAAGAAATTGTTTATCACGTAAGTGATTATTATTTTATTTACGTATTTTTCTGTGTATATTATAAAAGAGATATACGTAGTTTATATATATATACAGGATGTCCTATTTAAACGGGCCACTACAGGGATCTCGGAAAATATAAGAGATACAGGGTCGGTTAAATTAGACAAAAGTTGCACATTTATGGGCCGATGTTAATGGCGATTTAGTTTTTTCAAAATATGGCATGGCTCACTAGAAAATGACAAAAGTGTGATTTTATCGAAATTTAATTTTCCGTTATAACTCACAAAGTATAAAAAATATTGAAAAAAGTTTCAAATAAATATTTTAGCATACATAAGAAACTTTTTGATGAATCCGATGAAACATTTTTTTAATAGATATTTCTGGAGATACACCATGCAAGTTGAATTTTTTAAATGGAAACCATAGTTAACTTTTCTCTAGCTAGAAAGCGCTATTTTTTTCTGTTTACAACAGTGTATTTGTTTATATAAATATATTTTTTAGTTTTTAAGAAAAATTAAAAAGAATGGCAAATAGAATGATCTCCGTAGTGTGCCATGAAAATTTGATACAAAACAATTGCATCTAAATGTGTTATATACATGCAAAACAATTGAAATTCAATAATAATAGGTAAACAAAAGATCATAGACAAAAAATAATTTATGTAGGTATGGCTTCATACGAAAATCTGTGTAATAGTTTTTAGTTTACACAATGCATTTTGTTTCATTTATCAAATGTTATTGAATTTCATTTGTTTTGCATGTACTAAACATGTTTAGATGCAAAGTTTTGACTTGACAAGACAACCATGTGGTCTGTCTTGTTTTCTGCGTTTTTTCTCTGACGGCCATGGTCAGGTTTTTATTGTTATTATTACTTTAAATTTACATTCATACGTTTTTCTTACACTGTTCAATTGTATTGAACATGTTTTGTTCACAATTTTGTGTGTTTACTTCCATGTAAAATCCACGTGGTAATATTGTTCTTCGCTTCTTCCTATAAGCCTTGATAATGACCTCATACCTCAAGGTCGAAACGTCGGCATAAGTTTTTACATGAACTTTGAATAAACTTCTTTACATCTGAAGTTGAAGTCATCATTCCAACCCTTTGGGGATAAATCCTTTCATACATGGCATACTACGAAAATTATTCTTTTTATCATACATACTTTTTAGTTTTTCTTCGAAACTAATAAAGATATTTATATAAACATATACATCATTGTAAAGCGGAAAAATAACTCTTTTTAACTAAACTAAAATTAAATATGGCTCCTATTTAAAAAATTGAACTTGCATGCTGTATCTCCAAAATAAAAAAGTAAAAAACAATTTCATCAAATTCTTAAAAAAGCCTATTCTCTATGCTAAAATATTTATTTGAAACATTTTTCAATATTTTCAATAGCTTCCGAGTTATAATGGAAAATTAAAATTCGAAAAAATCACAATTTTGTCATTATCTAGTGAACCATGCAATATTTTCAAAATATGAAATGGCCATTAACATCGGCCCATAAATGTGCAACTTTTGTCTAATTTAACCGACCTTGTAACTCTTATAGTTCCCGAGATCCCTGTAGTGGCCCGTTTAAATAGGACAGCCTGTATATATATATATATATATATATATATATATATATATATATATATATATATATATATATATATATATATATATATATATATATACAGTGCGAATAACGTAAGACTATACATTGGCGACTTTATTTTAGCTTTAATCAATTTGCCCATGTCAGTAACAACTGAAATTACAATGACGTTTGTTTTGGTAAATGTCACTATTTTCAATATTGTGTTACTGATATCTCACGAGTTTGCGTAATAATTAGTGCAAAAAATGTACATCACAGAAGAAAAGTTTAAGATGTATTCCTGGTATTTAGAAGGGGCGTCTTTGCGAGAAATTTTTGATTATTTCAGCTTTGAATTCCCGGGCAGGGCCCATCACATGTCATCAAACGATGACAAATTTAGTTATCACCCCCAAGTGATTTTGGAAATGTACTGATACCAATTACAATTTCAGTACTTGAAGTGTACTTTTAATTCAATAACATGTAATAGATTTAATAAAATATTGGAACAAATTCTGTAAATGATTTAAATAAATATAGTAGTCTGTGGACTGGTGTCTAATTTTACATTATTCAACCATAATAAATTGGAGTTTTTGTATGATATCACCATGGTAACATTAAGTAAATGCCCTATGTCTAATTTTAAATTATTCAACGAGTTGATACTAGCATGGGCAAATTGATTAACGCTAAAATAAAGTTGCCAATGTATAGCCTTACATTATTCGCACTGTATATATATATATATATATATATATATATATATATATATATATATATATATATATATATATATTAAATATCTTTTGTCCAGGATCATCCAAAATATCAGTATGAATATAAAGTAGCTGATCATAAACATAAGGATTATCACAACCAACATGAAATTCGTGACGGGCATACAGTAAAAGGAGTATACAGTTTGCTTGAACCAGACGGTAAAACTATTCGTATTGTCGAGTATGAGGCTGACAAAAAAGGAGGATTCAGAGCTCAAGTCAAACATCAGATTCATCACTGAATACGTATTACATAATGTTGAAACGAAGTAAAAAGCTACTAACCCTATACGTTCTGTTAATAGATAATATATTCTGACAATAAATATTTTAATTATTTACAAACATTTATTTTTCACCCAGTTTGCACTTCAATGCATTTCGTAAATTGGTAAATTTTTAGTATCCCTAAAAAATCAATAATCCCTTGAAACCACATCCGCGTGTGTTCAGTGCATCAATTTTGTACTCTTGTGGAAATTATTTATTTTAATAGAAAATTGTAGAAAAGTAAATCATACACCAAGAATCATTTCAATTTTCATTACTATAATTACGAATGTTATGATGATTATCATCTAGCATTATTGTACCTTTGTATAAAAAATTCATTGACTTATTTTCCTGAAAATATTTATGTATCGATCATAAGCGGTTA
Organism: Carabus problematicus; assembly: GCA_963422195.1. Taxonomy (NCBI): domain Eukaryota; kingdom Metazoa; phylum Arthropoda; class Insecta; order Coleoptera; family Carabidae; genus Carabus; species Carabus problematicus. The sequence continues at coordinate 9,402,605 of OY728585.1, read as the reverse complement.
AATGAAGAGTTTTTAACCGGTAATGAAGATTTCTAGTTTCAAATCATATTCATATTCAGTGCCGCCCTAACCACAGGGCTAAATGGGCTATAGCTCCGTGGTGTCAGCTATTTTGGGGCCGCAATTTTGCTTGTTATTAGCATATGTTCATATTAGCTGCTGATGATCCTTACAGCAATTTTAGGAAGTAAGTCTAGTATATCTTGATGATGTCAGATTGCTTGGAAAAGATTTTAACTCGAGTGGAAAAAGCTCTGCAGAAATTTAGAGAAACAAAGTTGAAACTTAAACTTTTGCTAGTTATTGAAGTCATTTATAAGATTTTTGGAACATGTACCTCCACTGCTGGCATTGCAACTAATTCAGAAACAGTATCAACCATCTCCGAATGGGTATCAGAGATAACAAATACACTAGGTCACCAGGAACTCAACTTACTTAAAAGTTAGAAGAATCCCGACTGTCTATCATAAAAGCATTAAAAATTATATTATGGATACAAACATCTACAAGATTTGTACAGCGCTCAGTAAAATTCATGAGTCTAAAAATTTTATGAAACTCTTCAAGAATTTGCCGCAGTCGAATAAAAACCTCAGTTTGACATCTTTTGAAATATCCAAATTAATACTTCTAGCTTTAAAAATTGTCGCAAATAATTTATGCAGAATAAAGGAAAAAAGTTTATTTTCAGCGATATCGTTATCAAAAAAGCCAGTTTTTTCCTTGTAATTAGATGAAAGCACAGATATCGAGGATAACGCAAATCTAATGTGTTTTATTACATATATTGACGAAAACACCATACAAGAAATTTTTTGTTTTGTATAAGGTTACCGACAAGAACGACTTCAGATGAAATTTTTAAGGCCACCAATGATTTTATCACTGGTCACGGTATTCATAGGATGAAATGTGTTGGTCTAAGTACCGAAGGAGCACGTTCCGTGGCAGGCTGTCATAAAGGTTTGTTTGAACAAATTCAAGAATTAATTATTAATTGTGCATGTGTGCATTATAGTATCCATAGAAAAGCTTTGGTGGTAAAATGCATGCCTTTAAATTTAAACATGATTTTGGAAGAATGTGTCAAGTTTGTAAACTACATAAAATCACGTCCATTAAATAGCTGACTTTTTACCGAATTATGCAAGGAAATGGGGAGTGATCATAAACACCTCGTTTTGTAATGTAATTCACGATGGCTTTCGAAAGGAAACGTATAAAACGTCTGTTTGAGCTAAAAGCTGAAACGTTGGTATTTCTGAATGAACATCCACCATCTAACAAAGTTGCTATTTTTTCATTTAAGGATAGATTCCACGATTCCGAGTGGTTAATACAAGTAGCTTATTTGTGTAATATATTTGCTACATTCAATGAATTGAATTTAAATTTAGAAGGCTTTGGTTTCAATATTTTCAAAGTATCGAAAAAAGTCGCGGCAATAATTAAAAGATTGACTCTGTGGAAACAACGACTTTCAAAAGGAAATTTTATATCTTTTGAAAAATTCCACAAATTTATTGAAACCCCTGCAAATTATGATGAAGAAGATTCACACCTAGAAATACTATCATTTTCAATTCAAGAACATCTTTCAGAGCTAATAAATAGTTTCTTACACGTTCGGGAGTAGAAGTCGGTTTCTATGGCATCAAAATCGGGACAGAAATGAAGCATTTATTACCTAGGGACGAAAACACTTTTCGTAAGGGAGTTTTTATTATAACAAAGGTTTTTGTAAATAAATGTCTGTTGTCATGGTACGCGTAGCATGGAAACATTTCCAAAGGCAATTTCGCTCCGATTTATTGTAATTCATTATTTATGAATGATTGTACTCTCGAACGTGGAAAATATATTATATACACCTCGGGAGAGCCACCAGTTTTCCCTCGATGTATTTTTTCAAATTACAAATTACAATTAAAACATGGATTATCACGCGGTAAGTCTGGGTTCGATTCCCGTCACAGTTATTTTTCATTTTTATATTTTAATTATAAATAATAAATTAAAAGCTGTTTAAGTTAATAATAAATTTATATTATTTACGAAGATCGAATGAAGCGGTAAAAATAGAATTTTTCAAAAAGCGATATTTTTATGATTAAATCCGGAAATGGACATTGTTACGATTTAAATATTGAAAAAAATTGTTACATATAAACGGCTGGATATATAGATTTGTAATTTTAGGTGCGGCTTCATTATAAATTAGGAATGTATACAGACATCCATGCCTGCAGCTCATCGACGTATGTCCAATTCTGAATTTATCACAAATTATTGACCTAAATACACATTCAAAATCGTAGGTGCCTAGGTCGAAGTAAAACAACAAATTTAAAACAAGTGTAAAAACATTTTCTTCTGTTAACAAAAGCAAAGCAGACTAAACCTGAATCTAAATGCATTAATCTTCTTTTGTTCGTTTTTTAATTAAAAAATATTTTTAGCTCATCGACCTCCTGTCGAAGAGCTATAGTGTTCGGTACGATGTCTGTAGCATCTTCCGATTTCAAAAATGTTTGCACAGAAATCCCGGACAGACCCTCTGGATCACGAAATGACTATTACAACATATGTCCGTATGTATGTCGCTCGTCCGCTCGCTCGTACGGTTTTTGTTCCACTAACTCCTCCTAGACTATCCAACCGATCTTGATGAAATTTTTTTTTACAAATGCGTATTATGATCTAGTTGTGCAGTTGACTTTTTGTTTTTCAAAATTTCCTTTAGTACTAGAAAAAAAAAATATTTTCCAAAATTTTTTCAGTTTTTATTTTTTTTCTCCTTTATTTTGCACTCTATTGTATTCAAAATTTTCTTGTATAGGCAGCAAATGGAACAATATTTTTCCATATTTTTTATTTTGAAAAATTATGTAAGACCATTGAAGAAAAAATTTTTTTTTAATAAAAAAATTAACAAAAGAAGATTAATGCATTTATAGTTGGCTTAGTCTGCTTTGCTTTTGTTAACAGAAGAAAATGTTTTCACACTTGTTTTAAAATTGTTGTTTTACTTCGACCTGGGCACCTACGATTCTAAAAGTGTATTTAGGTAAATAATTTGTGATAAATTCAGAATTGGACATACGTAGATGAGCTGCAGGTATGGATGTCTGTATCCATTCCTAGTTTATATACATGTATAACACACTTTGTATCTATTGTATTTTCCAGTGGTAACATTGTTCTCTTGTAATTCGATAACTAAATGGAATAGGACCTACGTTCATGACATTTTAACTCTAAATGATCATTCACAACATAGTATTAACCAATTCTAGCACCTTATAACTCTAAAACGGGGAAAGATGTTTAGATGACTAAGGCTTTAAATTATAAGTACACTATACACTAGCGACAAGTACCCAGCGTCGCTCGGGGTACTTCCAATAGCTATTATTTTAAAGTTTTTTGTTAAACAATGACTGCTGTTCACAACTCGATATTAACGGCGCTACTACATTTTCCTCTAAAATTGACATTGTTGCTATAATAATGCTATAAAAATACATAATTTTCCCTAACAATGTTAATTTGAGTAGAAAAATTAGTAGTTGTTCTCCTTCACCCATATATTTCAGTTGCTCAGCCTTTATACCGTCGTGGCCTGGAGCCTTCCCACTTCGTAATTTTTTGAGTACTGTTTTAAATTCATTTTCTGATATGTGTTCTTCTTCCGTGTTTGCTGTTGCGATTTCGGAATCTAGGTCATCAATCTCTGTTTCTACTTTGGGTTCCCTCTAGTAATTCTTCAAAATGTTCTTTCCATCGTTCCATGATTGCATTATCTTCTTTGATTATTCGACCTTGTTTGTCCTTTAGCTGGTTCAAAGTTGTTTGTTTTTCTGTTTTGCATTTTTTAATCATTCTATAAGAGTTTCTGGTTTTCTTTGAAGTTTCCTTCCATTGTTTTCCCAAATTCGTCCCAAGACTGCTCCTTAGATTTTTTATCTTTCTTTTGTTATTTTCCTTTATTTATATATTCTTTGTAATCTTCTAATTCCTTCCTTTGTTGATACCTCTTTCACTTTTCTTTTTCTTCTTTACTTCTTCCTTCACTTCTTCGTTCCATCAGTGAGTTTATTTTCGGGAGTGTGCATTTCTGATTGTTCCGCATGCCCATTTTGTTGCCTCTGTTACTATGAGTTTAAAGGTGCTCCATATTTCTTCTACGTTCTTCATATTTGGCTTCGTTGAGTTCTTTATTAGTTCTTTTAGCTTGGTTTGACATTTCTGCCTTATTCGTTCGTCTTTTAGTTTGTCTATTCTGAGTTTTACTATTTTTCTTTTTTTAGTTATTTTCTGCTTGTTACGTATCTCCTTTTTCTTTGTTTTTATTTTTGCTATAACTAGGTAGTGATCGCTTCCTATTTCGCTACCCCTTTTTACTTTAATTAATCTATTATGGATTTTTCATTTCTGCTTCTTTCTTCTTTAGTATATTTGCGTATGTCTTCATGTTCAAATATCGTGTTTAGTATTTTAAGTCCGTTTACAATGCAAAAATCGATGAGTTGGTTTCCGTTATTTTTGGCAGGTTCTCCATGCGTCCCCATTCTATCTTCGAGACCCTTGTTTTTAATTCACACTGTTGCATTGAAATCATCCATTATGTATAATGGTTCTTCCAATTTTTCATATTTTAACTGTATTTTGTTCCAGAATTCTTCTTTGTTTGCTTTGTTTTCATCTTAATTTGGTTCATATATTATCATAATGTATGCTGAAAAGTTGTCGGTTTTGTTTACTTTAGTGGTCAGCAACCTTTCATTTATGAATTTCCACTCTGTTACCGATCGCTCTCTCGTTATTTTCGAATCCACTTTATATAAATATATGGCCATTCTCGATCTTTGTTATTCCTTTTCCTTTATTTTTTGTTTCGGTTATAGCTAGTATGTCTAGTCTGGCTTCTAGTCTACTTCCTTTCCCTTTGAACTTCTTATATTCCATGTTCCTATTTGTATTAACGTTTTCGCTATCCTGTCTGTCTTTCTCTTGTGTGTTTCCATTTTCCTGTGTTTTAATAGTTTTGAGATTTTTTTTGTTCGTTCTCATCGCTTTTTAAGGTAACCCCATTTTCTTTTATCCCAGATGTAGACTACTTTAATGATCTCTAGTTTTTAGTAGCCGATTTTTACTATTTTCCCTTTCGCCTTCTCTTCTCTTGCGCTGATTTTAATTTGCAATTGAATTTTCCTCTCTTCCCATATTGTAATTATCGATAGATGTGTTCCGTAATTTATTTTTTGCTGCCATGCTCTCTTGCTTCTGATCCCAATTTGGTATTTCTGCTATTATAACCTCGCTCTTCTTCTCTTTGTTTAGGGTGAATACTTCATTAGTCGCTACAATAACTTCCAAGGTCTCTTCAAATAATTTTTTGATTTCATCTTCGGGTTTCTGGTTGTACTTTAGTCCTTTTATTACTATTTTATTTTTCTTCTTCCGTTTTTCATCTACTTCCGCTCGTCTTTCCAGTCTGTCTATTCTATCTATTAGAATATTTTTCTCACTCTTCCATGCCTCTTCTTTCTTTCTCATTTCTTCTTTTACCTCCCTTATCTCTTGTTTCATGACTTTCATGCTTTTGTCTATTTTGTCCATCATCGATTGCATCATAATCTTTAATTCCTCCATGCTTTTGGTGGATATAATCTCCTCTTCCACTATCTCTCTGTTTCTTTGCTTTGTTTTCTGTATCTTCTCTTCTGTTTTATTCGAGCGACCACAATACCTTCTTTTTGTATTAAATACTTTGTAGTACTCTTCCTTTTTTCTTTGTCTTTGACTCATTTAAATTATACTTCGATTTATATTTTAATTGACCGGTTTTGTTTTTGAATCAGTGACAGCTTGTGTTTTCATTTTATTGACAGATATTTTGAAGTTAATTAAGTAATTTTGAAATTAGACTGCATCAAATAAATGTATTGAGAATGAAGGAAGGTATTTTGAACATTATCAATAATTTTTTTTAAATGTTGTTTTTTAATTCTTTATTGTTAAAAAAATAATTGTACGCCAATGTGATATGTCAATCGTAGTCAGTATGACAACGATGCGGCAAACAAAAAATCAGAACGGGGCAGCACGGACAGTTAATCTCGATCGCTCTGTACATAGATCGACGTTCTCATGTAAACTTTGATTAATAAGAGAAGTCCAGTGAAGGTCATCATTGAACAGTACGAGTTACGATTTTAACCAAGCCCATTTTCTCACATTCACTAGCGTCGTTTATCTAATTTTTAATGGGGCATATAAGATACTGTAATTTCCGATGGTGAGTTGTTAGCAGATGACGGGGGGATTTAAACAAAAGAAGAACAATGCATGCATTAGTATATGTATATCAGATATAAAGTTTTCGGTGAATAGTCGCCTTAGCACCGGTAACAACAGAAATACGATGTTTTATCAGTTCATTACGTTAATCATTTGTGTCTCACATTTTGAATTACAACAACGATTTAGATAATAATTAATATAAGTGATTGAAATAAAAGTGATTTATTATAATTGTGTTTGGTAAGTGCACGACATTGGTGCTAATTAGTGGTAAGTAAGACAAACTGACAGAAAATGCAGCAAAATGACAATACGCGCCTATGCGCCCACTAGTAGTGTAGGAAATAAGTAATCAACGTGCGTTATTGCAATAGTATCGAGTACAACGAGCCTCATTTTGTTATGCTTGTCGTAGTATTGTTCGGATAATCTAAAGACAAACGTGTTATATCTATCCTTGTCGCGCGTGCTGCTTACTAATTGAAATGAGATAGTTAGATATATTAGTGTATTCTTTTTACCTAAGCTGGCTTAATTGCTTGGTTATTTCACAGTGGCTTAGTTATTTGTGTGTTCTTTTTACAAGTCGTAGCTCAGTTTATCCAAGTTTATCTACCTCCCCCTTACCGATGACGCAATACCCGTAACGCAGGCTTAGAAGAGCTATGCGGCATTTGTAGGCGCGAAAGTTTGATATAAAGAGTAATAGTGAAGTTATTTTCAAGTTATTTTGTTGTTTTTTGTTTAAAAATTGATAATTTCGAATATGCAAACGATGCCACTATTATAATTATGAACGAAAACGTAGCAAACGCATTAGTTTTGTAAAAATAGTACATTATACACCAAGGGAGAGAAACCACTTATTTTTCCTGAGGTGTAGTTTGAAGCCCGAGGGCGAAGCCAGAGGGCTACAAATACATCGAGGGAAAAATGGTGGTCTCTCCCGAGGTGTATATACTATTTTTTCCACGTTCGGGAGTAGAAATACTTAATTTCATAAATAGTGAATTATAATAAGTCGGAACGAAATTGCAATATTTAGAAGCCTTTGGAAGTGTTTCCATGCAACGCGTACCATGACAACACACATTTATTTACAAAAACCTTTGTTATAATAAAAACTCCCTTATGAAAAGTGTTTTCGTCCCTAGGGAGTAAATGCTTCATTCCTGTCCCGCGTTTGACGCCATAGAAACCGACTTCTACTCCCGGACGTGTAAAAATAGTTTTTATAAATAAATACATAGAATAAATAGTTGACCATTTAATGATACGATGGTATTAATTAATATGCAATATAACCACAGTGCAAAATTGCTGCTCTGCTAATTTATATTTCTTACATGCCAGTGAACTATCTGAGAAAAATAAAAAATCTCGTTCTTTTTACATACCGTCAAGTGACTTAGCCTGGCTTAGCTTAGTTCTTAACTCAGTCAGCCAAATTGTAAAAAAATACACCTATTGCTATACGTTAATTCGTATATGACAGATGACCCTCATGAGACTTCTTTCATTTAAATTACTGTACACGCATGATTCTAACGTGTATTTATACGAAATTTTATTCCGGTCGGTCAACGGATGTAGGATTGAGCACTAAATATAGCATCTTATTATGCAGTTTTAATTCTGAACAACTTTTTTATTTACAGATTTGCTGTCAAATGTATTGTTCAAAAGTAATTACAATTTATTTTTATATTTACATGTTAATTCCCTATATCCCAGATTTCTTGGGACGCCCATATACATATATATATATATATATATATATATATATATATATATACATGTGTATGTATATGTATACTTACATATTTGTCTTCAGTTTACGCTAAAAATGATTTCTGTGTAAACTCAAATCTGCAAATTTATTTATTTATCTCGATAAATTTGTTTTTTTTTTCGTACCAGAAACCGTATTAATAATAATCTATCTACAGTAGTTTAAATGAAAGAAGTCCCTTGAAGGTCATTGAAGGACAGTACGAGTTTAGATTTTAACCACGCCCATTTTCTCATATTCAGTAGCGTCGTTTATCTAATTTTTAATGGGGCATATAAGATACTGTAATTTCCGATGGTGAGGGGTTAGCAGATGACGGGGAGATATAAACAAAAGAAGAACAATGCATGCATTAGTATATACCAGATATAAAGTTTTCGGTGAATAGTCGGCTTAGCACCGGTAACAACAGAAATATGATGTTTTGACAGTTCATTACGTTAATTATTTGTGTCTCACATTTTGAATTACAACAACGATTTAGATAATGATATAATATCAGTGGTTGCAATAAAAGTGATTTATTATAACTGTGTTTGTGTTAGTGCATAATACTGGTGTTAATTAGTGGTAAATAAGACAAATTGACAGAAAATGCAGCAAAATGACGTTACACGCCTATGCGACAGCTAGTAGTGTAGGGAATAAGAAATCAACGTACGTTATTGCAATAGTATCGAGTACAACGAGCCTCATTTTGTTTTGCTTGTCGTAGTATTGTTCGGACATTCTAAAGACAAACGCGTTATATCCATCCTTGTCGCGCGTGCTGTTTGACAATTGAAATGAGAGAGAGAGAGATATATAACTATACGTTAATTCGTATATGATACAGATAACCTTCATGGGACTTCTTTCATTTAAACTACTGTATATGAAATACACATTTACCAATTAAGAATTAACCAAGCAAATAAACTAAATCTTGCATATACCAAATTAAATCAATGGAGCATTACAAATAAAAATAACATATTTCTCCGTGTATACCCTGAAGTAGTTTCACTTTTCATAAGTGTTATAAAATTATGTAATTATCAGCAAATATAAATTCGTATATTATTACAAGTAAGAAACGAAAAAAAAAATTAGCTAGAAAGTATATTTACTACTGTAAATCAAGATCAGTGAAAAATAATTTGAGCTACCTTACATGCATACTGTCAAAGATAAACATAGGCCGCTGTACACTTACACAATAATATAACAACTGCTTACACCGACGCATATGCAGATTGGTTGTGTTTATTATTTTACTGTGAGAAATTTGATTATTTTTGTTTCCTTTCACGAACTCCAAGTAGTATAAAAGTAAGACATTTCCTGACAACAGTATCAGTTTATTTTAAACGATCAAACTAACACCTCATATCAGTTCAATCATGTGGACTTTTCTAGTGAGTATAACGGACAGTCAAATTAAATAATATAGAACGGACTTTAAAATTAAAATATTAAAATTTAGTTCTAAATAAATAATATAATTTTGTAATAGGTTTTTGCCATCACATTTGTTGTGCAAAGTGGATATAGTGGTTATGTTCATGGTAGACATGAAGGTGGTTTGGGAGAAGCTGGGGGAATCGCTCAGGCGGAACATGGACATTACGTAGATTATCATGTAAGCATATTTTTATAATTAAATTATGTTTTATTATTTTAAACTTTTGGTTAGACGGTCATCTCCCCAGAAGTTCAAATTAAAATAATAAATATTTGTCATCTCTTTATAATATAGTAATATCATATTGGAGATAATTATTAAATAATATGAACCTTAGTGAACAGTCATAATTTTGTGAGAAATTTATTCAAATTAATTTCATTACGTATAATAAAGTATAATAATTATATCGGATTATAATTTGCATATGATATTAGTTTTTGCTTATGTTGTTGACAATTATTTGAAATGTGTATTATAGGCTTATCCCAAATATCATTATGATTATGCTGTCCATGATTTAAAACATCATGATATTAAACACCAATGGGAAACTCGCGACGGAGACAAAGTCAAGGGAGAATACAGTCTTATTGAACCCGATGGCACTAAAAGAATTGTTCAATATGAAGCTGATAAGCACACCGGTTTCAACGCTATTGTCAAACGTGTAGGGCACGCCATTCATCCTACTCATCATGATGGCCATGGATTTTAAATAAATAAATATATACCATAGAATAGAAAGATGAGTATAATTTTGTAGTTAGAAATTAGATAAATGTAAACCAAACGACTCTTTGTTTTTATATATAGGGTGCATGTACTTGTTTACAACTTGTATATATAAACGTGTTTTGTAAATGATTATTATTTTATTAAATAAATGATTTTATTATTTATACGGTTTGAATACTTGTAATACATATACATATCTATAATGAACAACGGAATACAGAAAGTGCATTTAATGAAAGCTATGAAATTAGTGACACGAACTTATATGACCAATAGACCAAAACGAGGAAAACGGTTCAATATGTTACACACACAAGGTATATGACGTAAGGTTTAATAGCACGAAATTAAGTAGGTAAAACAAATTAGTTCGGACATACAACTTCTTCGCACATTTTTCATTTTAATATAGTATAAACGTTTCGAAACAAATATCTAATTTAATTTATCTTCATTTCATCATATTAATATTCAGTAAGTTGCCTCGTTCCCGTTCATGCTCAGCAAACTTATAAGGACTAAATGTGTATGTATTTGTTTAACAAATAGAGACTTCCCCGAACAATTAAAAACTCAATACGAAAAAACGCAGTTTGAGGCAAAGGCGTGAGTGAGTGTTGCTATAGACCACGTATCAAAAAGTGTGCCACCTTTTCTAAAAAATCACAAGAGAACTGTTTTTATGCGTGATTGATCTTCTACTCTCTCTCTATTTTTTTTTTTTGCATTGAAACGTAATAACAACTCGTGTAAGGCGAAAAGGGACTCCCCGAATAAAATAAAACGAAAACAAAAAGAACCAAGTACACACAAAAAATTTCCTTCACAAACAAGGATTTCTCTTAAAAATTCGAAGTATGGATGCACGTGCCAATCATTTTATTCGAGTTACGGAGAAATTCAACTTATAGAAGTAAAATTGCATGTAATTTGCACCTTAAACGCTATTGCCCCTCGATTCATTTCGACTTAAAGAAACTTTAACTATACGTTGAATTCTCTCCTAAACGAGGTTAATTAGTTATGCAATGACACAACGAAATATTCGTAAATCAAATTAATTAAAGTTATTATGAATTATTTTGAATTCAAATGATATTTTTTTAAATTTATTTATAACATTTCAATACAATACGTTTAGTTACATATTTTGAGAACAAAAAAAAAATGGTCATAATAACAATACTTCATTTACAGAAATTGTTCAAAATTATCACCTTTCACAGCTACACATAATGAGAAACACTGAATGAGAGATATGGTGCAAGCCCTGCTAAATGAATTTTCCTGTTTGATTATTTCAGCACAATTTTCTATTCGTTGCCTCAGTTCTTCGATACACTAAGAAAAGGTCCACTAACTCACCGTCACTACATGCATTCATTTTGCAATAAGAACATTAGTAATAATTCGCAAAACTGAAATTTGAACTTGATAATAATCGAAATAATATCACTCATAACACTTTGATCCACTATTTGAAAGCGAACGAGTAGCACAATGCACAAGCCAACGACATCTGACAATTAAACTAAATTAGGTATTGTATAACAATTTACGTATTGATTCAAAATGAAACACTATATGTATTATAATTAATTCATACCAGTGGACCAAAACTGTTCGTGTAAAAAAAAACGATGTACATTTTTTCTGCAGTGATCAGTATGTTAAGTACTATATACCGTAAAAGTAAGTATCTGAGGTTCTGCAACACCCTGTATAAACATATTTCTCGTCATAATAATTTCTTATTAGTATAGCGTACTACGCATAATCTTCTTTCAGGTAATAGCTTACTTAAATCATATCGAATCCACCTTTAATATGAACATACTCTAGTTACACTACATATAAGTTCAATTGTTAAAATACTTAAAGGTTTATAAACTACCCACTCCTCATCCTGCAGAAAAAAAACATCTTTTTATAATGAGATTATTTACTACCCAAAAAAATTTGGGGCCAGCAAATATTTTTTTTATAAACATGCACAGCAAAAAAAACATTTTAATTATTTAAATTTAAATTGGTATATCGAATATGCATTTTTATATACAGAGAAGAAAGGCAATGGACGTTTGCAATAATAATAACGTCTGAAAGTGTTCAACAGTCATGAATTTGCTTACGGTTTAAATCGTTTCTAACGCCTTTTTAATTATGAAATGGACGATATTTAAATTTTAGCTTGTCAAAATAAACCCACGATGATAAACAATCAGATTTTTTAGTGTAACCACATAGTCTGAGGTACGAAATAGAAGTATGACCTACGTTAACACCGCATTTATGACAGATACATCCTAGATTATATTTATGCTTTTTCTGAGAAAAGCTATTTAAATAAATGCTATTAAAAGTTTATTGGTAAAAAAGTATAAAACATACCAACGTACTTATCCCCTCATTTGTGTATGTTTGAACATCTAGTAACATAAAGGTTAAATAAGACGAAGAATGGAGATTTTGACATGTTTTTGAGCTTGTTTTGTGGATAATATTTAAAGACTCGGGAATTTAGTTGCTGTTATTACTGGATTTAAAATATTAGGAGTTTTGTTCTCAATTATGATCATTTATTCGGGGCTATTTTGTACACCTATCGTTAGTTATTAGCTGTAAACTTCTTAATTCCTTAAGAAGTTTACAATTAACACGTGTTTTTGACTAATCAATCTACGATGGTTAGCTATTAACGATTGCTTATTCTTAGCGATCGCTAGATCTAAAATGTGCGATTCTGTACGTCACTTTGTCGCTTGTTCGCCTAGCGATAGTCGCTTATTTGTTTATTTTTGAACGACAGCTCACTGGCTGTCTTTTAAGAATTAACGATCGTTAATGAGCTGTCAAAATTACCGGAACACCAAAATAATTCTTCAACCGTGAAGAATTAAAAAAAAAATTTGTACAAAAGTTTTTTGGTTGTAAACAAGCTATCGTTTACTTATCTTTTTAATATAGAGAGTCTTCATTTTATTGCGGAAATTAGATGAACTTCATTTATTCAAATGGAACACCCTGCATATTTTTACATATTTTAATTCTAAGATTAATTATAAGTATTTTTTGTAGAAATTATTTTTGTATAAAATGCATAATTTGTTAGTTATAAGCAATTAATCCAAACTCCTGAACTTCAAATTAAGAGTATTTTCATACATACATAACATTTTTTTTTTTTAATTCAAGTATTTTCATTTACGCTTCATCTAGATTCATATTTAGTGGGATCCCCCAGAGAAGTATCGCAAATACCATAGTTTACTGTATCGGGGTTTACAGTTGTTCACTATATCGGGACGCAATGATAAAATTTAAGTGTTCACTCTATCGGGTTGTTCATTTAATCGAGAGTTCACTAAATCGCGACTTTACTGTATATATATATATATATATATATATATATATATATATATATATATATATATACAGTGAACTTCGCTTATAACGAACCTCAAGGGACCGACGAAAATAGTTCGCTATAAGCGAAGTTCGTAATAAACGATAAACATCAGAAATTCATTTTTTTTTATGAATGCATAGGTACATGTTTCAAGTAGGTACATAATATGAAGAACTGTTTTGCAAAACTAGACAAATCCAGATTTGTTCAAAATTGAGTTAGATATTGTTTTGTAATACATATATATATATATATATATATATATATATATATATATATATATATATATATATATATGTATATATATTAATTTAGTACATACATACATACATACATACATAACATCACGCCTTTCCCATTACTGGGGTAGCAGGCCCTTAGTCCCTACAATCACTCAAAATATTTAATATAATACAGAAAACTGCCTTTCATTCCTTATTTTCTAACAATTGCTCGCCAAATACTTCTATCCATACATAACTGTCTCGCCTCGTGAATATCCATACACCTTGTCATACATGCTCTCCTATTATTTCTGCTTATAATTTTACGTTCACTCAAAACATTTTCTATCATATTCATCCATTTATTCCTCGGTCTTCCTCGCATTCGTGTTCCTTCAATTTCACCCAAATAAATCTTCTTAGTTAATCTATCATTTGACATTCTTTCCACATGTCCAAACCAACGCAGCTGACTTGAAGCCACTCTTTTCACAACATTTTCACTAATTTCACATTCATCATACACTACTTTATTCCTAATACGGTCTCTTCTAGTCACTCCGCACACTCCTCTCAAAAATCTCATTTCAACCGCAGTTACCCTTTTTTTATTCCGGTTATCCCATACCCAACATTCACATCCATACATCAACGATGGCACAAGTACACCATTATACACACATAACCTAGCTTCTCTTGACACATTCACATTTCTAGCAAACATTCCCAAAGCGCCCAAAACTTTTCTACCTGCAACCACTCTTCTTTCAATTTCAGCATTCATCCGTCCATCTTTCGAAAACATGCATCCCAGATACATAAATTCATTAACTTGTTCCATTTGCTCACCATCTATGCTAATCTTGCATTCCGTAACTTCATCCTTCTCAAAAACTAAAATCTTACATTTTGAAGCATTCATGATCAAATTCAAACATTTTCCCTGATTTCTGACACTCTCAATCATTCTCGTCAATTGTTCCTCAGATTCACCCATAATAACCACATCATCAGCATATGCTAATGCAGGCACAACGAAATCACTTATTTTCACACCATCATTTGTACACTCTAACGCTCGTCGCAATAACACGTCCATATACAAATTAAAAAGCCAAGGAGACATCACACAACCCTGTTTCACACCCACGTCAATATTGAACCATCTACTCAAACTACCATCCACACGAACTGCTGCTTGATTATTTACATATAAAGCCATTAGTGCTCTCAATAACGTACCACTAACGCCATACTCCTTCAAAATAGGCCATAATTTTTCACGCACAACACTGTCATATGCCTTCTTTAAATCAATGAAAGCACAAAACAATTTCTTGTTTCGGTCCAAAGTCTTTTCCACAATCATTCGAAGCGAAAACAATTGATCCACACATCCTCTTTCAGGCAAAAACCCACCTTGCATACCATTCAGTTTACTACATGTAATCTCCCTTACTTTATTAATTAGAACACTACTGTACAACTTACACACAACACTCAAGAGACTAATCGCACGATAATTTGTACATTCACTCATATTTCCTTTTCCTTTATACAATGGAACAATTACAGCACGCTTCCAATCTTCTGGAACAACATTTTGCCGCAAGCAGAATTTACATAAATAAACTAGCCAAGCAAACACTTTTTCGCCACCATACTTTAACATCTCTACTGTAATATCATCTATTCCTGCAGCTTTTCCAGTTTTCATTCTAGCCAAAGCATTACTTACATCGTCTTCATTTATATCCCAACATTCATTTTCACCACAATCAAAATCATTCATATTATCATTTATAACACAATTATTTTCATACAATTTGCTAAAATAACTGGTCCATCGTTCCCTAATCTCGGATTCTTTCCACAATAAATTACCATCATGATCTTTAACTGCTTTTACACAAGACATGTTACCACCCTTCAGCTTTTTCACGCATGTCCAAAACATCTTTTTATTGAGAACAAAGTCATTCGTCAATTTTTCATTCTTCTCTTTCTCACATTGCATTTTACTTTCACGCACAACACGCTTTGCATTCGCTCGCATACTTTTATATTTAAGCAAACATGCATCTCGAAAATCGCCATATGAATCCTTAACACTCAAAAAGCACAGATATGCTTCTTTCTTTAAACGTATAGCCTCCTTCACATTATCATTCCACCAATCATCTTTCATTCGTACACCTACTTTCGATACACCGCATGTTTCAGTTGCACACGTTACTACACAGTCCCTGAAAGTATTCCACTCACTAGCTAGATCTTCAAAATTCTCTGAGCAAATGGGTAAAACGGTATTCAATTTATTAATATATTGCAGTCGGACCTCTTCATTCTGCAATCTGTATGATCGAACACGTGTCATTCTTTCAGATTTCTTTACCCTCATTTTCCAGCCCTGAGCCAATTTAACACGGGATACAACCAAATAATGATCATTCGTTCCCAATTCTGCACCACGTTTTACTCGTGTATCTACAACAAGGCTTCTTAATCTCTCATCATACATTATCAAATCAATCACACTACGTCTATTCTCATGAATATTCTCCCATGTATAGATATGTGAAGACTTATGTTTGAAGAAAGTATTCGATATAAAGAGACCATATTCTATACAACAGGCAACAATCATTTTTCCATTTTCATTTACCCTTGCATCACCAAAACTTCCCACAACATTTTCACTTTCATTTCTCTTTACACCAACCCATCCATTTAAATCACCTGAAACAATTATCCTCTCACCAGGCTCACAAGTATCAAGCACATTATTTAATTCATTCCAAAAACATTCCTTCTCATAATCATTTTCACATTCAGTCGGACCATAAACACATACGAGAAATATTCTATGGAACCCAATTTTCATTCTTACATATAAAACACGAGAAGAAACACATTTATACTCACGAATACACGGTTTCACTCTTTCGCTAATAACTACACCAACACCATGCTTTGCATGAATGTTTTCACTGACACCTGACCATAAACAAAATACACCATTTATTTCATTTTCACTGCATCCTTTCTTTTTTGTTTCACATAATGTTAAAACATCTATTCCATAATCTTTCATAACATTCAATACCTCATTTTCCTTTCCAAGTATTCCTCTCACATTCCACGTAGCAAATCTTCTCTCACAATGTCTGTCACGTGCTCTATTTATCTGTCTAACATTCATTACAAATAGATAAAGGGCGAATGGTAGGAAGAAATTATGTTACAAAAGCTTACCAGGCTATATTGTAACGGAAAAACTGTAATAAATATTATTTAACTGACATACATATTAATTAATAATGTTGCTAATAGCAACTATCAAACAAACAAAAGCATATGTAAATAAATTAAAAATACTTATAAATAAATATATAATATCGACGTTTTAAAAGGAGATAATACTTATCATGGTAGCTAATAACCAATACTCCTTGAAAAATCAAGTTTCCACCAAAAAGGAATAGAAAAACCCTTGAAAAAACTTGATCAAACACGCAGTAAATGACAGCCCGTCCGTCGCTAAGGAGTTGTTTGATGAATATTTAGTATATATATATATATATATATATATATATATATATATATATATATATATATATATATATACATATATATACAGTGAACTTCGCTTATAACGAACCTCAAGGGACCGACGAAAATAGTTCGCTATAAGCGAAGTTCGTAATAAACGATAAACATCAGAAATTCATTTTTTTTATGAATGCATAGGTACATGTTTCAAGTAGGTACATAATATGAAGAACTGTTTTGCAAAACTAGACAAATCCAGATTTGTTCAAAATTGAGTTAGATATTGTTTTGTAATACATATACATTGTACACTAACAATACTTTTTATGAAGCTTATTTGAAAAAATCGTTTATTTTACTTTTGTTTATACTTATTATTATTTTATATTATTTTTATTTAATTAAAGTAAGAGCTTTACGTGTTTTCTTCGAAATTGCGTAACTCATAATTGTACTTCTTTAACACATTAAATACAGTGAACAGGGGCGGCCAGGACATGTGGAGCATGCTGAAATTTCCGCATGATCCGTTCCAATCGCGGGAAGGTCCGATAATTTTTTTTTTTTTTGTACAATTAACCACATATACACAAGAACCGCAAAAACTGTTACGGCGACCCTACACATGCGGAGTTGAAAGATTTCGAGGAATCCCCTGATTATTTGGTAAAATGCCGTTTTAAGTTCGTTATAACCGAAAACTTTTGCGATTATAATAAAAATTAAGGTTCGTTATACCCGAAAGTTCGTTATAAACGGGTTCGTTATATGCGAAAAAAATAACACACGTTTAATGATACTTTAGTTCGTACTTTACAGATTGGTTCGTTATAAGCGAAAGTTCGCAGTAAGCGGGTTCGTTATAAGCGAAATTCACTGTATATATATATATATATATATATATATATATATATATATATATATATATACAGTGCGAATAACGTAAGACTATACATTGGCGACTTTATTTTATCTTTAATCAATTTGCCCATGTCAGTAACAACTGAAATTACAATGACGTTTGTTTTGGTAAATGTCACTATATTCAATATTGTGTTACTGATATCTCACGAGTTTGCGTAATAATTAGTGCAAAAAATGTACATCACAGAAGAAAAGTTTAAGATGTATTCCTGGTATTTGGAAGGGGCGTCTTTGCGAGAAATTTCTGATTATTTCAGCTTTGAATTCCCGGGCAGGGCCCATCACATGTCATCAAACGATGACAAATTTAGTTATCACCCCCAAGTGATTTTGGAAATGTACTGATACCAATTACAATTTCAGTACTTGAAGTGTACTTTTAATTCAATAACATGTAATAGATTTAATAAAATATTGGAATAAATTCTGTAAATGATTTAAATAAATATAGTAGTCTGTGGACTGGTGTCTAATTTTACATTATTCAACCATAATAAATTGAAGTTTTTGTATGATATCACCATGGTAACATTAAGTAAATGCCCTATGTCTAATTTTAAATTATTCAACGAGTTGATACTAGCATGGGCAAATTGATTAACGCTAAAATAAAGTTGCCAATGTATAGCCTTACATTATTCGCACTGTATATATATATATATATATATATATATATATATATATATATATATATATATATATATATATATATATATATATATATACAGTAACTTCGCTTATAACGAACCCGCTTATAACGAATTTTCGGTTATAACGAACCAATCTATAAGGTACGAACTAAAGTATCATTAAACGTGTGTTATTTTTTTTCGCAAATAACGAACCCGTTTATAACGAACTTTCGGGTATAACGAACCTTAATTTTTATTATAATCGCAAAAGTTTTCGCTTATAACGAACTTAAAACGGCATTTTACCAAATAATCAGGGAATTCTTCGAAATCTTTCAATTCCGCATATGTAGGGTCACCGTAACAGTTCTTACGGTACTTGTGTATATGTGATTAATTGTATGAAAAAAAATTATCGGACCTTCCCGCGATTGGAGCGGCCCATGTAGAAATTTCAGCATGCCCCACATGGCTTGCCCGCCCCTGTTCACTGTATTTAATGTGTTAAAGAAGTACAATTATGAGTTACGCAATTTTGAAGAAAACACGTAAAAGCTCTTACTTTAAATAAATAAAAATCATATAAAATAATAACAAATATAAACAAAAGTAAAATAAACGATTTTTTTTTAAATAAGATTCATAAAAACATATGTAAGTATATGTATTACAAACCAATATCTAACTCAATTTTGAACAAATCTGGATTTGTCTAGTTTTTCAAAAGAGTTCTTCTTATTATATATCTACTTGAAACATGTACCTATGAATTAACAAAAATTATGAATTTTTGATGTTTATCGTTTATTACGAACTTCGCTTATAGCGAACTATTTTCGTCGGTCCCTTGAGGTTCGTTATAAGCGAAGTTTACTGTATATATATATATATATACAGGGTGATTCACGAAGAGCGGAAACAATTTTAACACGATGTTGGGGAGGTCATTTTGAGTAAAAAATGTCATATGAACATAGATCCAATCTCATTTAATTACATAAGTATGAGAAATTAAGGTTTTATAAGTGCCTAAGTAAATTCACTGAGTTTTTTTTGCTCACATCTAGTAAGCCATGCAAAATTTTCAAAATACGAAATTATCACTAACTTTAACTTATAAATGCGGATCTTTTGTCTAAGTTAACCAGATTCATATCTCTTATAGTTTCTAAGATTTCTTAATGGCAATATGCTGTTTAGCATCTGAATTTATTAGTGCATTCATCAAACTTTGATCTCCTGTAGTTACTTAACCAAATAGAATAGAACCCATGTTCATAGGACATTTTTTACTCAAAATGACCTCCCCAACATCGTGTTAAAATTTTTTCCGCTCTTCGTGAATCACCCTGCATATTGCACTATACTTATCTATTTTAGGTGACAATTGCGAAAAGAACATCGCCGATTGTGAGACATAAAATGATGTTGAAAATAAATTTTTGAAAAAATTTAATTTCACTATATATAAAAATATTTTTAACTTGAACCAAATGCAGTAATGCTAGAAAAGTTACTTTAATTCCTGTTGCCATGTCTCATGTTCATTACGCTGGTTTTATGCTAGTGATTTGTTGGTTTAAAATATAATTTTTATTAAATCAACGATTGAATCTACATACATTACAGTCAGTGACGTTATATATTAGTAAATTAAAATAAGAAGATGTAATAAACACTATAGTAAGTTACAAGCGATTTTTATTATCCCTTTGGACAATTGTCTTTTAAACACTTCTACATATAAGTAAGATTCGCCACTTCGCACTGTAACACACGAAATTGTGTAGAAAGGTAGTTTTCATATCAAGAATCAGATATCTTCTAAAACATCATGCTTTGCGTTAATATCCAATTAACACTGGAACAATTATAACTGCATTACAATTTTATTATAACATAACCAATATGTATTGACAAAAACAATTCAAATAAGTTTACTTACTCATTTGCATTTTTTTCGTTAATTAATTAGTTATGTAATTAAAAGATATATTTAAATATTTGAATTTTGCGCGACCTAGGGCATGGTAGGGTATGGTAGGGTATGGTAGGGTATGGTAGGGTATGGTAGGGTATGGTAGGGTATGGTAGGGTATGGTAGGGTATGGTAGGGTATGGTAGGGTATGGTAGGGTATGGTAGGGTATGGTAGGGTATGGTAGGGTATGGTAGGGTATGGTAGGGTATGGTAGGGTATGGTAGGGTATGGTAGGGTATGGTAGGGTATGGTAGGGTATGGTAGGGTATGGTAGGGTATGGTAGGGTATGGTAGGGTATGGTAGGGTATGGTAGGGTATGGTAGGGTATGGTAGGGTATGGTAGGGTATGGTAGGGTATGGTAGGGTATGGTAGGGTATGGTAGGGTATGGTAGGGTATGGTAGGGTATGGTAGGGTATGGTAGGGTATGGTAGGGTATGGTAGGGTATGGTAGGGTATGGTAGGGTATGGTAGGGTATGGTAGGGTATGGTAGGGTATGGTAGGGTATGGTAGGGTATGGTAGGGTATGGTAGGGTATGGTAGGGTATGGTAGGGTATGGTAGGGTATGGTAGGGTATGGTAGGGTATGGCAGGGTATATTATTAGGTACCATAGTAGCTACCATACCCTGCCATACCCTATCATACCGTACCATACCCAACCATACCCTAGCATACCCTGGCAAACCCTACCATACTCTACCCCTACCCAGTCCTGCGGTTTTTTCTATGTACAGTTTTTTCCGTGTGCGGTTTTTTCCATGTGCGGTTTTTTCCATGTGCGGTTTTTTCCATGTGCGGTTTTTTCCATGTGCGGTTTTTTCCGTGTGCGGTTTTTTCGTGTGCGGTTTTTTACATGTGCGGTTTTTTCGTGTGCGGTTTTTTCATGTGCGGTTTTTTCGTGTACGGTTTTTTCACCGAATCAAAAATACATATGCCTGGTGTCCACATGAGAGTAATTCGCAGGCAGTAATGTCAAACTCGCCGAGAGTAGACTTCTGAGACCTTGCTCTCAAGTGGACAAGCTCAAACATGCTATCTGAGAGTGACTCACAAAATTCGAAATCGGTTCGTATTGCGACAGTACTCTCAGAACGACAATCAGGGTAATGGTGCCTGTACACATGAGAGTAAATTCTGAGGGTTGCTCTCGAGAGTACTTTCACGACTGTGTCCACGTGAGAGCAGCTCGGGCAGTAGCCGGAGAGTTCTGTCACAAATTACTCTCAAAACCATGTCCACTGGAGAGCGTATGTACTGTAGTTCGTAAACGTCGCATCGCGTCCAGTAGTGTTCAAGATGGTGTCAGGTGTCGCATAGACAACAAAATGCCGCAGCGATAATAGTTGCAATGGAAATTATGAAAGAAAAAACAAAAATCTGGTGTGGTCACCACACGACTTTCTTATACTCAATTTAAATTAGCACCATTATTTATTTCCATCAAAATCTCGCAATCGAAATTTTTCATGATTAATATACTTCCTTTATACTATGTATAAGAAAGTAAAAAGAAGCTGCTGGGTTAATCCCTGGGTATCGCGGAGACTGCAATTTGCCGTTGCTAATAATATCGCGCGCGAATTAGAAGTAGACGACGGTAGTCAATTTCGCAATTTTATCCGAATGACCGCAATTCGATTGGAGGAATTAATCCAATTAATTGGTCCGACAATTGCAAAAAAGATGCACGGATGAGACAAGTTTTTCCGGTAAGGGAACGTATACTGGTGACACTCCGCTTTTTAGCATCAGGTTTGTTTAAAAATATGTATAATATTTATTACTTTCTTAAGAAACAACTAATCATACATTTTAAAATATTCTCAAACTGTTATCAATTAGTAAAATTGATGTACCCAATAAAATATATCGTTGGTAGTAGAAATTATAGCTGGTAAATATTTTACAGGTGATTCTTACATTTTTTGTGCTGACAGCTACGCCAAATGTCACCGTTTTGTCGCTAGTTACAGTAGCTACTTGTCACTGTCAAACAATGCAGTTAATATTTAAAAGTTGTTGCGTAAGAATTATAATTATAAATACAAAATAAATCGTGAAATATATAGACATATTAATATTATCATCAATTTAAAAGAAATTTGATTTGACTGGACAAAATACTATAATATAGGTATACATTTACTGCAAAAGATATATCTTATATTATCTAATACGCGATTTAACATTAGCGAAAAACTAACATTTAATAATTTACCACTACCAGTATGTAATTTTATAATCATATTCATATTGACGGGAATTCATGAAGTAATTTTATTTCTCATCGACTGCAGTTCGGTAACATTTCTTAAAATGCACTATAATTACAGTAATTCGTTATTAATATAACATACCAAACCTGCAGTTGAAAATTTTGCTGTAAAAACAGCTAATAATTTTCAGTAAAATGAATAATAATAACGCAAATATAACACAAATCATTAATATGTAATTGCACCAAATGCACAGTTTATAAATTAATTTTCCATAAAAGATTCGTGTATTAAACTGAATCAGAACTGAATTCTGCAGTTTGTTGATTAACAATCGTCAAAATTGTATTTTGTTTAAATGTTTTAAATAATTATTAGCGTTAGCGGCAGCACGCTGAAACTGGGCCTGTTAGCGGGCCGGAATAGAACATTTTCAATCGAGAAGGTGATCTCTTATAGTTACCTAACCAAATGGAATAAGACTCATGTTTATATGACATTTTTTCCCGACATGACCTCCCTCAGTATAGGGTTATTTTTTTACACTCGAATTGAATAATCTCTATATATGTCAAATAAAAACAAATTAAACATGTTTGTCCCATTCGCCTTACGTTTTTAAAATATAATGGATTTTCAATAAGTGTTGCATATTCCAATTAAGAAGGAATAATTGATAGAAATAAAATGACTCATATTTAAAGTACAATTTGAATACACGAATTATGAACTTCAATATTTTATAGACCTTTTGGACAATAATATCTATGTATATAGATATTAAACTTCGAGCCCTGCTGTTGTAAATTTAACAAATTTAATTTTTTCATGTTAAACTTTTCTGTGAATCCCAGTTACGCTATAACCCTATTAATTATTTTTATATATTCCTTGTCGTAAAAAATACGACACGCGCTTAGTCGTTTTAAGATATCATGTGCACAAGTTCGATTGTTATTAAATTGTTTAAGACCGATGTATGAGCTCAGCTGTCGCTCAGCGCTCGTTGTGTCATGAAATAAATAGGTTTTGGATTATCATTAATTAAAAATTTAAATATTTTACTGAATAGTAACAAGATGGATTTGGTCTGGAAATATCGTTTTTTACACTCATTTAAAATATAAGAGTTACACGAGAAATGTTACAAATTTCGAATAATGTCAATACCAAGTAATAAGCATAAAAACTAAATTTTAAATGAATTTCATCGGTTCCACAACCGTGGCGTCTAATTTTTCAAATGTACACAAAATATTATTCTGGAATACACGAAAGATTTACAATACTGCCAAAAATCTGAATCTTATTGTTGGTGTGATACAAAATGGTTCGCAAAAAGATTATAAACTTCAGAAACGTGCGAAGCGTCAGTGTCGTTCTAACATATATTAAGGATACCGGTATTATTTTGAAGCTTGTTGGTGAAATTCCAGAAGTATTTATAGTATAAAATTTTAAATTAGTTCCGATGTAACGAACATAATTTTTACGGACAGTAATCGTCTTGATTTTCATTATATTCCGTTAAATAAATAAACTATTGTAATCAGCCACATTACCGTAGGTATTCATTTTTTTTACGAAATTGTCTTTATTTAAAAAAGTATTTAGGATAATTATTACTCTTGTCCGTGATTTTGTTATTTAGGTTTATACTCTAAAATTAATAGAAAATATACTAGTGTTCAATAAAAAAATCATTATAGGAACCTTTAAGATTCAAATTAGGCAAAAATTGCGGATAATTGTGCGTAATTAGATATTGTTTTAGATTTTATGCATTCCATTTCTTTTCTATACGGGTGCATATTGCATTGAATTTATTAATTAACATGTAGTATAGTATTGATAATAAGTTCTGATGATTTTGTTGACAATATTATAAAATTAGAATATTAGTGAATTCTTACCTTCATACTTGGAAAACCTATTCCAACGACGAAATTGGCCAACCAGTTAACAAGAACGGCAATGGACATGGCAGCTGGTCTGGGGCCCTGTGAAAATAGCTCTGCCGTGATCATCCAGGGTATGGAGCCTGGTCCGACAGCGAAGAACACGACAAAACTAAGAGTGGACACCACCGACAGGTATGACATCCAGTCAATCATTTCCTGCACGTAACCAAAGAACTCCTATCAGGCGGTAGTAGTCACAGTTCTTTCCCAACACGGGAGGAGCAGACCAATTGTATAGCAAAACTTAAAAATATGTTGGTACGAGTAACGGTTTCATTACTATTATCTTGAAAACTATTACATACATTTGATTATATTGGTCTTGTAGTATTCCTGTTTAGATGAAAAACTCTGGCACAATAGCATTAATAAAATAAGTACCTAATCACTAGAGAAACCTTTACTTTTACAACGTGTACATGCAGTTTGATAGTGTTAGTAATGTGATGAACATGCACTGTGGTCGCTGTGAGTGTTTTAGGCTATATACATTACAGTGTGGCAGCCCCTCCTCCACCTTGTCAGGAAAGTATTCGTATCACATTGAGGGTGGTACATAAAAAGCAGTGGACAGTGAAATAGGATGGCGTATTTACATTACTGTATTTTATATACAGTAACAAAAAAGAAAATCATATTGTAAAATAAACGCTAAAGCTAGTTGCGAGGTGTTAGCAAATAAATAAAAACCGTGCATGGGTAAATAACATACCTACTTATTTGGTCAGTGGCGTATTCAGAATTTAAGAAGAATTTTTGAATACTAAGAAAAATACTAAAATAAATGGCGCAGAATTGAAGCCAAATTAATTATTCTGTATGCGTCACTGAATAGGGTGCTGATAGCACCGTGCTAATTTTACATGATCTAGATCAGGGGTCAGGAGATAAGTAAAATAATATTTACTTTACAAAAATACAGGGATCTCAAAATATGCCCTATTTTTTACCCCTGTTCCAGGGCCTAGAATCCAGGAGATCATTATGAATAAAACTAATATGTTTGTGCTTAAGTCATGAACAAGAGATCAAAATTTGCGTACTATTGCACATTCATTATAGATTATATACATAATTATGTAACATATGAGATACAATCTATTTAAAGGATTTTCTTTTATAGTAATACCGTAGGTCAGAAGGAATACTATTTGTATAGAATATTTTCAATTACGTTTTCCAAATAAATCTTGCTTATATAGATACAACAGATCATTTTGAACAGGGTTTGTACGATTTAAATTAAGTTCTCATCAATATGTTTCATTTCATAAAATTTCGTTCATTCAAATTTAATCAAGGCAAATTTAATAAACAAATTTAGTTCTGTGCACTGATGATTAGCTATTATTAAATTAAGAGTGTGTAACAGAAAAGGAAATAAAAATACTTAAGAAATGTGTTTCTACAGAAAATCCTATTTTCCATTCTTTGCTTTAAATGAAGAAATGTTTGAACAAAAATTTATATTTTTACAAATTAGCAAACTACTGAAATTACAGAGTTAACGAATTAAGTATTAATATCATTTAAATCGAGTAAAGACAAAAAAATGTTAATATGCATCGTCAAATCATAAAAAAATCGTAAATACAAAACTGATTTTTGAAATATATTTCTATATACTTAAAATCTAGAATATTATAGGTTGCTAAGACGAAGGTAAACTTAACGCCCATAAAAATTGACAACATCGAAGCGAAACTATGTTGCTTGTCTGTTTAATAACATAATGCTACATGTACAGATTCAATATCGCTCGTTAAAGCCCGTTGATGATCCATTATATTTTATATTAAAATGTAATACTAAATTTTGTATCATATCAGACGGGCTTGGGAGTTAAGGTAACATTCGTACTAGAAACCCAGCCCAAATCTGTTTCTGACAGCACTAGAGCATAGAATTATGTTTTCTTTATGATTGAATAACTCACATAGTTACACTTATTATGATAATCAAGAACGAAAAGAATCAAGTATAAAAGCAAATGGCAGTAACCATTTTATTTTAATATATATAATATTGGGTATTAAATTTCGTTGAAACAGTCTATCCAGAGGCAAGATTCGTCTGAAGAGGCTCAGGCCTATAGCAGAGCACCACGATAAATTGAATTGAATTGAATTGAACACACGGTTGAAGCGCTTTGTCATATTTTAATGGCATACAATGTTATTTTTGGGACTACATTAAAAAATATTCATATTAAATTCTACCTTTGTACTGGTTAGTAAGTTATTACTAAAAAAATATTTCTTTTGACAAAAACATGGTTTCGAATACTATAGTATTACTACTGTTATATAAATCCTTAATAATCAGTAAAAATTAGCATAATTTAATTTAAATATTTTTACGTAGATAACCTTTATAGTAATATAAATCCTTATTCTACAAAAGTGAAACTTGAATTTTATCATATAATTGAGCTCACCTTTATAAGGAGTGATATAGTGATGAAGATGGAAAAGATGAACATGCCTCCAAGACCGTATAGATGCAAAGTTCTTCGGCCTGTCCTATCCATAAGTGGTATTGACACTAAAGTCATACCAACCATAATGGCCCCTATGCCTATAGTCGCATACTTGGCACTTTCCTCAGTGAGATCCGAACTTGTAAATAGATTTGTTGAATAGTAGAACACCTATTAAATAACGTAAATAGATAAATTAATTATAATATGCATTATTTCCATTATTAAAAAAATATTTAATGAGTAATTCATGTAGAGTGGAATTGGCTTATAGAGAACTTTAAGGGACCAGGCATTATATTCACTATAAGCGAGTGTACACAATAACAAAAATATTTAGTATGTTATGTATCTAGTTGAGACTCAGGGATTCGTTCATTAAACCGAGTTTCCACTATATGCGTATTCAATATATGTGGATTCCACTATATTTGATTAATCTAGTAACATCAGTACTTAATCTTTTCAGTTCTGAGCAAGAAGACTGTAATAATAATTCTAAATAAAAAATCCTGCAATACTGGCAAAAATTGAATGATTATTTCTTTTTTATTAATATTATGACTTAACACTCACAGCATTGATCCCCGATAGCTGTTGTGAAAGTTGCATAACAACACCGATGACAAGAGGCGATCGTAACGTCGGCGAGCAGATCAATTCCATCATGCTAATAGTAGCTTCAGCTTGCTGCGCTCTTTCCTCCGCCCGCATCTCTTCAATATCTTCTTCTACTTGGTTACTGGCTCGTAATCTTCTCAGTGCTATAGGAAGGGTTAAATTGCATAATATGATGCCATCATTCAGCGTTTAAATGTGTTCTTGTAACGAGTAAATTAATTTTAATGACAGATTAGGACGTCATGAAACAAAAACGCAATGTTTAGATTATTTGTTGTTGTAATTAACATAAAAACATGCAATTTTGTTCCATGAACTCCTGATCTCACATCAGAATTCAATATTTCAAACTTGATTTGTGAGCAACTCTTTTATTTACATTTTTGCTCTAATATGTAAAAAAGTAATCACAGTTTTGCTATATCTACATATAAATTCCGTATGTTTAGGTTTCTTGAGACACCCGATATTTATTTTATTCGTTACAATTGTTTAACGCTTATATCTTTGATTCTGTGATAGCTATGGAATACATACGTATAAAACATAAGTACGTATAAAACATAACTATAAAACAGTAACAAGTAAATAAAAATACTTTATAAATAGTGAGAAGTACCTTTTCTCGCTTCTTCTTCCCATTGTTTTGTTATGAGCAAGTATCGAGGACTCTCAGGACATACAGGTAACAAAATGAGTTGCAATATTGCTGGGCACACAGCTAGACCAAGCAATACAGGCCAACCTTGGTTGGTACCTAGTATTGGTTCAATACCAAGTACTTGAGATAACAACATGCCCACGGTCACGGCAAGCTGATTAAGTGTTCCGAGACCACCTCGTAAATTAAGCGGAGCGATCTCAGAAATGTACATAGGCACCAGTGATGTATTTAAACCTATGAAAATATACAACTATATATAAATATATACACAAAAAATCCGAAACCATCTATTTATGAGAATTTTTAATGAAATTCTATGCATAATACACGTTATATTAAATGTTCAGAATTTTTCTACATTATGAAATTAAAATAGATTCCTTTCAAGAAAAAAGTATACAATTTTAATCTAATAATTAAATGGGAATATGTAATTACGTACCACAATTAACTCCTATGATAAATCTTCCGAAGAAAAGCATTTCGTATGAATTTGCTATCTTGGTAAAACCCATTAGGCAAGCACCGCCGATTCCCAAAATATTATTTAATAGTAGTCCACCTTTCCTGTTTTTGAAAAAAAAAATTAATAAACCATGTAATAAAAGGCTAAGCAATATTTTTATCTTAAGGACCATAAAGAATATTAAAATGGAAATAATTTATTTACAACAGTGTACATAATTATTTTAATAAGAAGTATATTATTTCCATATGTTTGGTTCATAAAGGTAAACAATTGTTCCAAAATGTATGTAGAACAAAAAAATTACTGGTATTCTTGTAACAAAATCTCGAAGGTAATTTTTCATGTTTAAATCTGAGCAATTATAAAATATTGAAAGGAAGATATTGGATCCAAATGGTTAGAATCATTCTCTGTAGTTCAGATGGTGTGAACTATATATTGAGTAAATATTTCATAACGAAGCTAAAAATACAATTATCAAATACAAAAATCTCTTCTTTGCGATCAAATTCTTTTAAAGCAGGATTAGTTAATTACCTCAAATTGAATTTCATTTGGTATGTTAAGTAATCATTAGAGCTAATACTCGGGTTTACCTATAATTTAAGTAAGCTATAGCTTAGGATGGCAAAATGTAGGGAGTAAAAAATTTCAGTCAACCTATTTTTTAAAATACAGAAGACGGCTAATCACTCTATCCGACACAAAGTTTATGCAACGACAAAAGTTCATAGTCTATCCTATAGGCGGTAAAATAATAAATCCACCCCTCATCATTATCCGAACAACATGCATAGATATGAATGCACTTCAAACAAACAAATTATAATTTTTTTGATTTAAAAATTAACTTTTGGAAATTAATATTTATGCAATGAACGTATATTAATGCGGAACGCAATGGAAAACCGTAATTTTTAAAACCTTGTACTAGACTGCATGTATATTTCATATAAACTTAATAGATCATATGAATTGTCAATATAATTAATAAAAAATATTTGTGACATACCTGCCGAACCTATTGGCCACCATGCCTCCACTAAAACCACCTAACATCCCACCGATGGCGAAGATTGAAACAGCTACAGAGTATAATGTTTGTACTTTCTCATCTTTAATATCTTCTCCATATCGGTCTTTATATACATCTTTTATGAAGTATTCAATATTCAATTCAGGTGCATTTATTACACCTGTGTTGTAACCAAATTGTAGCATTCCTAACATCGCAGCCAATATAGCATATGACAGGAAGAACGTGAGACCCTGAAAAATAATACGTTATATGAGATGCATTTTAAATAATTATTGTGTCTTTTTTGAAATTATTATATATATATATATATATATATATATATATATATATATATATATATATATATATATCGGTTTTAATTTTTCCATTACACGTTGTGCACAATACAGTTATCCACAAGTTAGGTAATCGGCGACATGTAAATTCACAGTTAGTAATAAATCTGAAAAACTACGAAATTGATAATTTTTCTATACCATTAGCTGTCATTTTTGACACTTAGAAGTCGTGTCAACAAACGGCACATCAGCAACATTTGACATAACTTACAGCATAAAATTTCTATTATTTTATCGTTCAACTAACAGGCCGGTAAGAGTACACTATACAGTGTTATAGAGATAGTAATGATCAGAACTTAATTGAAACTGCTCTTATTTTATTTTTTGTTTCCATAGCATATGATATTCTGAATATTTGCCACGAACCTAAAAAGTACATCTTTTTCCCTTAAAAAAACTATTTTCTTTAATTTGTGTTTAAAAAATTTCCTATATCCCTCTTTAGTTTTAAAATAATTCGATTTTTTTTTTATTTTCATGTTCAGCAAACTTTCTCTTCTCGCTTTGTAGTTATACCCAAAATCGAATCAGCTCTTTGTTTATTCAAAGAACTTTAAATACGAAGTTTCATTACTTTATCTGTATTCGTATATGTGATATTGCACATACGGCAATACATTCATACACACACAGTAATACCGTACTACCGTAGCAATGCATTGGTAAACCAAAGAGCTGGGAATACTCATATATGATAATGTCAAATACCAAATCACACATGAACGATAGTTCATTTGTGAGAGAAAAGTATGAAAATAAACATAATTAGATTAAATGACAACTATAATATATATGATAATCACCATAATCCATAATTATTGTTTTTTATCTTTATATGAGGTTTTTGTATTATTCAAAACATTCTAACACATCATATAGATATTTTAAATATATTGAGCAAATGGGAGTTGCAAGAAACGTATATAAACATCGAACTAGCTATTCGTATATTCTTCATTATGCCTGCGATAGTAGCTACGGCACAAAGGAGTTTTAGTAAATTAAAATTCACATTTAAGTCGCCTGTTCATAGAACGTGAATAAACAAGTAATATAAACAGTGACAATATTAACGAAAATTATTTGTTTTACATTCAAAAATTTGAATGTTCTACGCCAAAACAATATACAGGTGGGAATAGGACCCATGGTCATATGACATTTTTTACTCAAAATTACATCTCCAATATCGTTTTAAATTTTTTACACTCTTCGTGAATCATCCTGTATATTTTTAAAAGAATTTACCAGCTACCCAATGCTTACAATAATGTCACTTTACTGACTATCAAGTTTATATATTCTACATTATCGAAGATATGTTTCTATATCTAAAAATCTATTTGTAAGATATGATAAGGAAATTCAGGTAATCAATTACGACTTGTATTTTGACGGTGTAGCAAAACAAACTGAAATGAAAATCAAATATTTACTTTCGGCCGTGATTAAAAAAATATTTTGTCACTAAATATCACATCATATTAAGCAGTTTTAAATTTAGAACAACTTTTTTATTTATACGTTTGTCCTAAAATGTATAGAAGGAACCATATTTTTTTGAAAATAAATGGCCGTGCTTTGATTTTTTATGTCTGTTATAGGGAAAATATCAGAGAATTTTTAACGTTACAGTACTTAATGAATACCAGGTATGTTTCGTAGTTTACTTTTAGTTGTGTATTTGTCATTTTTCACGGGATTATGTTTAAATATAAAAATAAAACTATAGATACTTACATAACTAGAAAATTAAATTAAATAAAAGGTGGTTAAACAAAGTAAGAAACATCTCAGTAAGAATTATTTAATTAAAAATATCAAATAAATAATTAATCAAATAATACATCAACAAACGTAATAAATAAAGTTATAAACAAATCATTTTATATAGTATTAAAGCAGTGTTAAATTCGTTATTAATGGAATAAAGGCTTAAGATAATAAACCCATTTTGTAATTCATAACCATTCGAAATTTTAAGCCTTTATTCGATTAAGAAAAAAAATGATTCAAAACAAAACATTAACAAAAGAAATTATTATAACAATAACAAAAATAATATTCAACTTACAAAGGAATATAAAAATTATTAACAAAAGTATCAACTAAATTATTAACAAAGTAATACAAATATAAGAAACAAAAGTAAAAAAATGTTTAACAAAGAAACAAAGCAAAATATTAAATTACAAAAAAATCATGAAAAAGTAAGAAATCAACATCATAACAAAAATTAACCAACAGTTTTTAGTATTTTTAGAGTTTAGTGATGAGCTTAGCAAGCGGGAAGCATTCGTAGATATTTTTAAAATGAACGGGAGAGCGAGACCTTTTTTCATTTAACAACGACTCCAGCGCATCTCTACTTATAACTACAGTAAGACCTCATTTAGCGCTTTAGATGCGTTCCTCAAGACAGAGCTCTAAACGAAACAGCGTTATACGAGGCCATTTTAATACTGGGTCATTTTCTATAAATTGATCCATAATTTCCGTAATTGCGTCTTCATGGTTCGTTATAACGAATCATCGTAAATTTAGCTTTTTTTCCTTGAAGAAAAACCCCGTTATAGCGAATCAACATTAATCGAGGTGACGTTAAGCGAGGCCTTATTGTATTTATTTGATAAATTTACTAGATACATACTTTATTAGTTATAATTAAAATATGAAAAAATAGGTTATTTCAGACATATGTATGTAAAGTGTCAAATCTTATTTAGAAAATTAGAAGCTCGTAGTGTGTTTTAATTTCGAAACATATATACAAACTTTGTTTTTCTTTTTTTTTTTAGAAATAAATAGTTTATGTATTTACGAAATTTTATTCTTACAATTTTTTATATTTGTATGAAGAACGGAAGAATAAAATATTTGACGAAACAATATCGGATTGAGCAATCGACTCGGCCAAACCTGAGTGAATCAGATGAATAACAGAATTGCTTATACTAGTAAGAGTATACATTTACTATGCCTTGAACTTAGACTGTAACATATATAGATAAGAATATATATATATATTATATATATATATATATATATATATATATATATATATATATATATATATATATATATTCAAAACGGTCACATCCGAGATAAATTAGAATCAATGTACACAATGTCTTAGGAATATATCAAACAATATGAGAAAATAGTCAAACAGTCATTGCAGATTAAAGTTAAAAGAAAATTTTTGTTTCTTTCTTATTTTTAAAGATTTCTAATCGAGGTATTACTGCGTATAGAATCAGAGATTTCATTGATGACCCAGAAAAGTAAAAACGCTAAATAATCTGTACCTTTATAAAGATGAATATACCTGTTCGAGAAGTCGCAGTTTCCTCCGATGAGTGTGTTCTTCAAGCCGATCTACATATTCCCTGAGTTCTTCAATTTCTTCTTTAACCTGCTGCACCGTATCTAACTCATGTTTAATGGCCACCATATCCCGCTTGACTTCCGATACTTCTGACTGACAGCTCTCCACCGATTTGGTTAGTTCCTGGAGTTGTGAGCGTATCTCACACAACGCCACCGTAGTTTCCAAATGGCGGTCGCCCCGCTGCAACTCGTCGAGCTTCGTGCTCAGGTTCATGCTCATAACGCTCACCTGCTTCTGCAGACTGTTATAATAAAAACTAAATTATGCGTTGTATATGTATAAGTTGATTAATATTAAAAATGGTTACTAATTTCCAATAGTATTGCTTTTAATTTATACAAAACAAAATAGTCAGCTTCTACTACCATGAAATTATTCAATGACAAACGAAAGCAAATATGTTCTTTTCCAAATAAAATAAATATATTATAGTCCCAAGATATCTGAGACATAAGCAACTAACATGTAAATATAGAAAAATTGTGATTACTTTTGAACAATACATTTCAGAACAAAAATTTTAATAAAGAATTTTTTTAGAATAAATAACTGCATAATATCATGTTATGTTCAGTGTTTAAATATTTTTGTAATATGTGGTAAAACAATTTTGAAATAATGCATTTTGATGATAAAAAATGACACAAAAATTGCAAGTATTTTGGTAATAAAAAATAACCAAAACATAGCGTTTTTGTATCATGACCTAATCTGTCATTAAAATTCAGTATTTCAAAATTGATTTACTCGTTACAGATACACCTGAGAACTGAATATGGAATCATATGTAGTTTTTAATTCTGAACAACTATTTTATTTACATTTTTGCTCTAAAATAATGTATTGCCAGAAGTAATCACAATTGTTCTACATTTATATGTTAATTCCCTTTGTACCAGACTTGACATCAATAACATATATATATATATATATATATATATATATATATATATATATATATATATATATATATATATATATATATATATATATATATAAGAGATTCTAGAATGGTTAGAAATGACGTACGTAGGATTAAATGATGAATATCAATATAAAATAAATAAGATCCATTGTTAGTTAGAAACCCAAAATTTATAACGGTGCTATACAATTTTCGACTCGGATATTCTTTGACAGAAACAACGTCCTTACATACAGCAAAAAACTATTCGTGCATAAATTAACTTACATGCCCTAAGAAATATAATTAATTCCAAATAATTATGAAATTTGAAAAGTTGTAACTTTTTTCAATCAAATTTAAAAAGTTAATCGGAAAAAAATTCTCGATTCAAGGTTTAGAGATTTTTTTCGGTCGGTACATTTTAGATTAGATCTCAAAAATTAGTGGAATATGTTTTATCTAAAACATGAACGTTAGATGAACTGAAATCTATATAATTTGAAACTACTAAATATTAGGCAGTTATGTGCATTACCGGTCCATATTTCTACATTGGTGGATAAACAAAAAAACTGTTTAAATGGGAAAAATGTGATTTTCTTGTGTTTTATTTCAGTTCAGATTAGAAACTGATTATTATTAGTAGTATCACAACAACTGGTATGTATTTAATATTAAGTGGTTCGTCATAAATATAAGCTAAAGATTTACCTGGAATTGTCATGTTGCCAACAAACAATATGTTCAAATAAATTTATAATCTAACATTAATATGAATTAATGGAAATATTGTCATTTCACGTATTTCTCCGTGGAAGCTGCGTTACCCCTATCTCTGATAAGGATTTTGTTATTTCTGTGTGAAAATTTTCATAGAAATACATTTGGTATTGATATTTCTTTGATCATTTGTATTAATAATTCTAAAATGTAATAGGCAAACAAGAATTAACGATATGCTGATTATTCTACATTGGATGAACATTAATAAATTTGTTGTGTACAATACAATGACTTTTATATATAAAATGTTGAACGGTAAACTTCCTCAATATCTACAAAATAAGTTTCAATTACATTGTGATGTACATATTCATTTTACCCGACAGGTCAATAATTTCTATATATCTAAAAAATTTCATTGTGGATATTATTAAGCCAAGGATATGATTTATAAACAAGTTGTTGGAGTTAGGACTTAAGTTGAATTCAAGATGGTACGAATTCAGAAACGTTTATTAAATATATGACGTTTCGCTTCTAGGTTTGAAGCATCATCAGACTAAAATAAATTAGAATGTATTACATAGTGTCAAGTTGTAAAAATTAAATATACAGTGAACTTCGCTTATAACGAACCTCAAGGGACCGACGAAAATAGTTCGCTATAAGCGAAGTTCGTAATAAACGATAAACATTGGAAATTATTTTTTTTTATGAAGGCATAGTACATGTTTCAAGTAGGTACATAATATGAAGAACTGTTTTGCAAAACTAGACAAATCCAGATTTGTTCAAAATTTAGTTAGATATTGTTTTGTAATACATATACATTGTACAATAACAATAGTTTTTATGAATCTTATTTGAAAAAATCGTTTATTTTACTTTTGTTTATACTTATTATTATTTTATATTATTTGTGTTTTCTTCGAAATTGCGTAACTCATAATTGTACTTCTTTAACACATTAAATACAGTGAACAGGGACGGACAGGACATGTGGAATATGCTGAAATTTCCGCATGATCCGTTCCAATCGCGAGAAGGTCCGATAATTTTTTTTTTTCATACAATTAACCACATATACACAAGAACCGCAAAAACTGTTACGGCGACCCTACATATGCGGAGTTGAAAGATTTCGAGGAATCCCCAGATTATTTGGTAAAATGCCGTTTGAAGTTCGTTATAACCGAAAAATTTTGCGATTATAACAAAAATTAAGGTTCGTTATACCCGAAAGTTCGTTATAAACGGGTTCGTTATATGCGAAAAAAATAACACACGTTTAATGATACTTTATTTCGTACTTTACAGATTGGTTCGTTATAAGCGAAAGTTCGCAATAAGCGGGTTCGTTATAAGCGAAATTGACTGTACTTACAATTAAGATACATGAAGAACAGAGTTTAATAACTAGTGTGTTAACATTGTATAAATTAATTGTGCATTTAATTAAGTAAGTAAGGTTAGTCAATGAATGTAATGTAAATCTAAATAATTATTGAAATGTAACTGTGTTTTGTTACATTTATAATATTAACATCTACCTCCCCTTCATGTTACACTTTATAAATAACTAGTAACTTGACCTTGCAATAATAATAGGTTACTAGGTACTGGTAAACTGCTATAAAAAATTCAGCAAGTACATGGAATGAAGGCTTTACATATTTGAATTCACTTATATCATATTAGTGAAAATAAGTTATGTTCAACTCCTCACTAACAAGCTTAACTTTATTTATAAGTAGAAATATGGTGTTGCTGAAATGACGACAAAATATTTATTGTGACGACTGATTTTTTAAAAGTTTCTTTAATTTTTTTTATATCTAAAAATCTAATAATAATAAAATATCGTAAAGCAGAGCATTAGTTGCATGCTAGTTGAGCCTTTCATTATTTGTAACTCCTCAACAAAAAACATTTCAAAAAGGTAAAGTTCCGGTACTTTTTAGCTCATCGACCTCCTGTCGAAGAGCTATAGTGTTCGGTACGATGTCTGTAGCATCTTCCGATTTCAAAAATTTTTGCACAGAAATCCCGAACACACCCCCTGGATCACGA
Organism: Carabus problematicus; assembly: GCA_963422195.1. Taxonomy (NCBI): domain Eukaryota; kingdom Metazoa; phylum Arthropoda; class Insecta; order Coleoptera; family Carabidae; genus Carabus; species Carabus problematicus. Next base: position 9,364,717 of record OY728585.1, on the reverse strand, counting down.
AATGCCTATTACAACATATGTCCGTATGTATGTCGCTCGTCCGCTCGCTCGTACGAGATTTTTTGTTCCACTCAGATATCCTAAACTACCCAACGGATTTTTATGAAATTTTTTCTGCAGATACGTGTTATAGTCTAATTATGCAAGGTACATTTTATTTTTCAAAATTTTCCTTTGTACATGAGAAAAAAAATATTTCCAATTTTTTTTTCTGCGTTATTTTTTATTCAATTGTATTCAAAAATTTTTTGAATATGCAGGAAATGAAACAATATTTTTCCATATTTTTAATTTTGATAAATTATGTAAGACCATTGGAGAAAAAAATATTTTTTAATTAAAAATTGAACAAAAGAAGATCAATGCATTTATAGTCGGCTTAGTTTGCTTTGCTTTTGTCAAGAGAAGAAAATGTATTCACACTTGTTTTAAATTTGTTGTTTTATTTGCGACCTAGGCACCTAGGATTTTAAAAGTTTTGTATGTTTTGTATGTGCGAACTGTGTCTGTGCACACAAGAGTCTAGTTTGCAGACCTCCGCCAGTAACCGAACTCGTACGAACATATAAGTCTGAGATTTACGGAATCATGAAGTTGTAGAACTGCATTAATTATTATTACAGGTAGGATTGGGTAGGGTAGGGCAGGTTAGGAGAGGGTTAAGTAGAGGAGTGTATTATTAAGTAGGGTAGGGTAAAGTAGCCAAATCTATAAATTTCACTAACAGCAAATGTATTGCACACAAGTTTAGCACAACGTTACGAACTAGGAACAGGCGTGCTCGTATCATGTCGTATTATTTTGGAAACAGACATCGTGTTTCTTCGTACTGGCGGAAGTCTGAAAACTAGACTCTTGTTCTGTGCAGTGCAAAGATCACATGATCACTATGCATTTCGAGCTATAATAAACGAACGGTTTTTAACCAAATGTGACAATCCTAATTTTAACCTTTTAAGTATAAGACTATTATAATAATCAAATTAGAGCATAGATCAGTATTTATATAAATTAAACACAGCAAAACGTTTATGGAATTTTATTTTATATAAATATTATACAGCTTTCAGCCACCAATAGAGTTGACTAGATGATTGAAGAATTTTCTCATTCAGATAAAATTCTTCAATGATATTTTATTTTATAAGTGTAGTGTAATAGTGTTTAGGGAGCAAACTACATGCAATGTTACTTTTATAACCCGAACTTCAATAACTCGAATTTCTTCAAAACTCGAATAAAATGATTGGCAAGTGCATTCCACAAATCAAATTTTTAAGAGAAATCCTAGTTTGTGGAGGATTTTTTGTGTGTGGTTGGTTCTTTTTGTTTTTGTTTTCGTTTTATTTTATTCAGGAAGTCCCTTTTCGCTTGTCCGAGTTGTTGTTACGTTTCACTGCAAAAAATTAGAGTGAGAGCGGAAAATGAATCACGCATAAAAACACAGTTCCGTTGTGATTTTTCCGAAAAGATGGACTTTTTGGTGCAAAAATGTATGAGATGAAGAAAATACCTGGTTTATAGCAACACTCACTCATATAAAAACACGCCCTTAACTCAAACTGCGTTTTTTTCATATTGAGATTTTAATTCTTCGGGGAAGTCCCTATTTGTAAAACGAATACATACACATTTATTCCTTATATTTTTGCTGGGAATGAACGGGAACGAGGCAAATTACTGAATATTTTAACCGAAACTTGTATGTACTCCTAGTACACGATTTGGATTCTATAAAAACGTGCGAAATTAAACCACTGTAATATCTTTAACCCTTAACTGGTACAGTGATTTTCTGTAACGTAACTGGTATTGCGGGGTTTTCAGTGACCCCAGTGCAAAACATAGGTAAAAAAGGCATCTTCGTAAAAAAAATTTATATATTATCTCGTATCATCTTTATATACTTATAATCCAATACAATGAACACAGAAATAAAGAAAAGAAAAGTACTATTCAAAAAATAAATATAATAAAATAAAAATAAATTGTTTTTTAGTGGTTATTGAGGTCCAAAATCACCAATATTTTTTAAATGCCGGATGGGAACAAATACATTTGAGTAGACCTAGAAGCATCACATAAAACGTAAAATTTATATTTTATAGAAACAAAAAAAAACTAGCAGGGATGTTTTTTGACTTCGATATTTTGCACCTCATCGCAGGTTTCACAGATAAATATCTGTTGAGAATGAGCTTAACTTACAAATTTGAGTTACTGTATATATTTAGTGGAATATTTCCACTTATCTTTGAGATAAACCCTGGTTTAAATTATCCGTGTCTTCATCTTCGCTAATATCTTTATCACTACTGAACTAACTTCTATTACTGATTCTGTGTCATGTAAAGTGTGTTCAGTTTCTAAGTTAGATATGTCAAAATCACTCTCATTGATTCCCTTGATAGATTGCTGTTCTTAGTCAACCCATCATTTTTATTCATTAAAACATCGTGCATCATACTATCGGTTAAATAACGCTGAGCCATATTTTATATAAAAATACGTACCTGGTACAGTGGGGCAAAAAAGACCCTAATTGCTATTATTTAGTAAACTACTGAATGCACAGATTCGTGCGACTGTCACTATGTCGACTCGGTCGATTAATGAAGCTACTAAAGAGATCCAGCTTTTAGTTCCAAATTTTAATATACATGTTGAAGATTCTTTTTATTAAGTCACAGTATTGATAATGAAAAGGTTTATCTTCGCATGGGGTTGGAATAACGACTTGAGAATAAAACGATAAGATTCAAAACCATTGGGGTCTTCGGTGACCAGTTAAGGTACCGGTACCAGTTAAGGGTTTAACAAAATCTCTAGTTTTAATGAACATTTCTATAACTCGAATTCTCCATAAGTCGTACTTTTTTTGTTGCTAAAAGCAAAACCTACCTTTAAAATATTGATCTTCCTTCGTTCTGAGTAACGTTCTTATGTAATTTTTCAAAATTAAAATATAGACTTTCCTGCATATTTAAGAAAAATTTTAATAATATAAGTGGACAATAACCGTTCAAAAGAAGGCCTAAAATAATAACTAAAGCACAATGTGTATCTGTACATAAAAATCGAATGTATAGTCTCGGAAGACTGACTGGAACAAAAAATCTCGTACGAGCGAATAACCGACAGACATACGGACATACATATGTTGTAATAGCTATTTCGTGATCGTGATGTTATAAACGTACCGAACACTATAATTCTTCGATATGCGATTGATGAGCTAAAATGGATACGATTTCTAGTGTGTAGATATCAAACCGAACGGGAGGAAATATATCATGATGAACAAGGACTTAAATTTAACTAATTATAAAAAAATATCAAAACTACTATACTGTCACGCAGCACTGCAATACTAGAATAATACATATAATAATCGTAGACTAAGAAATGCATGTACCGTTAGGTCACCTGATATCGACAGAAGATCTAAAATCTATCGAAATGTTGAGTATTTTAATTTATGCAATAACTTTACGACTTTACGATACACGAAAAATTACCATTTCATTGTAAAAGTTTGTCTACCTTACAACATTTAGGTTAATTTTGTTTACATTTTTCAAATTTTTATCTAATATTAATCAATTTCAAATTTTTTATAACCCAATTAAATATTTAATAAAATCTTATATTTATAAAAATTCATTATTATTTTTTTAATTTAAATAATCAATATATTAATAATACTGTCAAATATGAAATTACGAAAACATTTTTTAACGGCCCTGCCTGACAATAATCTATGAAAAAATTGAATAATATCGCGTTTGCTGATTTATTTTCATTTGTAAGAATATTGTCTTGTGTGAGCTGGTAAAGCTGCTGAATGAAGTTAAACAATGGTTATTTGTATTACCCTCGGTAACTGGGGTATAACGTGAATCACCAGTTCACACCAGAACCAAACTTACATTAACTGTAGTACTACAGTTTATTTTCGAATGCAAATCATATATAGACTGTGCTATTAAATCTGGCCACTACAGGGATCTCGGAAACTATAAGAGATACAAAGTCGGTTAAATTAGATAAAATGTTGATGGAGATTTCATATTTTGAAAATATTGCATGGTTCATTAAATAATGACAAGTCTGATTTTTTTAGAATTTTAAATTTCTTTTATAAAATAGAAGGTGCTCAAAATATTGAAAAATGCTTCAATTTTTCAATACCTTCTGAGTTAAGAAAAATTCAAAATTCAAGAAAATCACATTTTTGTTATTATACAGTGAGCCATATAATATTTTGAAAAAAAGGCCATCAACATCGGCCCATAATAGCGCAACTTGAGTCTAATTTAACCGGCTTTGTATCTCTTGTAGTTTCCGAGATCCCTGTAGTGGCTGTTTCAATAAGACAGTCTATATTATATAGGTACATTAATACAGCTAAGTAGGTTTTCATGGTTATTTCTTCGGTTGTACAGGCATGTGCCTATATTTCTGCGACCACACTGTCATATTATTACATAAGTATATAATAAAAGGTTTAGGCGTGCCACGAATGGAATTGCAATCCCGATCCAGGCAACTCTTTTGTTTACACAGGCGATATTTAATTAAATGCAATTTTTTGCAATTAATTGAAAATAGATTAATTGAGATACTGTATATATGATATACTAAGTAAAGTTCAATTTATTCTGCTATACATATCTGCTCGTACCAGTGGCGTAGCTAGAAATTTTGGGCCCCTATGCAAGTATGGACGGAAGGCCCCCTCCCATGTTGGTCATAATTTTTAAAAAATACAAAATATTTATTTTGCATGTTAAATTTTTCTTATATTTTTATTTTCTTTTATCTTGATGATATTGTGTATTTTTTCTCAGTTCACTTGTCCAAGTAAGGGCCCCCTACACTCGTGGGCCCCTATGCATTGCACACGTTTGCTCTACAGTAGCTACGTCACTGGCTCGTGCGTAGTAGGCCAAATTCAAACAAGCACGCTTTCTACAGTGCTTATCAAACAAACTCTTGAAACCGAGTGGTACGGGCCGCTCAAGGTAGGCGGGTCACCATATATACGAGCCGCGAAGCGGGCAGGTACCCTCGGACAAGGTAGATGTTTACTTAGAGCAAAGCGAAGCGAGCTACATAAAAGTGTTTTGTTGACGTTGCAGATATCCACGCCGTTGTTGATTTACATACTCATCCCACTGTTGAGTGTGCACTGCAAATTCCTTCGGAATGCTCGTCAGTGTGATGTCACTGCAATTTTCTCTTTTCTTTTAAATATGAATAAAAATAAATAAGAAGGAAAATATTGAATCCAAAATGGTTGGAATAAATGACTATAGTTCAAGGTGAAGTGAACTGTTTATTTCAAAACTTAATCATAAAGATGATTACAGATATAGCGACGTTTCGGCCATATGGTTTTTGGTCATTTTCAAGCAAAAGAACAAAATTCTAGTTCATACACACATAAAACAAAATCTCTTCAGAATTTCCTTCAAAAGGTAAAAAATATTTAAATGAAACTTTCCACATCATGTGCGCAGATATGAAGAAAAAAGAATGAACTATAGTCATTTATTCCAACCATTTTGGATTCAATATTTTCCATCTCAAGAGCTACAATTGACTAAAAAAATCTACAATGAAAAACAAATAAGTAAAGCGCAAATTTTAATTTTAAATATTTATGTATTCTAAAATCCTTGATATTGGTATAAAATATATTAAATCGGAACTAATTTATACACGATCTGCATTTATTGGGTATTTTGATTCTTTCAAAATTCATATATTATTAAACTATTAATTATATATGTATAATGCATAATAACATACATCGTGCGCATTTACAATCATGCTATTTATTAAATATATATAATATATATATATATATATATATATATATATATATATATATATATATAATATCATGAATGTTTATGGCCAATGGCATTAAAGATACAGTTGTATACCATCATTTTTAACTAAATTTAAACGTAACATTTTTTGGCGTAAAATACTGTGACAATTGTATAGATCTTTTCGGACATATTTCTGATCAATTGACTTGGAGTACGTATTGAGTATATATTTTAATGCTACATAACGTACCATGCTAATGTTAGCGCCTATTTCTAATTATTTAATTGTAACAATCATAAAGCAATGCAAATGCAGAAATAAAATAATGTACAAGCATAAACATTTTAATCATGTGAACAATATGCATTTTAATGATCAACATCATATTTCAATATAAAAGAAGTACACAGAGACATGCAAATTATAAAATAAAAAGTAGATGAACAGAAATAAAAATGATATGAAGAAGCAAATATGAATACCTGGGAGGCAAAGACACCATGGCTGTGTTCCAAACTAAAGGTATCTCTTGTTCACTAGCGGACACTGTCCACGGTATCTTGTTTTGCACTTTGATTTCTTCTTGTTAATTGTTGCAATTAGTTAAAGCACGGCGACATGCGGCGTGCAGTGGCTAGGCAGGACGCTCGCAGTAGAACAGACACGGGCATCTCTCCACATCCACCTGTAGTTTGGAAACACAGCCCATCAGGCGGAAACGTGCGATCACTCAAAGTAACTCATACATGATGGCGATGGCAACATTAGGTATATCAGCAATGGAAATCACGACAAGAACGAATTATACCGTAAACCTTACAAACGAAGTCTATATCAAAACAATTACATAAATTAACGTTGTAATTTGTTCGTATATTATAAAATATAAAAACAATTATCAATTTAAAAAATTTCATCTTTTAATCAATGATATTTATAACTTTTAATTTTTATAATTATGTAGAATTACTGGTGATTTTAATGTAATTAGTACAGGTTGCATGTAATGTTAGGTGAGTTATAAAAAAGTCCAAGAGTGACAACTTTATTTCTAATGTACTTTTATATATCGAATTCAGGAATGTTTATTACATTTATCTAGAGTTGCAAAATCAAATTTTATCTATTTCCACAAAAAAGATTTAATTGTTAATCTTGGTGGTACGTGATATAAACGGAAAGGATAAAATCAAATATACTATAGTTGGATTTATCAACTTTGGCGTTAGAGTCTATTGAATCATGCAGATAGCTGCGACTAGTGCACTATGATGAGAACTGAACACACAAAAATAATTAACTGTACACACAGTAGTACCTAACTGAAGAAGTATAGTCATACAATAGGTAAATGTGCTCGTCTCCATACATTTTGTGTATTACTGTGCACCTAATATCTAAATGCCAAAGCTGATACATCTGACTATAACAATTTTTGATCGTCATGATTTCTAGCCACCTAAGTGTAAGGTTCTTAGAACATTGTAAATTTTTTTTTTGTTCGAAGTTATTTTCTCCGGTATTAATTAAATTTTGTATATACAGCGATATCTTTTAAATGCTGGTTCCATCAAGGAAAATTTTGAATCAGATATTCGATTCTTAATAACGAACATACAACATCTGGTGCCTTCACCAAACGACTTTTTTATACACATGTATATCAAAATTCTATGAAGTTTTTAATAGGCACACCATTGACATTTCAAATTAGTATTTTAGTTTATATTTTCTTTCTAGAGCATAGTAACATAATTTCAATACTTTCCATGAACAGATAAATATGAATAATTAAAGTTTATTCAAAATGTAATGTACTCCTTACTTAAAAAATAACTTTTAAATATTCATTCATTCACACATACAAACTCACACATTGAGAAAATTGTCAAATCGTATTCAGGAGACCATAAAACGTGTTTTTCCACAAACCTTACATGTTCTGTGAAGAATATAAAAATATGAAGAATCGGATCTGAATATTTTAATCTCGATACTTCATTCTTTGATACTAAGGTTTTTGAAAGTACCGGACCTTCAAACTTCGAAGATTAAGATTTCTTTCATTAAGTCAGAATTAAAGCTGTCATACTCTCGAACCGTATATATATTCTTACATGCAAAGTGATCCAATTATTAAGCTCAATATTATTAACTTTCTTATTTGAGTAAAAAAAGAAATGTGATGATGTGTGTAGTATTGTATATCTCTTTGTAATATTGCGAAAACAAATACAATTCAATATTCAATTTGTGAGGTAAGTATATATTTTTCTTTATAAAATATGGTTATCTGCTATAACTTGTTTTCATTTTGCATATACGAGATACGAGTATAGTAATTAGAAAAATTTTACTGACAAGATATTTAACCGATATACGTAGTTTGGTTAGATTGGGTGTGTATCTGCAATAACTCAAAAATACAAATCAAAATTATGATATATAAAACACATGTTTTTTGTTCGGTTTTACGATGTATATATATATATATATATATATATATATATATATATATATATATATATATATATATATATACAGGTATTTCAATGAAACTAGGCAAATATAAAAAAAAATTATTGGTCAAATCATTCAAGAGACTTTTTGACTTTGAATGGTTTAACGATTATGTTACTTTAAACATCTTATAAAGTATATGATAAAGAAAAATTTATGTCAAATATCATTATATTATTATTTTTTCACTATCATAATCAATAGCAAAATTGTACTATTCTTCATTTCATAGAACTGAAAGTAAAAAATAATACCTTGTCTCATATTTGGATCACTTAGTAGTTTAGTATTAATTTATTTTCGACAATAGAAATTTGAATATAAAATGGTTTTTGTATACACAGAGCGCAATTATCCGAGTAATAAAACTAAATTGTAATGCAAAACTACTCTAAGATATCACTATTCGTTCATGTCATGTCGGCGAGAAAAATAACCTCATGCCCAAGTGCGTTATATAAGCACAGGACATGAGGAACATGCATCTATAATAATGGCAAAATGATTGCAAAATGAATTCCAAAAGTGTGTAAAGTAAATCGGTACACACTAACAACATAGTTGAAGTCCTTTCATAATTTGTCTCTATCGAACCATATTATTATAGAATCAAAACTGTGAATGTCCAATAAATACACGCAATAAATCGAATATTGAACATATATTTAATAGATAATGTCAGTTCGATGACTAAAACATATGATCGAGTATGCAAACTTTGCTGACCTCATTAAACACACATACCTCACAAGCAGCTCCCTAAGAGTGGCTTCATCATCCTCTTGTATTTCTTTCTTCGTCTCATTACTGGCAGGGATCGGTGAGGTCGCGGTGGCGGCGTTCTGGTAACGGGTTCTAGCGGTCAGCTTAAGAGTTTCCGCCTCCGCCAGTGGCTCGCCGGCCTCTGAGCCACGCACATATTCCTCCACCTCTACTACTGCACCACACACATACAGAAACCGACTTAACCATTTTATATTCAATAGAATTTAATTGGCTAACAAATAATTGTAGCACAACTAGGGATATTATATTTTAACATATTTACGATTTTACCTCTTTCCAATTGTTACTTAATTATACAGCAAATATGTCAACTCACAAAAAGGCCATATACATCAAATATGATTAACAGCTACGAATAAAAGTGTAAAGCAAAATGTAAAGCAACCATAATCTAATTATAAAGTGAAAACTAGAGAAAGACATATATTTAGGATAACATTAAAATGCAATGTTTTTACAAATACTAAACGTTACGTAGTTATAGAAATAAAGAGTTATTTCATTTGTATTTCAAAAGAATAACTGTTGTTTTAAAGGTTTAAGATCTAGTTTGTATTTGGTCAAGATGTAAATATGTAATTGGAGGAATTACTAGATCGTCAGTCAGTAAACCAATGTTTTTATTTAATTCTATATATGGAATTAAATTCTGCCTGGGCAATTAAAAAAAAACCAGGTGTTAGGAATTAAGAATTTTGCGATATTTAAAATAATATTAAAATGGCGTTCGTTTAAGTAAAGATAAATGGCAATTAAAAATAAATAAATTTTAGTACTTATTCACAACAAATTAATGGTAATTCAATTTATTTTATACAGTGAACATTCGATAAGTTACCTTGGCTGACAATAAAATTAAAAAAAAATGCCTTTATAAAATGTTGATTATATCGAAAATTTAAATAGTTAAGTTCAAATATTTAAATAGAAACATGAGTTTTTATTATCAAAAGAACATATTTTGTAATTACAATTTTATTCAAATTTTTGAGGAACTGCTTTTTCTCGAATATTTCTCAGGAGGAGAATATCGTTAATAGGAAGGAAAATACTATCTGACCACTCAATAACTAAATTCAATGAGTTGATAACTTTGTCGATATCAAATATTTGAACATTGTTACCCTCATCTAAATTTTTATCAAAGGTGACTTTATCGAATGACAGAAAACTAAAATTGTTTACTATATCAACGGTTGCTTGTACCAAAAGTTTCTTTTATCAAAGGTGACTGTATCGAGTGTTTACAGTAATTTATATATACAGGCTGATTCACGAGGAGTGTAAAAATATTTAACACGATGTTGGAGAAGCCATTTTGAGTAAAAAATGTCATATGAACATGGGTCCTATTCCATTTGGTTAAGTAATTACTAACACCGACTTATAAATGCGCAACTTTGTCTAATTTAACCAACTCAATATCTCTTATGATTTCTAAGATTTCTTAACAGTAATATGCTGTTAAGCTTCTGAATTCATCAAACTTTCATTTCTTGTAGTTACTTAACCAAATGAAAAAAATGGGCTTTAAAAATACAAATAGCACCATTTATATACCCGTTCAGAATATGCACTCATAGTTGATGCGACGTTGCCGTGTGTTAAGACGACTGACTACAACGCGACCAGTCTGGGTGCGATTCCCGCTAATTTTGCTTTTTATTTTTATATTTTAATTATGAATAATAAATGCAAAACTATTTAAGTTAATAATATATTTATTTTATTAACACTCATCACTCTCGTCGTTCTGCGGAGTTTTTTTTTCTCGAAAAAGTCAAAACAGTGCGCGCTATTACTTCGTCACTAATCACTATTAGTGTACAGCTACTTTGAAAAAACAATTCACCCAAATCCGTGTTCCGACTGTGGCAATGTCCCTTTGTTAGTTAAACAAAAGAATAGACCAAAAATTATTTAGTAGGTATGTAGGTAAAAATTAACTATGGTTTTCATTTGAAAAATTCAACTTGCATGCTGTATCTGCAGAAATATTTAGTAAACAAATTTTCACCAAAATCTTCAAAAAGCTAGTTATCTACTCTAAAATATTGATTTGAAATATTTTCAGTACTTTCTGAGTTATAAAGAAAAAGATAAAATGAAGAAAATGACACTTGTCATTATCTAGTAAGCCATGAAATATTTTGAAAAAACTAAATCGTCATTATCATCGGCTCAAAAGTGCGCAACTTTAGTCTAATTTAACCGACTTTGTATCTCTTGTAGTTTCCGAGATCCCTGTAGTGGGCCGTTTAAATAGGACACCTGTATATACTCGTATATTGAGATGTTTGAAAATGAAATCGGGAAACAGATAACTGGTTTTTTTAACTGGGGTGAAAGTAAGCCGAAACTTACTTTTTGTCTGTGTATTGCAATAAACCAAATTTTTATTTAATTATTAATCACGTTCTCCTATTTTTCCTTGACTGATCTTAAATAGAATATCTTCATAAGGACGTTAATATTCATTCAAATTTGCAAAGTATTCTATACCAAAGGCTAGAATTATTGATGAAACCATAGTCACTAGAATAATTTGATAAGTCATAAGAGTACATTCTCAAAATTCTGGCAAGTAAAAGGTCGATGCGCGTTTTAACATGAAGAAGTATAGGAAAGTTTTATATTTGACGCAAATCCTTGATACCAGTGAGAAAATTATTATAAAAAAAAATGTTCCATAAGTGCACGGCTCGGCAACTTGCCCGGTGGTCACATGTAGCCCGTCATATGGTTTGATGCGGCCCGCCAAGTAATACATAGAGAAAAATTCCAAATTTTAGCTACAAATAACAAACACTACTGAATATATGATCCTTTTCAGCCATTGTAGCCCAATGTGCGTTCTACCTGAAAATATTGTTTAATTTGCCCTGTCATCTACAAAAGGTTGTCGATCCCTGTACTAGAGCAATGGATATTTTTAAAGCAATATTTTGATTAGTCAATGAGAAAAAAATACATCCTGTTCGAATGTAATTTTATTAAATTTAATTTTAGTTTTTCAAAATAGAAAATATGCACTATAGTAGAGGTGACTTTTTGCTATACACTAGGGTATCCAAACCGGTTTAAACCGAAACCGATAAACCGGTTTTGCATGCCCTACTACACAAAATTAAAATCTATCTATTTCTGCAGTTTGCAGTTCATGTCGCATATTGCAATATCATATGTGATATTTTGAATACATTCCAAGAACATATACATATATTTTACTCAAAATTGGATAGAGGCAGTATAAGAAAGTAAACAATATTATTTCTTTAAAACATTATTTTCTACAACTTTTATTTGAAATTTTTTTTCCGTATCTCTCATATAATTCGAAAAGTTTACTTTCGTATTCGGTAAACTTCTTCTTCCGGTTATGGAATTATACCTAAAATCTAAGCAGTTCTTTGCTCTTTGCATATTCAAGAAACTTTTAACTATAAAGTTTCAGTACTCTAACTTTGCCTGTTTTTGAGTAAATGAACATACAGGCACACACCCACCCATTCATACACACACACACGCACACACATACACACACACACCCAAAGATCAGGTCCTCCGAATATGATTTTCGCATTTTCGCAATGATGTCTCACAGACATAAATACCTTTTACTCAAAATTGAATATAGATAGAATAAGAAAGTTAACAATATTTTTCCTTTAAAATAGTATTAATATGATTTTTTCCAAACTTCTATTATTTTTTCAAATAATTCGAAATCTTTGACTTTCCTATTCAGTAAACTTCCTCTTCCGGTTTTGGGATTATATATAAAAACTAACCAGTTATTTGTGTATTCGTATAAATAATAAGCCGTAAATTAAATATGCCTGGATAAATTAAAACAAATTTATACCGGACGATCATTTAAATTAGATTGGCAACATTGACAGTTGATAGTATTATTAGAATTGTCAAAATTTGAGGTATTCCACAGAAAAATTAGGGAATGTATTTTGAATATCATATACACAGCGGTGTATGGAATACTTCCATTCGCCATTTCCTTGCCGTTCAGCGTTTTTAAAATAACTCTCTGTAAATATTTTAAAGTGTCACTTTGATCAACCCAATTTAAAATTCTTAGCTCGCTCTAATTATAAATTTAAATGATCACCCGGTATTAACTGAATCGTCATATCCCATAAATAATACAAAGAAAATAAAATATATAATTAACTGTCAAAACAACTATTTCCTGTTGCTGTAAAAGTAATGTCGACTATAAATCCATAGATCTTATTTTGTTCAGAGGAACGTCAAATTCATTACAAAATATTTTTTTCTTCTATGGCATTCCTTTTCATTTCCTGCACGTGCAAGCATTTTTTAAATAAAATTTTAAGGAAAATAGAAGTGAAAAGGAAATTGAATAATAGTTTTTTTCCACGGCCGGTAACAGAATTCAGTTTCTATGGCATCAAAATTGGGACAGAAGTAAATCATTTACTCCCTAGGGACGAAATAAGACAACAATTGTCTTTTGTTATAAATAATGCAATTTCGGCCTAGCAATTTTTTGAAAAACAAAAGTACACAGCTAGACCATAATATGTATTTATAAAAATTGGTTGGATGATCAGGTTTTAGGAGAACTGAGCTAATAAACTAATGACTAACCTACCTATAGTGATCTTATTAAAAATAAAACATCGGACAAATATGAAAATAATAGTACATTATACACCAAGGGAGAGAAACCACTTATTTTTCCTGAGGTGTAGTTTGAAGTCCGAGGGCGAAGCCAGAGGGCTACAAATACATCGAGGGAAAAATGGTGGTCTCTCCCGAGGTGTATATACTATTTTTTCCACGTTCGGGAGTAGAAACACTTAATTTCATAAATAATGAATGATAATAAATCGGAGCGAAATTGCAATATTTAGAAGCCTTTGGAAATGTTTCCATGCAACGCGTACCATGACAACAGACATTTATTTACAAAAACCTTTGTTATAATGAAAACTCCCTTCCGAAAAGTGTTTTCGTCCCTAGGGAGTAAATGCTTCATTTCTGTCCCGCGTTTGACGCCATAGAAACCGACTTCTACTCCCGGACGTGTAAAAAAGTAAATATTACCCTATCCAACCTACTCTTCCTAATAATGCACTCCCCTTCCCCTACCCCATGAATTGTAAATTTAATAATTTTGTTACTGATCAATTTTTGAATCCTGCTGACCAAATAATAATTTTGAATTAAACGTAATTCAGCTTACAGCCACCAATTAGGTTAACATAGAAGATCGAGGAATTTTATCTGAATGAGAAAAATTCCTCGATCTTTTAAGTTAACCTAATGGCTGTAAGCTGTGGCTGTAAGCTGAATAACGTTTAATTCAAGTAAATATTATTCTACCTAATGTAGAGTCATACGTGACATGAACGTGCCATAGTTGTGTATTGTGTAGTTCGCCTACAACCCCCCGGGCCTACAAGTTTACTAACAGATTTTGTCACGGCCTGAGTGAGAATAATTAGTTGTCTCTCGTAGCTTAGTTGCCTTGTTCGGCATACGAGAGGTCCCGGGTTTGGATCCCGGCGGGGGACATCAATTTTTCTCATTCGGATAAAATTCCTCGATCTTCTAAATAATAATTTTGTTTCATGAATATTTATTTTGAATACATATAAATATTAAGCTGACCAAAGATGTGTTTAAATTTGTTTGCTAACAAGCAGAGCTGCTCAAAGTACTGGACAAATGTACTTGAAGTACAAGTACTAAGTACTTTGTCTTTTCGAAATGTACTTCAAGTACAAGTACCTAATTTATAACAAAAAATACTTGCAGTATCAAGTACTTCAACGCAGTACTTGAAAATTGGGTGGAAGTAATTAATATAAATACAGTGGAATCCACTTATAGTGAACCCGCATATAGTGGAAACTCGCTTATAATGAACGTGTCACTGAGTCCCAGCTAAATACATAACTAATATTTAATTAGTGTCTCCTGTCATCTAGGTGCATTTGTATTACTATTTCGTATTCAAAATATCAAAAATTACTAAAATGCACTTATTCCATCTCCGTTACGGTGTCTTTACAGTGGTTAATTATACAGTGGAAAACACACTACAGTTATTGGGATTCATTTTTCAGGCCAGTATTTAATAGGGTTAGAATTTTTTCACAGAATGTGTATTGTTGGGATATAACACCGGCAATAGACTAATCATTTCAATTCAAAAAGTCAGTAATATGAACTTGTTTTTTTTTTATTTCAGCTACTTACCAATAATAGTAATTTTCCTTTTTATTTATTTGAATGTAATAATGAACCATACCAATTGCGACTTTCAAATTCCTGTTCAAATTCGCTTAAAGAAGTGTAAACTAATACTGTATCTTCAAATTCTTCAAGTACTTGAAGTATTACTTCAAGTACCTTTATGTACTTGAAGTACTGTAAACAAGTACCAAGCATTTCACACCAGTACTTGATGAAGCAAGTACAAGTACCAGATATTGAAAATACTTGAAGTATTTAATGGAAGTACCGAATGTACTTGAAGTACATTTACATGAAGTACTGAGCAGCTCTGCTAACAAGGTATTGCACAGCCTGATATTTTTTCACTGCCGACAAAAAACAGTACGCCGACCAAAAGATTTAAGAGCAGTTTTTTCTTCCTTACCAAAACATAAATGGCGAATCAGTTAATTGCTTCTTAAAAAAAATTTGATATTTTGTTAACATTATGAAATATTCCATAATTGATATGACTATTGGAATGGATTAGTGTCGTAAAACGTATCCTACTATATTATAAGGTTGTCAGGATTTTTTGTCGGCAGGTATATGTAACTATCAAAAACATACTAATAATTGCATATTTTTTATTAATTCGGCAGAGCGGGGAAAGTTAAGAAGGTGCTACTGCATATCCTATGAAAGGTTATATTCTGGTAAATAGAGTGGTTAGAAAATAATATGAATATTTAAGCATATTAATAGGCACATCGCATTTATTAAGTACCTGTTAACTTTAAACAATAATATCCATTTCCATTTAAATTTCCTCCTACTAAACACCCTGGATTCAATATTATCAACAAGGAAATTAAAGACAAAATTACACAGTAAAAATTACATATGGGCAGAATTACACAGAAAACAAATTACACAAGGATGACATTACACATGCAAAAATTACAGTAATAAAAAATTACACATACATTTTTATTTTATATTTATTATTATCATTATTTTTTCATTAAATTATTTATCATAAAAAAATCTTAAATTTGTGATTACTACCCTATCATACCTACCCTAAAATACACACCTCACCCTCGCCTTGCATACCCTACCGTACTTTAGATAGGTTAATAATTACATAATTTTTTTCCCAACCCATTCTAACCTAGAAATACACACCCCACCACTAACTTGCCTACTCTACCGTACATTAGATAGGTGAAACTATTATATGTATTAATAATTGATTAATTTTTACACTATCCTGCTCTACCTACCCTAAAAATCTCACACACATCTCACCTCCGCCACGCCTACTCTGTCGTACATTAGATAGGTGAGACTATTATATTAATAATTACACTCATTTGTATCCTACCAATTCTACTCTAAAAATACACACCCCCATCCCGCCTTGCCAACACTACCGTTCATTAGATAGGTGAAACTATTACATTAATAATTACATTTTTCTAAAAATGCAGACTTCACCTACGTCTTCTACCCTCGCACATTAGAGAGATAAAAAATGAATTTGCCAACGCAGGCTATAAATTTTGTGCAATTCGTAATATTTAATCTATGTGTAATTTCTTCCTTGTGTATTTTTTACACCTGTAATTTCTCATCCGTGTAATTTTTTTCTGCGTGTAATTTCTTCCTTGTATAATTTTGCAGAGTGTAATTTTTTCTAGCATTATTCTATCCTGACAATAATAATTACAACAATAAATAATGATAATAATAAATATTCATTTTAAAGATTATTAAGCCAGTCAATGATTGTTGAACTTCAGTTGATTGGAGTTAGAGCTTAAATGAATCGCTGTTGGTGATTCGGGAAATATAAATTTTTTTATTATTACATTTCGCTTCGGTTTTGAAGCATCCTCAGATACTAAAATATGTTTATGAAACTACAATTAGTTCAAGTAACATACAATAAACAAATATTTGGTGAAATTACTTAGAATTGTAACCACACGTACAAACTTAGTTGGAGTTCGAAAAATAATTTACATTAAAACAATAAAAAAATTAACAATTAACCACATTGTTAAACTTGTAAAACAATATTAAAATTGAACATATAAATTATCAAATTGTAAAATTTTGTAAACTAAATAATTATTATCACATGTTGGAATTAACAGGAAAAATATATTTTAATTGAAATTAATTAAATTAAAATTAATAAAAAAATTTATATTTCCTGAATCACCAACAGCGATTCATTTAAGCCCAAACTCCAATCAACTGAAGTTCAATAATAATAAATAGTTTCTTGCCTTTTAAAGTATTATGGATGATACAAATCCTGATTAAACTAACTGATGTTGCATTAAAATATTGTGTCAGTTAAATCATATTTTCATTCTTTGAGATCTGACTATTATAAAAATAATATGATATTTTATAAAGAAAATGAATTACAGCACAAACATGAAATATTAAGTTGTTTCGTAAGTATATGCGTAGAGATTGACATTTTTTGTATCTTTGACGGCTTGATTTTTTACATTAATTGGTTTATGAACTGTTGTAAACAAAGACTGGAGACAAGCTAGTATAAGTGTAAAATAAACCATAAGAATATGCACTTCTGAAAACAACAAACGAGCGGACGATCAATATTCAATCCATAAAAGGACATACAGGTTTTTATAAGTTTCGTGTTGCATGGAGCAGAGGGTTATTTCTATATTACTTTAATAAATGTACAAGCAAAAGTTACTGAAAAGAAGAATTAGCGTACTGAAATAAAGCAAACTACCTGTATATTGCGAACTTGTGGTAGTTGTGGTGACAAGTGTGTCAACCGATTCGCTGGTAGCTGGTTCCTGATCGGCAGGGGCTGTAGTTTGTTGATTGAGCAGCAGGCGAGGTTGCTGGGCGGCTGACTGTCTCATGTGTCCACCAAGCACACTGCAAGTCTCGCCCATAATCCACGCAGACACTGCGTGCAACCATAACAAATATCCACACGCACAAGTCCATACCCACAATTAGTAACGTTATACTATACACATAAGTAAGCAAGAGCAAGAACTACACATACCATTTATACAAAACAAAGAATTAATTTAATAGAATGGAGGTATCAACCTTCACCGAATAAGCAACTATAAATATACAAAATAACTCGTATGGGACGTATAAGTACTACTAATATGTATATCACTGTCCAAATGTTCATATTTTATATAGAGAAGGAAAATATATAATCCGTGATGGTTGGAATAATTGACTATAGTTCAAGGTGTTGTGAACTGTTTATTTCATAAAAATGCGCTATGGTTATTATTTTTATTACTAAAATGATAATTGTGTTAATAAATTCTGGAAGAAATATATTGGCAAGTTTCAAGAAAAATAGATGGAATTGCAATCAAAACAGTTTAATTGGTAAACGACATTACTAAGTTTTTTTTGGGGACTGGAGATTTTAAACGGGAAAAAAGAAA